>VZRS01002945.1:25404-283042 GCA_013398055.1 Ifrita kowaldi
TTTTTGCTATCTGTTTTATGTGAAGTTGCATAATGATAACACTAGGTCCTTCTTAAAATTCATTCCCTGTACCTGTCTTTAACAAATTCTAGCAATTTTGTATTCCATGAACTCCCTCTATGTTGCCTTAAGAAGTCTGCCTTTGTATTGATTTTTAATTCACTGCCTTTTAGCTTTATTGATGAACCTAAATATTTCAAAATATAGCAATGCAGATTGTACCATCCAAGCATACATAAACCTTATGGCAGTGCCTGAGAGCACTCTTGTGTCAAATTTATTCAGACACAATAAACAAGTGTAACTCTGGTGACTGCAAAGGCTGGGCCTGGCAATTGCATTAAAGTCATCTTAATGCATGGAAATGTTCTGAATAAAAGTCCTGTTTAACTATTTCTTCACCTTTGAATTAGCAAGGTAGTAATTTTCCAGACTTCCTTAAGATCCTAGATGCCACCACTTGTACAAGTGTCATTAATCAGCTAGTGTAGCTACCTGGGCAAATTTCAAGGCTCAGTTTATTAATATAAGGGCAGTTTATGGATGGAATAAAAAGTTGGTGTAATGATGAAACATGTATTAGAAATACAGACACAAAAGCAATGTTTTATACTTAATGAAGTATTTTGTGTTTAATTGCCTACTTCATAGCTTACACTTACCAAAATCTATAGTCTGGGCACATCTCAAGTTGCATCTGGCAGGGGTTCTGTGAGCACCCCCATCAGAGAAGTCCAACACCACCTGGTGCTGGTGGTGCCTCACCCAAGGGCTCAGTGGCCACAGCTCCTGCCCAGGCTGCTGAAGTTCAGTTCTCTTCTGAATTTCAAGGGCTTTGGATGAGCCAGTCCCTGTGCACTGGTGTGCTGTGTTTAATGAGAAAGGGCTGTTAGAAACTCGTCTTCAGGGTGCTGGGGTGCTGGTTGCTTCACTGCAACTTCAAGACCCTTATTCCTAATAATTTTTCAGCTGCACTTAACATTACTGCTTGATGAGGTTGCATCCTTTCTACTTGGCATCTAAGCCCATTGGGAGTTGGGTGGGTGTCATGGTGAGTCGGTGCGCAGCAAGTAGGAAGTGAACTCAACAAGTGCCTAAGAGCCAGTGTCCCTTAGGACTGTGTATTAGGTAACAGGACCCACCATGTGTGCACACTTGGGAAAACGTATTCCTCACAGTGCAGAGGACTAACGCTGTCTGTTTGTCTGTTCTCTCCTCCCAAGCATAAAAACCTGGTAAGGAGGCAAAGTAGTCTAATTTGGACACAGCAAACAGTCCCTGGCAGGAAGTTATGGGTACTGTCCGAGTACACTGCACCATCTGAGAAAAGAAAGAACAGGCTCCTGGCAATAGTTTATCTTGTAAGGAGCCTTATGCGCTCACTGGAGAGGGCAAAGCAAAACTGCATGGATTCAGAGATCTGGTGTTCCCTCAGAACTACAGCTCCTAAAAGTTGTTCAGAGTTCTTCAAAAGCACAGAGAGGCTCTTTCTGGTGGAGATATGCCAGCTCAGGTTCTCTATTGCCTGGCAGACAGGATATAAGTGAGATTTTGCCCTCTTAATCAGTTCAGCATAATAAAAATTATAGGCTAGTCTAGACAGAAACAGAAGTGAGCCAGTGAAGAATAATCACTGCCCAAGCTTTTATAAAGCCATTCTACTTACTCAGAATGTCTTAAGAGTGTTATTGTGCTTCCTTAATCTCTGCTTACCCCCCTGTACAAAGGGGAATGTCTGTGGACCTGTGTGTAAATACAGATGATGGGGCACTTAAGTGGTAGGAGAGAGGAGAGTATACTGCTTGGTTCTGTATTGCTAAAGAGGGCTGAGTCACTTGAGGCTTGGGGAGTGCTGTGTTAACCACAGCTCCTGGCTTTTCATTACCTTTATGCCCTCCAATGTATTCATATTAACTGAAAATTGGTAACAAAGTTGGTAAGTAAAAGAATGCCTTTGTTACAAAGTGTGTCTCTGTCCTCTGGCTGTATTTCCCAGAACCTTGCCGCTCAAGTGTTTCATTAATATGAAAGCTTTTGCTTTATAATTTTTGAGAGGGTTCAGACAGCTGCCATAACCACAAAGAACTGTGCCTGGGCAGTCGCGCTACACGTCTATTTCTGAGTTGCTCAGAGGCACCAGGCGGTCTCTGACACTGATGTAAATGTGGTGCATCCCTTAACACCTTCATTTTCACTTCAGACATGCTCTCACCCTCCCATTATGGCTGGCTCCAGCATTTTTTGTTGTGATCAGCATTAGCACCTCATTTCCTCCTGCCCTCTCCACCTCCCTTCAAAGCTCCATAAAATCCATCTCATGTCTGGTACCTGACAGATATTTCTGGGCACCTTGAAGCACTTTGTTGTGAGAGGAAAGTAAAGGTCAGGTGTGTCTGCCTCTGTAAACCAGCTAAGGGCAGCATTAACTCAATTTAAAACCTGTGAATGTGGTATCCCTCTGTCCCTCAGTCCAGTTCTCTGTCTTCTTCCTTTTCTCTTATTGCTGATGGTTTTTACCTTTCTTATGGAGCCTCTTAAGAGGTTTCTTTATGCAGTCAGCAGGTGGCTCAGTCTTTGCTGCAGAACTTTCTAGCACTTTTCCTGCACATCTATCTCAGCTTATTCCCTTCCTGCAGTTCCAAAACCCTCTGTATTATTACTCTAATTACTTATTTTTATGGTGTCAGTGCCTGGAGATGTGCAGATAGTGTCGCATCAGGCCATGAAGGTTAGCAAACGTGGGCTTGCAGAGTAGGTGTTTATTTCTACCCTAAGAGGCTTGCAAGGTGATATATATTGACTCATTTTAGAATATCTTAGCCTATGAAGTTGCTTTTTACTTTGGGTATGCTTCCTTTTGCTTGCTCTAGGACCCATCAGGAGCAATAAGGGTCATATATTTAGGGTGGCCTTACTTATTCTCTCCAATACTATACAAGTGTAGATAGTAAGTAAAATTCCCGTCGGTGGCTTTATCCTCTTGTGTCAGATGCTGTTGATAGAGTTAATTTTCTGGTGAGGCAAGACAGTATGCCTGCTCCAGAGATGGGACAGGTATGAAAGCAAAGAGGGGGGAATGGTCACGGAGCCTATGCCCTGTTATTTTAATGTACTTCCTCCGGATGGGAAAGGAGGTAGTGCATAGGCAGAGGAACAGAGAGAAGGAAGCAAGCAGGCTGCCATGAAAGATTAAATAATACAAGAAAATGATGCCTGGACTTCTGCTTTTACTGTCAGCATGTTGACTTCACTGCTGTTCAGGGTAGTGACAGCTCATCCATTGCTCAACACGTGCTCCTGGCTAATGCTGCAGAGACCTCGGCTGTTTTGGGGAAAGTTCCATTACTCTTAGGGGGCAGGAAAGACCCTTCCAGACCAGCCTCTGGTGAGAGGGCCAGTTGCTCTCCCAGATGTGTCTGCTGAACTCTGACACGAAGGGAAAGAGATCTTTTCCTGTCCCAGCCTCTTTCAGTTTCAAAGTACAGTAAAGTCTTCAAATCCCATTAACTCTTTGGGTGCAAATTGGGTTGTTACTATTTTCTTGAACTGTTTTAGCAAGCAGATTTACATTTTGTGTTTCCAGTTCCAGAGGAAGAAGAGGAATTATCTTTATACAAAGTGGTGGGCCTGTGTTAAATCTTTGAATAAGTCGCTATGTACAGGTATCCTCTGGATTTCATACTGGGAGAAGGTTGAAAGGGTTCTGTGATTCTAAAATTAGGTCTGAAAATGTGTAAATGCTGTTTGAAGTATAAGACTGACTGGCTGCCATCTATAGTCTGGATCACTCAAAGTGAGGAGCCTCCAGCAGCCAATTTAGAATAGTAAATCAAAGTATGTTTGGAGATTTGAAATTTACTATTGTCTGCTGTTAGGTGTGTCTGGTCAAAAGTAAAATATGTCCATGGTCAAGAGACATGGTTTAGTG
Source organism: Ifrita kowaldi (assembly GCA_013398055.1). Classification (NCBI taxonomy): domain Eukaryota; kingdom Metazoa; phylum Chordata; class Aves; order Passeriformes; family Cinclosomatidae; genus Ifrita; species Ifrita kowaldi. The sequence goes on from VZRS01002945.1 coordinate 29,333, forward strand.
TAAAGATAAGTGAGAAAATTTCCCCCCTTCAGTTATCCTAGTATTTTAGCTACCTTGCATGGGGGACAAGGTGTCTTCCTCTTAAGCTGTTGTTTTAGACACAGCCTTGTCAACTAATCTCAGGAAAACGAAAAGTGTGCAGCTCTTATAGAACATCAACAACATTTGGACACATGGTTCTCTTCATCCACCTTGGAAATCTCTGCTGATTGTGAAGGCATTTTGCTGAGTCTTCATGCTATGCTGTGGAGGGTGTGCATTAATGCCCCTTTGTGGATTTTGGCTGGTGGTTTTATTTGTAGAGAACTTCAGAATTAGGATAGCTTTCAGAGGAACAGATTGGGTGCATGCCCTTCTATGCATGACCTTTTAAAAAGCAACCAAGCGTCCAACCCACCCTCCCAGTGCCACACATGAATTGTGAAGAATATATTTTTTCAATTCTTTAATGCTGAAAACTCATTTGTCTTCTCTGTCCTTAATCAGACCTACAGAAAAAGAGATATAACTTAAGTAATTTACTTTGCAGAATGAGGCACTGGCAATTTACTTGATTAATGACGTGTACTAGCTTTTGCTCTGAATTTGAAATCCCACAAAAATCATTTGACCTCTTTTTACAATTAGCTCTATAGTGACAAAGGAAGCCAAGCCAAAAAAATGTGTTCAGGGTTTCTGAGAGTGCCAAGGGTTTCAAGGAAGCTTCCTGTTTCTGCCCAAGATAACTGATGGGTCCTGTTGAGCCAGACATATTTCTGCTCAGGGGTTGCCTTTCATACTGTGGTTTCTTTTAAGACTGTAATTGTCTTAGCCATTAAAAACCAAAGTTGAGATGTTGTTTGAATTTGTCTTTATTTGCTAGGTCTGTGTCAAAGCAATGCCTGAAAGAGCAGTATTTTATCTGTTACTAAGCTCCTATTTCAGCATGCTGTTTTGTGCCAGAAACTTCATAATCTAATTAATTGAATACAAACAGAGCACAAGTATTATTTTAAATTAATTAACAGGAAGCTACAAATAAATGCAAATAAAAAATGCTTCAGGATGTTTGAGCAGAGTGAGGTCTTGCTTGTAGGAGTTTTCAAGGATTCACAGTTACTAGTTTGGGCCAGTTTGGCTGGTGGGCTGAGATGCAATATGGGACTGACAGTATCATACTGTGTTCTGTTTTCCTCACCTAAGGAATATTCAGGTCCTGAATTGAAGGAGACTGCTCTAAAAGAAAATAGCTTCCATTTATGGAAACGGACATCATGAAGACAATAAAGCTATCTCCGCTTTTCAGAGGAAACTTTGTTAGAGCCTTTGTGCACCAGGGCCAGTGAGGTAGATCTATAAGGCCCAGTGCTTCTGGCCAGGGAAACAAGTTTTCAGATCTTTCTGCTTTTCTCCCTCAAATTGTGACTTACTTGCCTCTATCTGCCTTAGGATTACCTCTGATTGTTTCTAGTATGCATGTTTCCCCCTTCATATTTGTTGATTTCAGCATATGGGCTCTAACTTAAGTAATTAAATTCATGGGGTTATATTTTGTAGTCAGTATCCCACATCTAATTGGAGCAGGTCAGGAATTAAGATACTAGAACACTCGTTTTAGAAATTTGGTAGGTTTAGTTGTCTTTGAAGGGCTAGAGTATCTTCCAGCTTGGAAGTCACTTGGGCCTTGTGCTCTGCCTAAATTTTAAGTATCAATAAAAATTGCTAAGGAAAGCCCTGTAAAAGTAGTAGTCAGTAAGGGAGAAGTTTTAAAACCAGGTAACTACATATGTCCCAGAACTTCAACTATGACTGAAGTTTGTTGTGTTGGATTTTTTGTGTCACTCATTTTAATGACAGAATGTCCTTTCTGTAAAGTAAGAACTAAGTGCCTCCACTTGGACAATCAATAGCAAATCACAAATCCCATCAGCAAGCGCACAAGAGGTTTCTGTATCTCAAATCCCTTTTATTTTCACCTTTAATGAGGTAGAAAGTAGTTCAATTGATATATTGTGCCCTGGCCTTTTCCCAGTAATTGACCTGGACTTCTGGGCCATGCCTTAATAAATCTGTTGTATGAAGGGGGAGAGAGAGATGAGGAGAGGACCGGTGAATTTGGTCTAGACTTGTCTTACAGCTCTGGAATTCCTCATTAGTTATTTCAAGGATCCTTCTTCTCTGAACAAGTTTTCTATCATAGCATAAAACTGACCAGAGTACCGTTTGAGTTGACTTCTGGAGTATAGTTTTGCTTTTACCAAAATTGCTCTATATGCAGGGGAGTAGTTGTGGTCTTCTTGAGGGTACAGTGAAGATCCTTGTCCTTTCTGATGGCTGCAGTCTATGGCAAAGGAGTGCTGTCTGACTACTCTGTAAGCTCACTTTATCTGTAGGGGAAGAAAGAGTCACGAGGTGTTTTCCATGCTTATAGATGTGCAGATTTCAGGATAGAGGACTGTTTGCAGGAAACGTGGTGTTTATCCATACCCCTTCAACCAGCTGCCTGACAGGACTGGCAGTGGATGCGCTGCTTTACTGCCTTCCTCTCTAAGCTCAGGTGTCTCTGTGGTTCCAGCTGTGATCTCAAGCACTCTGGATCAAACCATCATTGCTTCCAAATTTTCCTGGTTAACAGTGTCCATTGGGTGGCACCAAAAAGCAGGATCTTTCCTGTCCTTCCACAGCAAGTAATGGTTCTTCTCAGGAGCTTGGCTGTTAGTCAGCTGTAGGTGTATTACCATAGTAAAAAAAGAAAAAACTTCTGTAAAACCACAGGTTGTGGTGGGATGTTTTAGATGTTGATTCCATTTGAAAATCAAGTCAGCTGTATTTATATATGAGTGCAGAGACTAGAAAAGAGTATAACATAAGCACGCTAGGTGTTTTCAAAAGCATGTTTGTACCTGAACCACTTCAATAATTTATATCCTTTATATATTATGTGCTCTGTTTGGGAGATCTTTGTTAAAGCATGCTTCTTCTAGCAGAAAGGATACATAGGAAAAACATTTAATCCAGCCTCTCTGTTTCAAAATAAGCAATGTCTACATTATAAAATATTAGTCGGTAGCTGCATGGATACATTCAAGTGCTGAATTGTCAGTGTATTGCAGGTGTTTATATGCACATGTGTAACCATAACAGTAGTTAAAACTGCTAAGAACTGTCCTAACAGTGAATGTGGGGTAGAGGGGACTTCAGGCCTCTCTACAAGGTAGTGAATTGTTGGGTTTTTTTTTAAGTAATGCATAAACAGCAATTTCAGAAGGTGACATTGTTATTGTTTCACGCCTCCTGCACTTAAAACGTTCAGCAGCTTCATCTTTCACGTTGGCTCTAGGTGTAAAAACTGTAAATGCACAAGTACATGTGGCTGGCATGCTTAAGGAATTGGGTGTCAGACACCAGCAGATGAGCTGGAGATCAGTCAGAGTAGCCAGTTTTCCCATTTTATAAATATTTGAGTAAAAACACTAAGATCTTCTGAGCCAAATAGTTTTGGTTTGACTGCTGGGTTAGTTCAGTTCTCTAGCTGGTTCATTTCCCGCCCTTTGGATTGGAATGACACAGTTTATTTTTGGTGAATATTCTCTGTCTCAGAATAAAGGCAAACAGGATGCTTTCATAGTGCCATAAAACTGCATAAATACCATCAGTAACCATGTCTGCTTATGTGCCAAAGAATCTCCAAAGGAATCTTAATAAAACTGCAAAGTTCTTTAAAATTAGAAAACACCAGAACTGGAGTAACTTGGCATTTTCTGTGTTAAATGACTGGTAAAGATTTAGTAGCTGCATCCTGTAATAGCGGCGGTCCTATCACGTCTTACTGAGGAAGATGCTTCATCATTGATTTTCTACCAATTTTGTTAATGGAGTAACTGAAGTATCAGTAGCTTGGGGTTTTTAATGGAAATAGGAATAAGACACACATCTTTTAATATGTTGCCAAGCTATTTACTAACAGGAAGGGTATTTCTGAAATGCTGAGATTCAAATTTTAGATTCCATTCCACGCTTTGGAGGTCCATAGCTTTTCTTCGCATATATAAATGTTTCCTTATCTCATCTTCATAAATTTGGATACTTCGCTGCTTTCTGTGCTGACCACCTTCCTGTGCCATTTTTCCCACCCAGCCAGAGCCTGAGGAGAAACAAGAAACTGTTCATGTGCTTTAGATGCTGAGGCTGAGAGAGGAATCTGCATTTGTAGGAAAACCTTGGCTGCCCTCACGCAGCTGCTGGCTGCAGCCTGCTCAGGGGGAATGGAGTTTTCAGCAAAGTCAGCTGCAGCAAACTTCAGTAACTTTGCTAAGGAGCACTTGGCTCCAGTTTGTCTGATGGCTTTTGAGCTGTTATTTTTCCTTGCCAAGTTGCACTTTCACACTGCATGTGTAGAGCTTCTTAAAGAAAGTTTTTTTTTATTTAGTTTTTAAACATGAGCAAAACAATGCAAGTTTCTCTAACATGCTTCTGGGAAATGCCTGAACTGTCAAGTCTGAAATTTTCCAAAACGGCATAGCTAGAGGCATGCTCCTGGTATGGTAAAGTCTCTGGGATTTGAAGGGTTTCTCCTTTGGTCCTAGGAACAGTCCTGTCCTGTGCAGTGTACCCTTTAAAAACATTTCAGTGTCAGCTTGCTGCTGCTGACATTGTCTATCAGAAATGAACTTGACAGAGAAAATTTTGTTTATAGTTAAAGTTGTTACTCAAGCTACTTTGTACCTTTCTAAATACGTAAGGCTAAATGGCACATTGGCCTTTTACAGGAAACCATCATTTTGACCTTAATGGGTTCTTTATTCCCCAAGACATTTATTTGCCCAACAGAGCAGAGGTCTTGCAGAGGACATAAGCAGTCAGTCTGAAATTAAAAAGTGGTTTCCTGACCAGAGTACACAATTCACAGTGAAATCAACAGATGCTGTTAGATAAAGAACCTCTTCATTAGAGAGGACAGTCATAACTATTCAGAAATAATTGTGTTTCCAACATCCTTACCTATATTTGTTCTACTTCCTGCTTTCTCTATTGCAGTGGGTTTCTCTTGTAGAAATTTTTCCTTTGTGTAACACATTGATTCTGTGCAGGACTGATTTTTTTCACTCTTAGGAGAGTTTTGCCCTTGGTCAGCAGGTACAGACATTTGCTGAAAAGTGATGTTGCAAATTGCACATGTATAGATTGGTAGCAACAAAAACGTCTGTCCATTAAAAGGTGAAGTAGATGAATAAATCGGTAGTAACTTACTAAATTTTGTTAAGTATAAGGAGCTGTCCCGGGATATTGGAACATGTTGGCAGTTATTAGGTCAGTTTTTATTCAGTGTTCTGTAGAGCTGGTGTAGCTGGTGTGCTCTAGTGACGGGTGGGTTTTTTAGTACAGATCTTGGTTAGAATATGTGAAGTGTTTATAAATGACTATCTCAGTGGGTCCGGTTTTGGTTACTTCAATGACACTTTCTACAAGCAATTTACTTGCTTTGACTAACCTTTGAGTTTATTTGATTAATTAAATATCTTTTATTTACAAATGTATGCATCCAGAGATCACAATTATGCCATTAAATTGAAGTAGGATGTTGGCAGTTGCATTTGGCTTTGACCTCACCTTCCAAGGTGATGAATAAACAGTTTCTTTGAAAATGGAAGCAGTGGAATTGCCTATTTTAAGTTGTTCATTCTTCAAAAGCAGAGCTGCAGTCTCTAGAATTCCTAGAGACTAGGAATTCCTAGTATCTGTGAGGCTATATATAGGTGTCTTGGTTTGAGACAAATTAGGAGGAAACGTCCTGAGATGAATGTCTGCTCTAATGGAAGGCATGTTTCGGCAGTCCCTCCCCCACAGATTTGAAAGGAATTTCTTGGAGCAAAGTGAAAAAAAAGCCATTTATTTAACAAGGAGGGTGCATGCAGGCAAAGAAAAAGTGAGTAACATGAGATAATAAACCTTCTCGTTGTGGAGAAAGATGGTGGATTTTCTAGAGTCCTGCTCGGCTTCTCTTGAGGCCTTCTGGAGCCAGGGTGCGGCACCCTCAGGGCCTTTCCTCCGGGCTGCGGCGTGGGGCTCCTGGCAATGTTCTGGTGTTTCAGACCGGAGCAAAGCTGAACAGTTCCAGAAGAAGAAGAAGAAGCAGCAGCCACAGTCCCAGGAAAGTTCCTTGCCTCAGCTAAGAGGCTAGCTAAAAATCAGGAAGGTGCTCCCTCGGCTCTGCAGCGGTGAGAGCGCGGGGCAGTGTGTGAGTCCTTGAACACAAACCGCGCTGAAGAATTCGCTCAGCTTCCCCCTGCTTTCCCTTGGACCCAGCTTAAAGCTGCAGGACCCATTTCTGGGCAATAAGCAGACAATAGGGGAATACATTATTATCATAAAATGACCCCAAGACATTCCACTCCTTATTCCATATCATCAGCTTAGTGCCCAAACTTACAAGAGCCGTGTTTGTAGTATACCATCTTGTGCTTGTCTCTCTCTAATCCCCACTGGTGGTTAAAACAGTGCTCTAGATTATAAGAAGCTTTGTTCCCAAATCTGTGCAGCGTTCGTGACAGAGGAATGGATGGACAAATGTGTGTCACACCAGTTGGAGTCAGTGGTAGAAGTTCACTGTCTTCTTCAAACCACCAAGGTCTTTCCTGAGTCACCTGGGGAATCACTAAATTCTGGACCTGTAGTACTTACAACCTGACACACCCAAACAACCTGACAACCTGACACAACCAAATTAAAGCCGAATAAAATTGATTCTATCCTGGAACATACTTACCTCAACATTTGTCCCTTCTCTCCTTCATCTGCTAGGTTACTTTTATTCTCTGTTTCTCTCACCCTGCCTCTCTGGCAAGAAATACGTCATCATTTCTGAATCACCATGACCTTGTCTGACTGATGAGGACAGAACTGCTTAATATTTTCTCTTCCTTGGTATGCTCCAGCCTAACATTTACTGAAAGCATAGCTCATGGGCGAGAAAACCAGGATGCTTCTATGGTGAGGAAATCTTGTTCTAATGGGGCTGCATCAGCACTTCTAGTGCATTAATATTTTTATTAGACTGTATAGCAAATAATGGAAGTAAATGCATTAGTGTGGATCAGCATTTCTGAGCTATGGGTGTTTTATAGAGGCTATCAAAAAGACAGTGCATTTGAAAGCTTTGTTGATCTGGATCAACAATTCAGTGTATTAGTGATTCATGCAAGTGCTTAGGCCCTGGGGCCCAGGGAGAACAGAGATGTCTTGCTGTGTGTCACTAATTCAAGGATTATTAGCCTTTGACTTGAAGCTGAAGTTCAAAATTTGATGGATATTGATTATCATGTGAAAACTTTCTTGTTGATGAATTTATTTCACAGTGAAAATGGGGGAATGTGCATGGCAGTAAGTGATTATTTTTGCCTTTGAAATTTAATTTATTGAATCTTTTTGGAGGAAGATAAAATTCAATTCTAATAGCAGCAATAAAAATCTACTCAGGTCTTAATGACTGTATATGGCACACTATCAAATGGAGGCAGAACCAAAAACTAAAAAAGAAATGTTTCCATTACATTGAAACAGCAATATAGACCTGATGTAATCTCTAGTCTTCCATGTCTTGTCCCTGACTCCCCTTTTTGGTCTTCTGGTTGTCCATCTGACAGCACTTGAGGCAGCTCAGACCTTTCTTTCTGCTTGCTTTCTGAGGTCTTGGTCTCCCAGCCTCATGGGTTTTCCATATCTCCCTGGTCATCATTCCCTTTGGATTGTAACTACATTGGAACTAGAAGAACATCAGCAGTGGAAACCAGGGGAAGTTGGGCTTTGGTCTTGAAAAGGGAGGAAAAGTGACAAAGCAGCACAGTTAATGTGGGTGGAAGGAATGCTGAAGTGAGGCAGGTAAGGTCTGAAATTGAGGAGCAGGGCCCTTGAGTCTTGTTTGTCTCGGAGAGAGAAGACATAGAAAGGAGCAAAGCCTCAGTAAACAACAGGGTATGGGGAGGAGACAGAGGTGAATCCTATCCAAAAGGAGACTGGTGTTAGTTCTCAGTATTTATTTATTATACAGTATAATTGTTTACATTGTGTAGTGAGTATATTCAAAAGCTATAATCTTTCTTTCTTCCATTACCTAGAAATGTGGTCATGGAGGAGTGGGTACTTGAGACCAAGAGAAACTCATCATTTCTCTTTCCTGATGTAGGAGATGTGGTGCACTGTTAGGGATTCAGGGATGCATAGCACTGTTCTGTCCCTGGACATGGACATGAAAGTTCCAGTAATGGGGGCATTTTTGTTCATATCCAAAATTATTTACTGATTTTTAAGAAGTGCAGCATTTTCTTCTGCTTTTCCTAATGGCTTTGACATATTCAGTCCCTGTGAGCATCACACTGGCAGAATGTGATGTGAAAGAGAATAAAGTCCACTGAGAGTGAGTGCTAAAGATCGCTCACTCTTTGCCTACCCGGATGAGAGAGGATGCACCTGAAATTTCAGTACAGATTTTCAGCACAGGAGAAAAAGTAGTGGAGATAATTTCCATTTCATTATGTTCCTCCTTCTTCAGTCAGTTCTAAAGGTAGCATTGCTGTATTCTATGATTTCTTCAGAATTGCAACAGAATTTCACCTAAACTCCATTTCACCTTACACTGAAGTCCTGGTAGTGTCACAGGACATCAGTATGAGTTGTAATTTAAATGTGCTCACATTGTCTGCTCTGGGTCCCCTTATCAACTCCATTATTTAACACCTGCCTATTACATTATTTCTACCCTTCCTTTCAACACACAGTGAAATACCAGAGTAAGTTGGCTTGTACTTTGTCCATATTCTGGTAGCATAAGCAGGTGCATGAGCTTTACGTTCTTTTCAGATTTTTAAATTCTTATCATACGAGGGAAATGAAAACATGTCAGAGATGTAAAGAAGAGAACTGGGCAGTCAGGTTGAAGTGGCTCCATGAGTATTGCTGATTTTGCTCATAATCTGATCCTACTGGATACAGATTATCTTTGTGGGTAATGACCTAAAGAGGTACCTAGCACAGGTTACTTGTGGAGGATTTGGGAAGTGCTCTCTCAGGTGCCCATTCTGGGACACAGACATTTAGATGTTTTGCTGCTTTGTGGAAAACAGAGAGCTGATCTGATGGTTTTGGCTCTAAAGCAGCTGTCATCTGCGTGTGCTTTTTCATGTCACCAGTCAGATTAAGCAGCAGAAATGGCAGTAGCAGCAGCAGCACTGTCACTCAGTCTATTTATTTCTCTTGAGATCCTTTTACCGTGCTTTTGGGATATAATTTTCAGGTACATATTGGATATCCAGAGAAAGATACTCAGAAGCAGCATGTTGTTGGCATGCTGTTCAAAGCTATGGAATGAGCTCGTGCACTTGCTCCCAGGTGTCCATGTCAGCACATTGCCTGCCTCTGTGTTGTTAAGCCCTGAATAAGCCAGGAGTGTTGTTCTCTGGCTGTGCTTTGCAGCCCCATGGAAGCGTCTGGTTGGGATGTTTACGGTTTTAATGTGCTCGCAGATCGCTCCTGCAGAGTGAGAGACTCTGTGCCCCTCCCTCCAGTGGGTCACTTCAGTTTGGGCATCTCTGTGTGCAGAGTTCTGGGCAAGCAGGACACACACAGTGTAAGGGTACACAGTGATCATTTATTGACTAATGAATGGAGTAATCAACTAGGATTAAATCAACTAGGATTATTATGGTATCGATGTGTCCCCTGCTGCAGATGCAGAGACTTAAGGGGTGGTGGGTTAATTGTCAGATTGGCATCAGTCAGGTGGGAGAGGGCTCTCCTCTACTGCTCAAGCTTATTCTTGACCATTTGTGCTAAACTGCTGTCATTTAATTCACCATTTTTTTTTCTAAGGGCGTTATGGTTTCTTTTGTCACTGTTTTTCTCTTGAATCACTGACTGGAACCATCTGAATAGTTTAATTTCTGTCTGCATTTTTTTCTTGCTTGTCTTTAGCTTATGTATTGTCTCACAACTCAATAACCACTTCTGTACAGCAAAGCTGAGCCAGCTTCTCCTGGCTGTTCTGCAGCATGCCAGGTGTCAGACAGCTGAACCCCAAGGGATGTGGCTAGTCTTTGGGGAAGTGCCAGTAATCATCTGTGATAGTACAACTTTTATTTGGAAAGGGGAGACACAAGTGGGGTAGAACAAATTTTCTCCCTGACTTAATTTTAATGTTTTGGTAGAATGGAGATAAAGCTCTTTTCTGAACCCAGGGATGTGGATGAAGTGAGCTTTTGATGTTGTATCTGCCTGTGCAGAACACAGCTTCTGCTCACCAACCTGACTAAGAAAACAGTCTGACTATCTACTTCCTACTGCTATCTCAAAGCACTGGAATGTTGTAAATGTCCTTTTTGTTGGGGGCGGAGGGTGTTTGTTTTGGTTTTTTGTTTGGGTTTTTTTTTCCCCCATGTGATCCATTTGGCAGTATTTGGGTACTAGAATGTTCTTTTAGTCATTGAGGTTATTCCCTGAGATGTGTGTTCTTGTTCTAAGTGAGCTACATCATCAAACCTCTGCTGGTCTGTGTGGGAGATCTGGGCTCAGTCCCCAGAAGGAACAAACAAGTGGAGATATAAATGGCATGATTATCAATAAAGAGAATGAAAGAGTAAAATTTAGCAGATCATGGGCAGACATAAAAAGGGGTGCTTTAAAGTGTGCCTAGAGCAGTGGGACTGGAGAGAGCCTTTGAGCATCTCAGCAAGAATCCATTAGAAGTGCTCAAAGACCTGAAAAGGGAAAAACACTTGGGGTCCTGTGCTTGCAGGAGAGAATCTGTCCTGTGTGAAAAGTCTGAGTGAAGGGCGTCCAAATACAGAAATCAAAATCAAACCTTACTTTGTGTCTTCCAGGTTTTGCCTCATATCTACTGCTGTATTTTAAGAACGAAAAAATACAATGTCTTTTGAGGCTGGAGGTGACCCTGAATACTTAAGCTCTTTAGCATTCTAGTTTATCTTTGCCATCACCCACACCTTGAAATGAATCTCCCAGATTAATTTCTTATTGAAGCAGGATTTGCCATCTTCTGAGCCAGGATTCCCTGAAAAGCTGCCCATCTTTTCATGTGTTTACTTTTTAGTCCCTGCACTGTGACAGTGATGAGTGCAGCCTGCTCTTCCACACTCTGGAAATGTTAGCTTTGCAAAGGCAGCTCTCTGGGGTCTCCACAAGTGAGAGCATTCCTGATGCTGCACTTAGGGGAAATATTGCCAGTCAGTCACAAGGGAAATGATGACACAAAATAATCATAGCGTCCCAGAATGGGTTGGGTTGGAAAGGACTCTGAAGATCCTCTAGTTCTAACCTCCCTGCCATGGGCAGGGGCACCTTCCATTAGACCAGGTTACTGAGAGACTCCCATCCATCCTGGCCTTGAACACTTCCAGAGATGGGGCTTTTTTGCAGGCTTTCTTTAGATACTGGAGGGGGCTGTAAGGTCTCCCTGGAGCCTTTTCTTCCCCAGGTGGAGCAACCTCAGCTCTCTCAGCCTGCCCTCATAGGAGTGGTGCTGATCATCTTCAAGTCTCTCCTCTCGACCCACTCAAACAGGTCCCTGTCTTTCCTGTGCTGAGGGCTCCAGAGCTGGCTATAATACTGCAGGTAGGGTCTCACCAGAGTGGAGTAGAGGGGGAGAATCAACCTCTCTCACCCTGCTGGCCATGCTTCTCTTGATGCAGTCTGGGACATGATTGGCTTTCTGGGCTGCAAGTGCATGTTGCTGGGTCATGTTGAGCTTCTCATCCTCCAGCACCCCAGTTCTCCTCAGGATTGCTCTCAATCCATTCTCTGCTCAGCCTGTATTTGTGCTTGGGATTACCCCAACCCAGGTGCAGGACCTTGTACTTGGCCTTGTTGATCTTCAGAAGATTCTCTCAGGCCCATGTCTCCAGCCTGTCCAGGCCCCTCTGGATGACATTCCTTCCCTCCAGCATGTTGACTGTACCTCACAGCTTGGTGTTCTCTGCACACTTGCTGAGGGTGCCCTCAGTCCCACTGCCCACGTTGCTGAGAACGATGTTGCACAGTGCTGGTCCCAAGAACTCACATCACGACAGTGCGACGACTCTACAGAGTGTGTGTGAAAGAGGCACCAGGATCCTGAACAAAAAAGAAGAATAGGACCTTTAATTTGTACTGCCTGGTTTTGGCTGCACTTAACCCATCTGTGACAGCTTTGAGCTGATGATTTGCCTTGGTGTGAATGATAATGCTGTAGCCAAGAGCCTGAAGCTCATGGGCACACGTGTAGGCAGAGACACAAACATACACATGTGCACACGCACACAGGGTAATTATTGTGATATGATTTTGTATGGGCAGACAGGAGTTAATCATGGTAGATATTCATGATTATAAGACTCAACTTTCTTGCATGCATAAAGCCAGACAGTGGGAACAGTCCTGCAGGTAGACCAGAAAGGTCACAGGGTTTCAGGCTACAGACTGAGTATGGCTTAGGAGAGAAAAGGGACTGTCAGCCCACAGAAGCAGATGCATATCCTGGGCTTGGATGATTGGTATATCAGATCTGAGTAACTGCTCCTTGCTCTTCCTACTCACTTTGTTAATACAGAGAACAAATAAAGTACCCATAAGGATGTGGATGAGTTGAATTGTGAAACAGTGATTCTATTCAGCCTAGTCTGTTTGTTTTTTATGCTGTCTGTATAGTAAATTGAGCGTTTTTTCATGATCAAGAGCACTAAAGAAAAAATGATGTAATAAATATCATGGTAAACTATCTTGTACTCAGATGCTCAATCAAAGTTCCTTATATTAAGCCCAAAGCCCAGGCAGACTGAGGAGTTGCTTTTCTCAGGACATTAGACTGTGCTCCTGGCAGTGAGCTGTAGGGATGAGAATTGTAATAATTAAAATACGTCCACATGATTCTAACAGGAAAGCTATTGTGCAAGACATAGGCAAAAAAAATCCCCTCAGGCCCTTGGAAAATTCCTTTTCAATATCACAGCAAATGATCTGCATCCTGAGCATCCAAGTAGTGGTCACCAGCCAGCTCTCTACAGCAGAAAAAGGACTCTGCTGCAGAGCACGGCAGTGGCTCTCCATACAGTGCCCACAGCTCCTGATGCAGCTGCTCTGTTGCCTCAGACTGGCAAGAAATCCCAGCCAAGGGAAAGCCACTGTTTGCCTGGTCATGCATGCATAGATGGAAAAACCTTTCCTGATTCCCTCCACAGAGCATCTAAAGCTGTGCAGTGAGTTTTGACTTTACCCATGCTGCAAATACAGAAATACAAGATCAGGACATGGAGTCTATTTGGTCCACTTTTGGGAGAGTCAGGGTCAGGAGGGTTCTCCTGGAACATTTAGACCGGTTTCTTTCTTCTTTCCCAGCTGTCTAGACCATAAAATCTCTTCTGGAAGCAGCATTAAAATACATGTTTTAAAGTCTTCAGGTCCAGGCAAGTCTATTACCTCTTCTGGTAACCAGTTTTGATACTTATTTATACTTTCCCTCAGAAATTTTTCCTTGAGATTAAATCTGTCTCACGCTAGCTTTCAGTCAGTGAATGTTGCTATGCTGTTGTCAGCAGGGTTAGAAAGGCTACACTATCTGATCTCTTTTTTTACAGTGTTTCACGTTGTTCACATCAACTCCAGGTTTACTCTTCAGTACACTAAATTCGTCAAAACTTCCTTAGTCCTTGCATTGTCGGGATGACTTCGTCAGTTCCTGGGACACTTCTGTGATCCTCCTTTGCATTTGCTTTCTGATGGCCACAGCCACACTTACGTATAGGCCAGAACTGCACACTCCAGTCTAATAATGTTCTTTCCAGTGCTGCACACACAGAGCCAGGAATTGCTTTCCTGGGTCTTGTTAGGGCTGAAGTTACCATTTTTATAAGTTTGCTGTTCTCACAAGTTGTTGGCTAGTAATTATTAAAACCAGCAAGTTGTTTTCTTAGTTACTCTTCCTGCAGAGAGTCTCTCCTGATGCAGGTATGGTTGTATTTGTTGTTCCCATATACACAGTGTTCCTCGAGGTCATGTTGAATTGTGACCATTTATTTTGGTTAGCAGCGACTCAAGATTCTCTGCAGTCTGGGCAGAGCTCCTGGCCCAAGAAGGCAGCCTGTGCTGAGCTAAGAGTGAGGCTTGAAGAGCTGTCTGCTTTTCTCTATGCCTAGAGCAGGGCTTCTTAGCAGCTGGCTTAGGTGAGGCTTAACTGGTTGTCCTGTGCTTCTTCCGTGACAAACGTAGAGATTAAAGGATAGAAAAACAAAGCAACACACATCATAAGTCAATAAAGAGAAACTGCACTTGCATGATGCTTGGTAAGGCTATCTTCCAGGATATATATGTACCTTTTCAAAAAGTAGATGAAATAATGGGATGAAATAGTTGGGATGAAAAGTCAAACTCATTTGCAAATCAAATATTTAAAGGTTTAACAGATAGGAAAACTAATCGCTGCTCAAATTGACTTACCCAAAACTGTAAGCATCATTTATGCAATGATGACACACGGGTGGAATCAGTGATGAAGCAGAGATGTAGTTTGCCAGATTTAATATAAACACTGAGCACAAAAATTCTGTGCTAAGAATTTTTTGATGTGCTCATTATGTTACAGTGAGATAGAATGGTCACAGGTGTAGTGTAAAGCACTGGCTGACTGAGCTGGATCATACTTAGCTCTGAATTTTTACATAGGGAACAGGAGGCATATTTGGGTTTTGCCAAACCCCCACATCCTCATGTGTTTACCGTGCCACCCAATGTTTGTGGGTTTCTAAAGAATTGTAGGAAACTGTGGGATAGTGCTTTTGTGAATCTGTTGAGGATGTTTCTTATATTATTACCTAGGAAAATATGCTTACTTCACATTTTTCAAAAGTGGCAATCACAGAAGAAGTTGATAGGTGAAACCCACCTGTGTAGTAGACACAGGAATTCTGATTCATTGTCTTTGCAGTGTTAACTCACCCTCTCTCTGCTCATGCACTGTGCCAGAGTCTTGAATCAGGTGCTGACATTCTGTTTTGTTCCTCATACATCAGACAGTTGTAGGACTCTGCAGGGATTGAGTCTGATCTTGGTAGAGCCCTTATGTAGTTTGGAAGCTATGCAGTGAAGGTGGCCAGGGATTGCTGACAGGCAGTGGATGTCAGATATGCAATGCCAAAATACTCCGAGCACAGGCTGCACGTTCCTAATTATGCAGGTAGATGGTAGGATGTGTGTTAGGCCAGATTTGCATAAATGCTGAGCATTCCCAGCTGCAGGCATGAGGCTTGGATCTGTGCTCTGCAAGTGTGGGGTGCCATAAAAATGGTAAGTACTTTGGAAATATCACACTCCAGGGGGCTCAAGTTTTTTCCTTAAACGTAGAGTTTTAGCTGCTTCGGTTTTACTCATGGCTAGATTTAGTTTCATGTCTGCCAGGAAAAGATTGTAATAATGCCAAATGTTTTAGGAATATTGAGGCAAAACAAAAAATTTTCTGGTGCTAACTAGTGTAAAAAATAAAGGCCTGAAAGTGTAATGCCGTTGTTTAGGGTTTATGGGCGTACAGAAATAAGATGTGGTGCAGTGAAGTGAATGTGGAGGTTGAGAAGAACTACCAAGTAACTACAGAGTCCCAAAATGAGCTATAATTCCTAAGGAAACACGGGTTTTTTGCAGTGCATCCCAGTGCATGTGCACTGCAGAGGAACCTGAAGTGCAGCAGACAGCCTGTTATTGTCTGGCATTGCAGTCCTAGCTCTGATGTGCTGGAGGGTTTTCTGGTTTGTTTTTCAAATTTAATAAAAATATGTCACTGCATTTCACCAGCTATTTGTTTGATGGGAAGTGGAGAGACATCTGAGCCATTAATGCCTGAGGCAGGCCAGGTGTGGCTGTGGAAGAAGGTCCTTCTCTGTGAGCCTAATGAGTCATTCAGGGAGATGACTGTACACTGTGTCTTTCAACATCACTGCTGACGCCTGATGGAATTAATAATACTATTTATATCAACAAGATTAGCAGCAGATAGGACCAGTGTTATTAATGGTATAATTAGCAACTGTGAATTTGTATCAGTGGCGTGTAGTACCTTCTACATTAGCATGTCATAAAAGCTCCCACTGATAGTAAGGAGATGTCAGGTGCTGAGTCAATGAGATGCCTGCTTACACATAATTGTAATTTAAGCAGCCACATTTACCTTGGTGAGTGTCATCTTTTCTCTCTCTAGGGCTTACCATAATGTCATGGATAGCAAAAGTAGCACCAAAAATTGGACACATCTAGTCAAGCTCCAGAGATCTTGCAGGTCTTCTCAATGCATCTAACCCACTGGTATCGATTTTACCTGTTCTTGAATATTTACAGTAATGGCTCCTGGCCAGCATCCCTGGAGATGCTATTCACTTACCAGGTATTCTTTTCCTTATACTGCCAGCTTACCTACCAACTTATGAGATAGAACAATTCCCTTCTTTCATTTATACATTTATGTTATTGCCTTGAAGATATTTATAGATTGTGATCATCTTCCCCATAAGTCATCTCTTTTCTGAACTATTAGTTCCTCCAGCATTTGTGTATGTGTGACCTGTTTTTTTAATTTTCTGGGTCGCTGATGGAGAAGGGGAGCTGCCAGCAGTACAAATAGGGTATGGGTCAAAGGAGAAAAGACCATATCAGAATTCTTACCTGAACTTCCTATCCCAAACCTTTTTTTTCAGTCCCTGCTGAAACTATTGTAAATTTAACTTGGTATCTGCTGGTTCACACTCCTGGTTCTCAATATAGCAAAGTCAAACATTAGATGAACCTCAGTCATTTAAGTTCATCTGTATTGAAATAGCTGTTCTCAGCCATACTGAATTCAGTGAAATGGTGTACTGAAGATAAACCACCATAAAATTAGCTCATCACCTGCCCAGGACTGTAATTCAAGAGTCAACTTTGAACATCTGCCTGTTGTGCTGAGAGTGTTTTATACTTCACAGAAATAATGTAGTATAGCTGGTAGGTACCTGATCCGGCTTCTTATTGCTTAGCTTGTGTGCCAGCTGCAGTGGATCTCAGCACAACTGAATTTGTCTAGAGTGAAGGTATACTGAACATACGTATATATGTACACGCACGTTACACTATAGCTGACTTGATGTTAGCACAGAATATTTTGCTGAAAATAAGTGCTAGCTATCCTATGTAAATAAAATGTGCAGAGGAGAGGGTAAGATCTAGTTGCCTTGGAAAACTCAGATTTCAAGGGCACGTTTTAATGTTTCAGGATACAGTAATTTACTCTGGCGTCCTGTCATTGTGTCTTGACTGTATGCATTCGCTGTGTTCCAAATAAGATCAAAGAAAAGCAAATCCCTATCATCCTTCGGTTAAATAAATATTTAATTTGAAAAGAACAGGACAAACAGTGCATTAAGCATGTCATTCAGCCTGAATCTGATGACCTGACCTAGTTCCTTGTTTGCACAAAGTTCTACTTATGGAGCATCCTAAATTACGAATGTTCTTTTCTTGAGAGAGCTCTTCAGCGCAGTATCATGTGAAGTACAAGAAAGTAATACAGCTCATATGAGATGAAAGTGTCTTCAGGGACTCATAGAACAATGTCTGCCATAACATTGATGTATTTTATAGACTCCCTGCCCTTCCTTTAGTTCTAATCTGCTCTTGCAAATAGCTTGCAGGAAGTTCAAGTGTTTGTGTACCAGCCAAGTAAGTTACAATTTACAGTTGGCTCTTTCAAAATGCTTGCTTCAGCTCATGCATCTTTATCTTAAAAGATTCTCCAAGTGATGTTTTCTTCATACTTACAGCAGAATATAAAGTAACTTTTCCAGCTGTGGCTGTATAAAATATTTCATGTGTGGTAGAAAAGGTGTCTCGCTTGTGCAATAATCAGCATTGGGCATTACAGAGTGCCATAATCCTGGTACTTGCAGTGTCTCTCAAGCAGTAACAGCCATTGCTGTCAAAACCATTCTGAATCCACAGTATGTACATAGAAAACCAAATGGCTGGTAACTGCCCCATAAATTTTATGTTGATTGTCTTTATGTTACCGTTTAACATAAAGGGAAAAGCTCAGAATGCTGGAATGAACGGTTTTGTGTTTTGTCAGTTACTTACTGTAGCACTTAGTAGAGCCTCAATATTGTTTCCAGAAAAGCTTTTGCTTCAGTCTGGTGTCCTGCAGAAGTCAGACCTAGTCTGGATTCTAGCTGTTGTATAGACCTTACAATTGGCATTTCTTAAGGACTGGTGGAGGAAGAGAGAGGAAAGAGCCCAGTGAGAGCAATGTCAGTGTAGCAACACTGTGAATTACTGAGGGGACCTTTGGGGATCATCAGTAGGGAATAAAGAGAAGTGCTTGGTTAAACAGCAGTTTAACTAGAGAAACTTTCAATTCATTAATCAATGTACAAGCAATGTCCACTTTCACATAGGTGAGATAGCAAAATACGGAGCCAAGAAAATCGAACTGCATCACCAGAACACTTCAATAAATAAAATACTACAAAGAACAATGGCTTTAGAGTCTCCTGAAAAAATCTAGCAGTAGAGTTTACTTCTAACTCAAGCATTGATCTTCGTTTCTTTAGGGGATGAATTGTCACAGCCTAAAAGTACATGCAAACATGGAGTGTGTATAAGTATAGTGAGAGGTACAAAACATACATCAAAACCAAATGCTGTATCCACCCTCTAGGTCTTACCTGTTGTCTGTTAACTTGTTTTGCCCGTTGATGCTGTTTGTGTCCTGATTATGGGTGCACACTCATAGCGATTCTTACGTAGGTTAGGATCAGTGAGTGAGGAAACTCCACGGAAAAACTACTCACAGCACCAAAAAAAATTATGACAAGCTTCCCCTATCCTCAGAGGCAGAGTAACATGATAAAGTGTAGCCTGCTTCTGTGAATGTTCTTCATAGAAAAATACCACAACTCTTTACACTGTGTTATATTCTGTGTATGAAAACATACCTATTTTAATTTAGATTTTCTCCTTTTTCCTCCATCAAAGGAAAACTAGATTTTTGACAGCCTCTTCTTTTTACCTACTTACTAAATGCTTTAGCAAACTGGAACACTGTTGTAAACAAACTCATTTAAGCCTGTCTTCCCCGGATAAGGATTAACACAAGCCAGTCATTCTTTCTCTGTTTGCAGCTTCCTGAGAAAGTTGTCTTTGTGGCAGACCTGTAAACCAGTGATTCAGGCTGCAGTGTGCTGTATCTCCCACTGCATCTCTGGGATTCTAGGCTGTAAACCCACTCTTGCTTCTGCAGGACTATAGCAGGGGAATATCACCTTTATATTTTTCAAGAACAAAGTGGATCTATCAGCAGCCGAAGCCAATAGAAAAAAATATTGAGCAAATTAATCCAAGCAGAGCATAATTATCTGAAAGGCAGCACAAATCCAGGGACCTGAAGGTCTGTCTCTCTCTCTCGCTCCCTCTCTGTCTGTCTATCGATCTGTCTGTCTATCTGTCTCTCTGTCTAGCTAGCTATCTCTGCAGAAACATTCACAGGTGGCTCCCCTCCGAATGAACTGAAACTGTTGAATGGCTTTCATGTGCAGCACGTTGCAATGCTCAGGCTGAGGAAGTTAGGGCTGTTCAGCCTGGAGAAGAGAAGGTTGTGTGGAGACCTCACAGCAACATTCCAGTATCTGAAGGGGGCCTGCAAGGAAGCTGGAGAGGAATTCTTTATCAGGAACTGTAGTGATAGGACAAGGAGTAATGGGTTCAAACTGAAAGAGGGGAAATTTAGGCTAGGTAAGGGTGGTGAGGCACTGGAACAGGTTGCCCAGGGAGGTTTTGGATGCCCCATCCTTAGCGGTGTTGAAGTCCAGGTTGGATAAGGCATTGAGCAGCCTGGTCTAGTGGGAAGTGTCCCTGCCTATGGCAGGGGGGTTAGAAATGAATGATGTTTAAGGTCCATTCAAACCTTTAACATCCTGTGATTATTGCAGTCAGTCATTGACCTTGTCAGTTCTGCAAATGGCATTGAGGATGCAGGATGGCAAGGGATGAGAAGGCTGCCAGAGAGTACCTGGGCATCTGGCAGTACCTGGGCATCTCGGATGTAAGTAAGGGGCTTAAGTGTTTCACATAAACTAAGCCTTGATGTTAGTCACCCAGTGTGGTGCATTTCCATATTGTGGTGCAAGTTCCAGTATCCCTCAGCAACAGCTGAAGCAAAGTTCAGAAACACTCTGGAAATAGAAAACAGTGAGGTGGGCTGAGTCATCTTTCTGATATCAGTGATGTAGCAGATTGGCCATTCCAGGGAGCTAGAGCTCCTCCATCACTCTTGTTATCCTGGAAAACAATCCTGCTGAGAAAGAATATGGTTGAGGGGAAGGCAAGGAAATAGCCAGGAAATTTTACCAAGTGCAGTTCATTCTATGTTGCTTGGTCCTAACAGAGCGATGGCCTGGAACTCCCACTCAGAAGTTAACTGTGAGCAAGAAAACTGCATTGCATCTGTGTGCTGGCCCACCCACACGCCTTCAGTACCAACCTTTTTTTTTGTTTTTAATCTTCAGGAATAAGGTCACTAGGAGCCTTCTCTAAGGTGCCTTTTTGGTGCTTTTCAATACTTTGAAGTCTCTAACAGGCTCTTTAAGGCACTCTAGAGATGCATCAGTGAAAGTACAAAACCAGTGAAATAATGGGGAAAAAGGTTGGATGTCATTAATTAGATGGTGTAGTGAGAAGGTAACAAGCCTGCGTTACATTCTGTGCATAATTGCTTTTATCCAGAGCAGACATCCTCTTAGCACATGGAGATTCCAGAGATAAATTG
The DNA here is from genome assembly GCA_013398055.1 of Ifrita kowaldi. Lineage (NCBI taxonomy): Eukaryota > Metazoa > Chordata > Aves > Passeriformes > Cinclosomatidae > Ifrita > Ifrita kowaldi. Next base: position 50,133 of record VZRS01002945.1, read on the forward strand.
TGTAGGACAGGCTGAAGCAAAGGTTTTCTTCCTGTTCTACACTTTCAAGAAGTGTGTGATAAGTTGTTGGTCTGAGAATAGAGTGAAATGGTCGGCACCACCTCTCAAAACCTAATTCATACCTTCTGACCACTGCTTTCTTTTGGTGCAGCAGAGCAGCACCTTCTCCGGGGCAAGTTGCAAAGGGGCTAGAACAGGTCAAAACAGCCTCAAAGCCTCATGCACAGACTGAGGGACAAGGAGCATTGGAGGCCACCGAAGGGAAGCACTGCTAAGCAGCAATTCTGCAACATGACCCCTTACAAATGCAAGGAAGATTCCTTACTCACTGCTGAGAGCAGAAGGCATAAATTGAGGCATGAAAGTCTCTTTGTTCACTGAGCAGATGGAAATGTTTGGCCACTTTGTGGATTTCTTCTTGCAGTCTGGACTGGAATTACCCTTGTTTTTGTACCATCCAGCATTAATGTTTCCCACAGTTGCTCCTTAAACAAAGCAAAAATACTCTACAGCATATTAACAGCACGGGCATATCACAGTAAATGGTTTTATACATAATACAACACGGTCATTAGCCAGCTGTGCACATAAAACACCAAGTGGAGGCAGCAGGATGTAAAGCAGGTTCTTCAGCTCCGAAGGCATTAGGCACAGAGGGCTAGCAGAGCTCTCCTGGCCTGTGTGTTGCAATGGAGAGTGCTTTTCCATCTGCAGTAGTCATCCTTCTCCAGGGTGTTTTACAACACTGCAAAATGCCTGTAAGCCATGGGCTAGCTCAGTGAGAACAAACTAATTACACAGCAGGCAATAACTCCTCTGTGATAATCGTAGATCTGTTGGCCATGATAAGTTTTAAGCCTTCCTAAATTACTGCCAGTCAGATTTGGACAGGTTTATATTTCGTGATGTACCGCAGTTAGAAACATCTCATACTGGCCTAGCCTAATGTCTGAATCTACCTGCTCATCATTACTGTATTTCTATATAATTAGAGAAAGAGAAAATATTTGATGATATAGCATAGAAGGTTTTTTATTAGCAAAAGTTTATGGCCACAAGTTTTATTGGCTAAAGTTTTATATCCACACCAAGTTATGTACGTCATCCTTAACAAGGGCAAATAAAACTTGTATACTGTGCCACATACACTGTCATGTATTCAAAACATGCTTCAGGACCATTTCTGTTTTAGTGTCTGCATTGCCTCTTCGACGATGGGAACACACAAGAAATGGGCCTGATGGTCCTGAAAGCTCCAGTGGTGAAAACCAGAGTAAGACACTGATGTGGGTTCCTCGTTCTCTTTGCTGCCTGTGTATCTGGGAGGTCTAGGAGTACATGGTACATGGTAAGGACTGGTACATGCCATGGTGGCTGGCTGGTTTCTGAACAGTGAAGCTGTATTTTCTGTCGTCAGTAGGAGGATGGAACTAGGCAAGTAGATAGGTCAATGATATTTGATAGACAGATTTTCCAGCAATGTTTTGGCTTGGTCAGTTATTGCTTTCAATTGAATTGCAAAGAGTCAAGGAGATTTGTTGTTGTTGTTGTTTTAAGCTCAGTGTAAATTCAGGGAGTAGATAAATAGCATAATCATATTAACATCTTCTCAGGGGCAAAACCATTTCCTGATAAATACCTGTAAGCAATAAGAGTGCATCAGTTTTCACAAGGAAATGGTTAGGCCTTCCTTTCCTAACTGTAAAGGAAATGAAGCAAAACCTTTCGTGCTTATTTCTTTTAAGGAATACAAGTGATTTGCCCTTCTCACTTTACACTATCAGAGCTTTCACAGTGCAAATAAGAGAGGAGAACTTCCGATTTCTGTAACATTTGAATCCTAGACTTCGCTCTAGTGTGAAACAGAGATGGAGTTTCCTAACCTTCTGATATGCAAGTGCACTTCCTTTCACAACTGAACTGCAGTGGAGGTAAGCTGGGTGCAGTATTTAAGTTTATCTCAAGCAAATAACCTCTCTTTGTCTCGAGGGAGAAAAATGGAACTGCAGTTTCATGTCAGTCTCTGAGATGCCTATGCTGTATGAGATCACTGTAAGAGGGAGAAGAAAACAAAGCAAGAGCTGGCTCAGTGACAGAGATTCAGCAAGTATCAGCAAGCTGCCAAGTGATCATTTTAGTGCTGCAGTTGTTTGCCTCTGCAACATTTCAAGGACACCCCTCAGAAAAGCTTGATGGGGAAAAATCCTTTTGTAAAGGGGAATTTTGTGGTGGCAATTTCATTTGGAAGAGAGAGACAGTGCAGTATTTCTTTAACAGGAGAGAAAAAAAGCAGATTTGATAATAAACAGTTCCTATATTTATTCTGCTACTATTACATTAGCTTTTATAAAGCACTCCCATTTAGTGTTATCTCCTATCAATACGTGCCTAATAACTCTATAGGAGCCTGAGTTTACTGTGTATTCCCTGTATTTTTGTATCAGTTCTCTCTTCCCTAGAAAAGATACTGACAATAGTGAGCAGCTTTACAGTAGGAAAGCTGTTGTGCTTTCTCCTTGTAGTGACAATATAGAAAAAGCATTCCAGAAGGGTAAAACCAATGGCCTTTTTTATTTAAAGGATAGTGAATACATTCCCCTTTATCAGTGGTAACAAGTACTGTGTAGAGGGGTTTCCTAGTTGAATGGAATGTTTCCAAAGGACATGAATATGACTAAGTTGTAACCCAGTGTTCCCTGAAAACTTTCAGCCCACAGGGTTTGTATTATTCTTTCTGTTTTGTCCTATAATACCTCTCCTTTTCCTAAAATCGATAGACTGTTAGGTTCTTATAGAACAATGCCCCTTCAAAGCCTGAAATCATCTGACCAACCAAATATTTGTGGCAGAACCATTTAATTTCAAAGAACTTGTACACAGTATCATAATTCAGCCCTGGTTCACTTGTGTTTTGGCTGAGGCAAGGGCTTTTCTGAAAGCACCAACTGATATGAACTTTGCTTCCCTCAGTCCTGCTCTTTTCAGGGATTTGTTCTGATGCTGTCACCTTTGCATTAGCTGGTGAATGCTGAAATAGAGCAGAAATAATGCAGTGCTTTACTGTGGCAACTTTACATATAAATAACTCACAGCTGGAGAGGTTATTACCTGACATTATGCATTCAGTTATATTGTAAGTATATGCTCTTGGACATTTTTCCACAGCAGTTCTGATGGGAGTGGGGTAACGGTACCTTTTTTGTTTTGTTTAATTTTTCCTGCAGATATGGATTTTCCACAGTGGAACTACTACAAAGAATTGTTTTTCAGATACCAGGGCTACACATTCTTGGGTTTGATTGCATTTATGGGAAGGGAGTTGCAAATCTGCAAATTTTGTCGTCCTGGGGCCAAGGACTACAAAATATTTGATTTGTGTTGTGAAGAGTGCAGTCTTTGCTATTGATCTTGCTGCAATGTCCTTGTTGGCAAACCAAGAGAGTATAAAACCTCTGCTCTCTTAAAGAAGGTACTGGGTTGGGTTAGGTCTGCTTAGGATCATTGGATGATAATTCACAGTCAGTTGTCTTGTAAACCCCTTGTTGCAGAGTCCAGGCATTGGCTTGCTACTGCTAAACTGGTTAATCATAGATGAGTAACAATCGGGGCAAGTGAGCTTCCAGAGGACACTGACATCCTATTTTATACAGCTACAGACTTCTCCTGATGCTGGAGAAGGAACAAAGACTCCTTTCAGGGCAGCAGGGGAATCAGCTGCTTTATCTGTAAATTCTGGAACTTTTCCTATTCAGACCTTGTCTGTGCCCCATCACAGTACACTCATTTTTCTGTATCACATTTGCCTGGGCCGCTACTTCAGCGTGCAGTAGCAGTCTCCATCCTGTTGCTGTTCATCCCAGGCAACATAACCAGCCTTCTCCTCATACCCAGATCTGCCTTTCAGGGGTCAGGAGCTGCTGCTAATGTGTCCTTTCATAATCTTTGATATCCTCTTATTGCACCTCTCTGTACTAACAATATAGCCTGGGGTTTTGCATACGGTGCTTCCTGAGATACCAAAAGCAGAGATTATGGGCTACCATGTGGCAGTGACAGCAGCAATGACTGCAAATAGCTTTTGACTCCATATCAGGCCTTCTGCACAGGCAGATGGTTAGGAGTTGTTCAGGCAATATTCAGTCTTCTTGAGAGGAAAAGATGGTCATCCTGATTCCTGTTTGTGTACCATGGTTTGGGAACAGTTGACATAGCCACAGGCACACAAACACCTCATCACAGGTCCTAGAGAATTGGATTGGCAGTGGCTGGAGTTTGCAAAAGGAGTATTACAATTTGTCCCCAAAAATATTTCCTTGGTACGTCAGTTTGCTAAATTACACACGTTTTCCTTGCTACCACAATACTGTATTGATGAAAATATCCCACAACAGCTTTATTTTATGTTTCTGCACCCCACCTCTCAGCTCCAGTTTGGTACAGGCATAGACTGCTAATTCGTAGCATTATTGCCAGATCTGTGCAGGCCCAGAGTCATCAGTAATGAGGGTCTAAAACAAAGCAATCAGGCAAATTTCAAATTCTCTATTGGGGGAGGAGTAACAAAAGGGAAGCATGTGGTTTTTTCCTTCTTCCATTATAGTATTTTACATAAATTTTAATTACTCCCTCTTCTTTTTTTCCACATCAGTTTCAATACTGTAGTAGGGAAGAGTACCAGGCCCAGTGTGCTGTGCTAGAAAGGGATGGGGTTATTAAGAAAATAGATTAATTGAAACTTCTGGTCATTGGAACAACTGCTGTTGTAACCAGATTGTAAACCCTGAAGTACCATCTTTTTAAATAATCAAAAAACTTATTGAAGTGTTAAAAAATGTCCTGTGCCTGAGAGGAAGTTCTTTGTATTTGATGAACGATTGAATCAAGTTGGACAGTGATGGTGTCTTAGTGCCTTTGCTTGCTTTAAGAGTAAACTTTAATCTCATTTATCTAGACCATTTATACTTTACTTAGGAGTGTGCTTGGCTGACCCCTCACAGTCCCCTGTACTAAAGCAATGCTTATTAAATCAAATGTGATTTTATTAGAACAAGAATATTTAGACAGAACAGCCTTTGACATTAATGTTCCTTGTCATATGGAGCCTACTTATTAATTTTGATTGAATGTGTAATCTTTTAAAATTTTTTTCTCTATTCTTCTCCTGGTATGGGGTTAGTGAGGTGAGGAAAGGAGATTATTTTCTGCGCTTGTACAGGACAAGTATTTTTGTAGATGTAGAGAAAACCGTGCAGTTACTGTTTTTAACTTGAGCTGTTAGAAATGAGAGGCCTTATCCACACACTTCTGAAGAGCCACAAAATATGTGGATGCTTTTCCTCAATAGTGAATTAAACACTGGTAATATCTGTCTCAAGAGCAGATTTTCATCTGCAGATAAGACCTGAAGGAGCAGTTAATGCCAAATGCACCTTTAAATCTTATTATACAAGACTGAGGAGGGTAGAAAAATAGAGGCTGAGACCAAAGAGGTAGTCAGCTGTTTTCTGAAATCTTGCTGGTTGTGGTTTCTCTCAATTTAAAATGCTTATTTTTCATAATGTTTGGTTTTTTCTGGTAAGTTGTTTATTATCAAATCTTTAAGAAGAACAAGAATTATCTGACATTAACAATAGAAATTGAGAAGAATTGACTTTAGCATAGTTGAAGAGGTCTCATATAGTTTCATAGAGTATATGAAACAAGTTGCTAAATTTTTTTGGTTTGTATTTTGTGCACGGGCAGTTCAGTAAAATGTTTCAATGTATTACATTGCATGGGCTGTTTGCTCTGCTCTGCATCTCACTGATTAACAGAGCCTTCTAATATCATGAGACAGACTTCAGTGGGCTTCAGGCCGGGCCACAGAGAATGACCAGACCTGGTGGAAAAGAAATCAGCAGCAAAATGGTAGAGACATGTCAAAATAAAATTAACATTTTAAACCCCAGACATGTAAGACTGCGAACCTTTGGGCTGAAGTAGTTTTTGGACAGCTATTATCTAGTAGCAGGTCCAATGCAAAGCAGAAGATCCAAACTGTGGTTCCTAGTTGACATCCTGTTGAATTTTCTGTCTCCTTTCTGTGTGTTCCTACTGTGATGTAAGGAAAACATTTTTGAACAAAGTCTAAAGATGTGGCTGCCTTTTTTCATATTTCAGGATACATCTCTTGTCTAGTTCAAGTTGATGTAATTTACTCAATGCTGCACAGTGATATCTTTTACTGTCAGGCTGAGAACATGTAATTCTGTCCACAAGGGAGATACTTTTCTCTCTACAGTAAGGCACTAGAGATAAGATGCAGGACAATGTTGACATTTCCAGCTCTCAGCAGAAAATGAAGACTTGACAAAATAAGTCTTGTGAGGAGTCAGGGAATATCTTTGCAGGGTGTTTTTTGGATGTGATGCGTGAAAGGGGGAGATGGTGTTAAAATGATGCTGTTCAAGAAGACGCTTCAGGGAAGAGGATAACAGAGGTCTGTTTTCCACTTGGCTCTAGGAGAAGGTGTTCACAGTGTGTGTGCTTTTGTGTTAGTAGCACGAAGATTATTCCTTTGAATGATGTTTAGTGTTGCAAGCAGCAGCATATGCTGTCATTGCAGCACACAGGCGAATGCTTGCATGCAACAGTACTGCTTTTGAAGAGGAGTTGCCTAGAAAGCCCCAGGTTGTCCTTGTAGGTTTACTGGGACATGTGGTTGATGAACACTGCATGAATATTTAAAGTTACTTTTATGGAATCCTTTACAAGCTTCACTGAACCTGCAGATGAGGAGAAAAGTGGTTTTGGATTATATATGCTGACCTACCTAGGGTATTACATACCGATGTAACACGAAGAAAATATAATACCTAAAGTAAACAGATTCTCTCACCTGTTCAGACAGTAGGGTTTCCTGGTATCACTGAGCCTAGCACTGTGCTTGACAGTCCTCCCTTCCTCCCCTGGCAATTTGGAATAAAGATACTGCTGTGATTTAAGCATTCTCACTTGTTTCTCTTACCACTTCAGTCCAAACTTGCCTTCGCTTAAATGCTTTTTTGAGTCAAAGGTGCCATGTAGTTCATAAAAGCAATCACATTGCAGCAATGGCATCATTTTCCCAGAAAAGGCTTCTCAGCTTTTTTATTGCCTCATCTAATGCTTCTTGTGTGGTGAGACACACTGCAAAGGCAGATTGTTTCTCTCTTCTCCTTGGCCTTGTGAGAAGAGAAAGGTTTCGATGTGAGGTTGCATTTTGAGTCCCATGAAGTTGCACTGACTGCTGGCTGTGACCTCCGTGTGCTGGACAGAGTTTGTTAGCAGAGTCCATCAGCAACTCTGAGCCAGGATATCTGGTAGCAGGGCTCAGCACTGGGCTTCTAAGTTTCCGTGCTTGTTGCCAGCAGCACAGCCTATTCCTGCCATAAATTGCAGAGTTACTAAAATAGAGGAGAAGGTCATGAAGGCAAAGCCCAAGCAATCCTCACTGGGGAATAGAGTTGTCATAGGCTATAAGCATCATTAAAAATGAATGGTAAATTCAGATCCCATGGATGACATTTATTTGGATTTTCACTCTTATTTCTACTTGCAAAAAACTCCAACCCTGAATGCTGTCTGCTGCATAGCAGACTTTTGACAATTGTTTGAATGAAGCAGTCAAGACTCTGCAGTAATTTCTCAGGATGACAGTCTGTGATCATGCTTTGTGACAGGCTGTGTGTTTGACCTGTTTAGCCTCAACTATTTCGCTCATGTTCCTGTAAATGGGATGGTTGAGTCAGGGGAAACCCTCGGGCATGGGAGAGAAATCACACCATCCTTGGACACCAGCTGAGAAGGAGCAGGGGAAGGGACTTCGGGAGACACTGAGTAGGGGAGACAGGAGAGGCATTGCAGGGAACTGAGAGCAGTGGCTCAGGGGACAGAGAAAACTTCCTGAAGACCATGTTCCTTAAGGACTTCTTACAAAGTGGGCACTGTTTGCTGCAGAAAGTGGCTGATGGCAGGAATAAAGCTTAAGGACAATGACATGCTTGCAGGGAGACCATGGGTGAAGAGAGTATTGCTTTTAACCCATTTTCATTTCTCTTCCCTTTGTAGTAGTATTTTTAAAATTTTTTCTTTAGTTTAAATGTTAACTATTCTACCTTATATTTTTAACAAAGCCTGACTTTTTTATTTTAGAAGTCCTTTGGTCTGTTTTGCAGAACTTTCTATAATAGAAAGAAGGTTTGGGACCTTTTCACACATTAAATATCACATTAAATAAAGTTAATCCTTATCTCCATCCCTGCCTTCTGCCACATGGCAGTACTAAAGGGCAAGGTGGAAAGGGATAAAGCTCCTTATACTGTAAAATGTGAAACAGCTTTGACCTTATGCTCAGTAATTCCCCCAGCAACTCAAGCACAAAAATCAGCAAAATTAATACGAGTGTGCAGGGTTAAGTATCAAGCAAATCCTGTGAAGACAGAGAAATTGAAAATGGTGCTCAGTGCTCAAGGACCAGTTAAGTCCCAGTGGTTCAGTGCCTGCAGTGGGCATCACAGGAGGGTGGGCAGGATGCCCTGATCTAGGTGCCATCCATCCCATTTGCTTCAGGACCCTACTCTCAATGTGGGGTATGCACAAGATTGCATATGGAGATATATAGATATAGATATATATGTATATAACTGCAAATACATTAAATCCATTTAATTAGTGTCTGCATTTGCTTGGAAATGTCAAGAGTTTAGCAAAAGACAAGATCAGTATTACCAAAGCTTTGCATTTTCCTTTTTTGTTACCTATGTCACCTCTAAAAGCTGCATGCCCTAAGTTTCTGTGTTCTTTTAGATCTCACGAGGGTGTAAATGTTTGCAAGGGATCCCTAGAGACAGGGCAAAGCACAAGGGTTGTAAAATTGTGCTGTTCTAATATGAGGAGGCAGAAGGCCAAGTTACATTGACAGGGTAAGTACCAACAAAATAATAAACTGAATGCAGATTCTGTGTCCAAACCTCTTCTGCTTTCAGTTCCCACTGGGACACTGTTCCAGTGCCCTTGTTCTATTTGACTTTCTTGCAGAGAAATTGGACAGTATCCAGTCTTTAAAATTACCTCAGTTTTAATTTATTCTGGTTTTGATGTTCATTTCACCATATAACTAATGGTCCCCAGATCTTTTCCTTAGTCTATGAGTCTATAATTTACCTGCCCAGTGTCTCAGAGGCAGATACCACTTACTTTAAAAGTTACGTATAATTTTAATATCCATATGTTTATATAATATATGAGGTTTGTGGGGTCAGTGATGAAGGGAGATGATTTACGCTTAATGAACATTTCCAGCCATTCAAAAGACAAGTGAATTTCAATTTTACAGAGGCATCTTAGCAGAAACCTGCACAGGTCCAGCATATTTAATGTAACTTACACTCAGCGAAAAAATGAACAAGCTATTCTCCCTGAGGACTTAGTACCAACCTCGCAGGACTAGGCACGATCCAGCTAAATGAATTCCTTTTCCATGAGAGGGTTTTTGAAAGAAAAATGCAGAGATGGGGGATTCTGCGAAAAAGTCACATGAATTAGGAAGCACTGAATTTTATGTGTCAGGACACAGGAGTACTAGATTACAGTTACCACTGAGGCACCTTAATGTAAACCTGGAAATGCAATGGGAAATCACTGAAACAAAGCTGTAGTGCTTGCTAGGGCTCCTCTTTAGAAGAGGTTAAATTCAGATAAAGCTCAGATCCTAAGCCTTGTTTCCCCCATGATTGCAGGGCTCTAGGAATGGGAGTTATATATATATATATAAGTAAAAGAGAATGATGGCTAGAATTATATTCTGAAGACTGGGCACGTAAGGGCACAGAACAGCTCAGGAAAGCCAATCTGAGCAAGATGTCCCATGATTGCAGAGCAGCTGGTGGAAGTGAGCTCTGGTCCAAGGTAAGCACCGATTCCGGAGCCCTGTGGACGCTCACCCGCTGGCTGCCACATCGCCTCTCTTGGCTCCCTGTGGCTGGCTAGGGCAGAACATGGACATTGATTTCCTCCTGCATCTAAGCCTGGTATGATCTCTGTGTGCTCTTGCTGTTCTCCTGGCATTACGGCGTTCAGACGTGGTGGAAGAGGAAATTGGCCAATTTGCCGCAAAGCAAGTTAATGCAGCTTTTGTCACACATCTTCCAGTTTCAGATGCGTCATCTCCTCTTGTTTTCACTTGCACATACATGCTCAGGCAGAGCCAAAGGCGTTGTAGCTTTCTTAAAGCCTGGTAGAGGCAAAAAAGAACTGTAGAGATCTGGAACCTTGTCCAACCTTAAGAATTCTGATCTGAATAGAGAAGCAATGTGTGTAACTTAGCATCCATCAGCAATTGAAACAAAACTCCTCTTAAGAATCAGGCAAGTATCTCTATTTCAGTCTGTGCTTGAAGGAACTGATAACTTTTCTTACTGTCCAAAAATGGTTAAGTTTTTTTTGGGGAAAGAGGGGATGCACAGACACTGCTTACATCATACCTGCACTGCCCAATAGGTTATCCTAAGCAACGTCAAATGTTCTTTGTGTCTTTCTAACAAGCTTCGTCTTGCTCCTTTTCTTTTATCCTTTGTAGGTAATGAAATAGATTGACTCCAGCTCTCCCCTCCTGGCATGCCATATGGGCTGTGTGATACCCTTCTCTGCTAGATTGTTCCAACCTTTGGGGAGGTGGGAATTTATTTCTGGAATCATTCCAGTGTCCAGATCACTTTCATTGTCTTTATTAGTATGGACTGTAGCCCATCATCATCGAGGGAGAGCAGTTGGTAGGGAGCGCATGAGATAATTGCCTAAAATGAACTCTACCTCCACGGGGCACAAAATCACTCAGTGGCATTGAAGTATTCTTAGTCTGGCTTAAGTCACCTTTCTCCCTGTAGGCAGTATCTGGTTCTTACATATGTAATGGGGACCATATGCTCAGCCTAGACCCCATCCCAAGCTTAGACCATCTGCCTATAAAGCAATGCACTTCTTCTTTCCTGTGGACCGTTCTAGGTGGCATCTCCATCCTTCAGGTGCAGGATGGCTGGCAGCAAAGAAATCAGCTTTTCTGCATGCACAGTATTGAGCAAAGCTCAGTGGGTCTAAAGGGTCAAACTCTTCCCGTCTGCTCATTGCCATGCCTGGAACAGCTCTGTGCAGTAGGGCCAGCCTCTCAAATACTCCTATGTCTCGTGCAAGTGTATATGACTTTCATAGAATCATTAGGTTGGAAAAGACCTTTTAGATCGTCAAGTCCACCACTAAACCATGTACCTAAGCACCAGGTCCTGTAAATATCTTCAGAGACGGTGAATGAACCACGTCACTGGGTAGCCTGTTGCAGTGCTTGATAACTCTTCCAGTGAAGAAATTTTTCCTAATGTCCAATCTAAGTTTCCTCTGGTGCCACTTGAGGCCATTTCCTCTTGTTCTGTCTTGTCACTTGTGGTAATTTACATGACTTCACTGTTTTTGAAATATCTTGTCAAGTGGAGTTTTGACTTGAGGTTCCTTCTTGAAGCACGTGTGGTTTAAGCAAAGATTAGAAGCAAAAACTCTCCTCTCAGGAGTAGCACAACCCTGCAGCACCTGTGTGCCTTGGGGCAGCTGTGTCCTATCACAGCTCACCATAGCAGCTGGAGGGCCTCTCAACCCTTTAAGGGGAAGCGAGCTGGAGAGTTTAGCTGTGTGTTAGGCTCTTGTCTGGCCTCCCCCACTTTAATTTGTTGGGTCGCTCAGGAGGGAAGAAGGCAGTAAGCTCTTGCATTCTGGACACAAAGCTGAACTGTAACCATGGCCTGAATTAGAAGTACCCAGAACAAGGGCAAAACCTCATAAACTGGTGAGCGCTTTTACAATCTACTGTAAATGTTTGTTTTACCTTTCTAAAGCCACACATCTCTTTGCCACTTGAGTGAGCAGGAAGCTTTATTAGAAAATGTTTCCCTGCGTTAGCGTCCTGCTTGGTTTGCTTGGTTCCTATTAGTTAGTAATTGTTTCATTAGTGTAGAAATAGATGTCGTGTTACTTTTTCATGTTGGTTTTTGTCCCACCCTGTTGTTGTGTGAACATTTCTTACAGTTATTTGCTGTAGGGAACATGTGAAATGGGCTGTACAACAGGAGGCAGAAAGAGAGAAATTGCCTTAGCTTGGGAAGAGCCTTGCTTCTTGTCCTCAGCTGGCGTCTTGTCCTCAGCTGCTATCAACAAACATCAATATTAAAGTCAAGTGTGAGCCAAAATGGCCCAGCTTTACAATTATAAAGGAAAGGGTGAGGGGAGGTTGAACCAGGGCAGATTAAGAGACTGAAAAAGACTAATTTGGAGGTTTGCACTGCTGAAAGCACACCAGTTTCTAGTCATTACTGGTTGAATCAAGAAGGAGTAGAAGCACCGGTGTGTTTTATAGGGCCCTTTGTTTTTACCTTCATTCTCTCAACTGCTAGTTCTTTCTGATCCATGGATCTCCAGCAGGAGTCTCCTTTAACTTGGCCCTGCCTCTGCAACAGGGTGGCATGAGAAGGCAGCGTCAGTGGGTCTGTGTGGTCTAATGTTGACAGAGTGGTGCTGGTGCTACTAGATTTTAGTGTCTGGAAGAGCTGCTGTATTAACCACTGGTCTGTCCTGCTGTGTCCCAGAGGACATAGATCCTAGCCAGGTATGGCTTTCTGACAGCAGCTGGTAAGACATGTGTAGTATTATTTATGGTGAATAAATACTGAATAGTTTAATATATTATGTGTTCATCCTGGAGCGATGGAATTTTAAAGGTGTGATGTAGGGGTTAGAGAGGACTTAACAAAGCTTCCCTTTTCTCATCACCCCACAACCTAAAATTTTCTGCAGCAGCTGGGAGGAGAGAGATGGAATACGTAGGGCTTTTGGAGAAAATGTATTTGGAGAAGAGATATGAAAGAGGGGTTGAATGAAGAACAGGAGGAATCTGCAGGCTTTTGCAGTTGAAGGGAATGGGAAGACTGTGCACGTAGACATGAAGATCGTGTGCTGTTTGGCTGGGAAGGAACAGGCACATAGAAAACAGCAGTTAGCAAGTGTCCAAAAGCAATCTGAGGCTTTACAAAAGGTTAAAAATAGTTCAGAGATCATGAGGATCTTTATGTGTGCAGGACTGTCATGCAGTAACTCTGCGTGATGCCATTGTTTTATTGGAGCCTTTGGAAGATCACAGAACACCCTGCTGGAAGTGCATTGCTCTCTCCTTTGCCCTGTGTATCTTGACAGCAAAGACTTGGAGGCTTAGTGCTTTTATGAAGGATTTTGGTTTTTTAGCAGAATTAAGTGGCAGGCAATATACCCATAGCTTTCTTGTGGGAGAGCTTGGCCTAATATCCCTGTGACCTGCTGTGGCTCTGTCCCCTCCTGGACCTTGTGGGCATGGGGACACTGCTGATGCTTTTGGTTTTATGGTAAATTGAAGAAACCAAAAGACACGTTGAAATTCAGGTGTAGTCTTGATATTTCAAGCAGAGGCTGTACGGGCACTTTCTTACCCCCACAGATAATTTTAATGCAGAGAAAAGAGCTGCAGCAGAGAGCTTTGCACATTAAGGAACTGATGAATGATACATGAAGCACAGCAGTTTGGTATTGGCAGTGCCTGCTTTGTGAGAGAAAGGGAGCGATAGTAACAGTGTGTGCCGTACGTTAGTTGTAGTTTTTCATACTGGGGCAGTAATGGGAGCTGCTGGGCTGGGAATGAACATGGCTCCTCCTCGAGCCCTGGGGGCTGAGAAAGGTTGTTGGGCAGTGGGGATAAAAGACTTGTTTTGAGCAAAGCAGGAAGAGCAGGCAGGGAGGACACATCAGCTCTTGGTAGGGCTGTGCTGAAGCAGTGGAGTTGCTGCTGGGTTGGCAGACTCAGCATGGGCACAGTAAAAACTCTGCCATATAATGAAACAGTAGGACCAACACCTAAAGCATCATGTCAGGCAATCCATGCTGCCTGGGCTTGCTGTCCTGCAAAGCAAAGGTGGAAGGAGAAGGAGGAAGCAGTGGTTAAAAAAAAATCTCATTAAAGGTGAAGGTTGACTGCAGAAGAAGAAAGGGGTAATACTGTGCAGTGCTTTAATGTGAGGTCTGTAGCTCTGTGTGACAGGAGACTTGTGGAGTTCCTGCATGTCAGAAGCTGTGAGGTAATGCTCTGTAGGTAACTGGTTCAAGCGATTTGCCAGGAAATTAAATGTCCTAGAAGTTCTCCAAGCCTTTGTGATTCAGCAGCAAAAAGAAATTTTCTGCACTTGTTGGCAAGTTGCCACTGCATACTTACAAGGCAGTTATGTCTTTGGAGTGGCAGTAGTAAGACCTTGGGTTTCCTTGTAATTGTTTGTGGTTCTCTCTCAACCAAACCTGCATCTTTCATCATTCTCTTTTTTTTTTTTTCATGATTTTGGATCTTTATTAGGAAAAGCCAGTTCCTAGAGGTGTTGGAAGTGGGCTGTATTGCTGTGAGGCATCTGAACACCAATAATGATGATTTTTCTTTTTTATAGTGTTGGTTGTTTTCCCTTTTCAAAAGAGCTTTGTAAACAGCGAGCTTTTATCCTTCATGGTGGGAGAGTACTGTCATTTTCAATTTGCATATGGAGAGACTGACATGCAGAGAAGAACAGTGCAGCATTTTCAGAATGGTCTCGTGTTAGGAGGCAGACATTTCCCAAGATTTTCAGAGATGCTGATCGTGTGAGGCATCTCTGGACATCAGCTAAAGTGCTTGGTATTAATGAAACTGGAAAGCATTGATACTGCACAAAACTTGAGGCTGCTCTGGAAAACACTGGCCTAGGAGACTCCCTTGGGCTAAAGTGCTTAAAAGTAATCCTACACATTGCTGTGATTAACACTTCTCTGCTCCTCTACCAGAGATTGTTCCTTATCCTTTTTATTCTTTAGATCGTGGCTGTGTTCACCTTGGCTTCCATCTTCCCAGGCTCTGTCAGAATCCTTTATGTGAAGAAGCTATGTGTTTGAGTCTTGCATTTTGGAGTTGTTGTTCTGACTAACTTTAACCACGAGCAGCACAACCAGATGTTGTTTTACTTGAGCCTCTTACTGGACGCTTGGGTGTGGAAGAGAGGAGAAACCTCAGCACTCTCAGAGAGTTTTTACCTGTGTCTGGGTTCCTCCTGTACTTCAACTCACAGCTCTCCTCAATGTTAAAAGTGTTGATTTAACAGTTTTAACAAAATGGTTGAAGAACACTGATCAAATTGGGAGCTCTCTTGGCAATGAATTGGCAAAGCTTTGGTTCTGACTCTGTGGTGTCTCCAGTGTACACATGACATGGCAGTATCTCATTACTGTAGTTTCAAGCAGCCTTCATTGAGTTGTTTTATTTTACATCTACTGGTGTGGGTATGCACGGAAAATGAAACCACCCTTCTTAACTGTAAACAGGAAAAAAGTATTGTGCTTTAATTGTTTTCATTTTTGGCAGAGCTATTTTATAATGCAATTATGCTTGTGCCTAGGGGCATGTGGGATTGGAATATTGTGTACCCACCTTCCAGCACTCTTTCAGATACCCTATACTTAAATTATATTAATCCTTTGGGAACCACATTGTTGTGTGTTAGCTAGCAAAAATCATCATTGTTGCAAACAAACGTACTTCTCTTCAGAACCATTTTGTAGGTAACTTTTTATTAATCTAAGTACTTTGAATAGGGACTCTAGAGTTCTTTTCAAGTGACTTCTTATGATGATGTCTTTCTGTGTATGGGGACAAGAGACAGCTGGGGAAAATGTAAATCACCTACTCTGGCCATGCATGAAAAGAGGAAAAAGGAAAAAAATAAGTCTTTTGGGAAAAACAGGTCTATTAGTTGAAGTGCAAGCTCTGGTAATCCTTTTTCAGACAAGGCGTTTATTATAACAAGGTTAATTTTCCACAAATAATCTTCTTTGTTTGCTATTCTTTTTTTGTGTTTTCTGTTTAATTTTTTCAATACTTTATGGAAGATGAGGTGTGTCTGATGTTTTTATAAAGATGCCTAGGCAGGAGCTACTTGTTGCAGGGAAGAAATTAAGGCCAGTATCATATGCAGCTTATGTCAGTTTAGCTAAGACTTTTTTTTTTTAAGTATTCATGATTAAGCAAAAGGAAATTTTTCCATTCTTATCGTGGCTTGTCCCTATTTCTCAGATGATCTAAAGTATTATAAACTGTCTAAATTAAAGTTCATGCACAAAGTTGTTTGCAATCAGTTAAGCATAACAACTTTGAGCCAGATTAATATGAATTTACTCCATAGATTTACAATAGTAACTTGTAAACAGGGGCAATACAGAATGGTTTGATAGAAGTTCTGGCTTCTCTGTAACCTCAGCTGAGGGATGCAGATGTTTTGCCATGCAAAGACTTGATGTGAAATCTGAATTAAACCATGGTGGTTCCACCTTCTTTAATGTTGCAATTGGTGCAAGGCATGTGAATGCATATCCAAATTTTCCAGTGTGCGTCTGTCTGTATCTCCATATATATCTGTAGCTAATAGAGATCCCTCCTTCTTTAACCAAACAGAGATGTGAACACTGCTTCTGTGTCTGCACCTTCAGATTCATTTTGTGTGACTGTCTAGCAGGTTATTCCTTCATTCTTTCTTAACAGCTTTCAAAGGTTTTGGTTCCTCTGTTTTAAATGTAAAACACTCCTACTCCGTGTATGTTTAAAGTACGCTCATGGTTACCCAAAGATACCTATTTCTTTGTAAGTCAGGCTGGTGATTCAGTGTCAAAATTCATTTATGTCTTGTGCAGAAATTTTCCCTTCTGGTGCTGGTCCAAATAGAGTTTTTATGGCTGGATCTTTGCTTATACACAGAGGTGTTCTTGTGATTGCTGAAATTATGCGTGGTTATTTACCTAAGGATAATAATATGCACTGTGTGTAACCTCTTCCCTTGGCTTTTATTTGAATGCTAAAAAGAGAAGTGATCTGCCTAAAGAGGTTTCCTTTGTGTTTCCCTTCTCATCCTCTCTCTTTTTCAGAGGGGAAAAAAAACATAATAAGCCCAACTGCCATGCTCTCTAGCTAAAGCCCATTCAAACAAAAGAACTCGTAAATCCATATTAATCACCGCCACCTTTAATTTTTCAATCACTGCTTGATGAAATCGCTGCCTAGATTTGTCCTTTCACTGATAGGGCCTGGCGAGTGCTCTGCAGTGAACTCAAACAGAGAAGTAATAAAGTGCTTTCTGTCACAGGCACTCCCAAAGTGCCAGACACAACACAAGTTATTAAAAAATATCAAAGAGTGAGCTCCTATAAACTGTGCAGAGAGGAAAAAAATGATTGTCCAGGGAAGGGGAAGAAGATTTTAATTTTGCATCTGCAATTGTGAAGGCAAATACATCTGTATAGAGGATATTTCAAAGTCAAAAAGAAATGAGCAAACTTGAATGGCTGGGCCTGTGTCAGGACACAGGTTTGTAATGGTTTTACCACTGTCACAATGCAAGTGCCTGGTTTTTTTTCCTTTCAGTATAAGTTTCAGCATAGAGCATGTCTATCAGTTAGTAAACTCACATTGGTCCACAATCACAGAGTCACAGAATGGGGCAGGTTGGAATGGACAAGAGTGGCTCCTCTGGCCCAGCCTCCCTGCTCAAGCAGGCCCCTCCTAGAGCACATGGCACAGGATTGTAGCCAGATAGTTCTTGAATATCTCCAGTGAGGGAGACTCCACACCCTTTCTGGGCAATACCTTCCAGTGTGGAGCCATCCCCCCAGTAAATAAGTTTTCCTTAACTTCACCTGCCTTTAAATCTTCCCTCTGAGAATGCAGGTATTCCAGCTCTGATTGCAGCAAAGGCAGGGTTCTGCACAACCCTCTTCCAATGCTCCACAACCATTATGAACACGGTTTATGCTGCTCTAGGATGTGACAGTCGCCCTGTGGGTCCTGAGCCACCATCCACTAGTGAGCAGTCAGGGTGGTGCTGTTCCTGTGCTGGGCTGTTGTTTGCAGTCCAGGGCTGGCACTGAGGTTACTGTGTAGCCTGACGTGAGCCAGCAGGTCTTCTGTGGTGACTGCCCTCACTCTGGAAGTGAGTTGTAAAGTTGGCTTTGGTGTTGTGTTGTGTTCTGGTACAGCTGGATTCTGTTCATTACAGCACGACTGCCGATCAAAGCACATTAAGTCAGCGTATCCTGGTGGCTCAACACTTGGAATGGTTAGAATAGGGCATTTTACAAAGCCCTGTCCTTCATCTGAGTGTGTTAGCTGCCAGCACGAACACTGATTATCCAGTAAATACAGAATAAAACAGACAAAATGAAGCAAATAGCTGGGGCTAAGAGTGCCTCTTTGGCTTCCTGGCTCTAGCTGAGGAGGAGTAACATCCAGATGAAATGCGTGATATTCTTTAAAATAAAATGGTGAATTTTTTGCACATGAGCATCCACTTGGCCTTATATCTTGTCTTTTACTAATCTGCAAACCTTGGTGTTGTTAAGGGCGTATATTGGACAACCTTGTTCCTCTTGTTCCAATGTTTCACGGGATGCGTTTCTGTGTTCTGACACAAATACTTTTTCTTTTTTTTCCCTGCTGTGGCCACAACCCTGAGTCAATAGAGAGTCAACATATGCTCAATCATTATAAGTCAATTTTAAACCAATTCAAGAATGTCCATACTGGGGTTTATGTGGACAACAATTTAGTGAAAAAATCAATGTTTAGCATCATCTGTGTTAGTTTAACTAGCTTCCTTCCCATTCAGCTTCCAGCCAGTTAATAGCTGGCAAACCCCTGCAACATAATGTTATCTTGGGCTTACATAATCTTCATTGGTAAAAGGATTTTAGAGGTTGATTTTCCTCCCTTGAGTTTATATTGTGCAGATCTTTACCCAGCTCAGGGTGTGGTGAAGACAGCCTGTTTCATGCTGAGAAAGCCTGTAGCTACAGCTTTTTGAAAGCAGAAGAGTCTTGTAGACAAGATACCAGAGTAGGATTGAAGAGAGCCAATTGCTCATTTCTTCCACTTCTACTTAATCTTTCTATCTTTTCCCTCTCCCCAATAGCTGCAATAATACAAATCTCACATGTGGTGTATGTGCTTATTTTCATTGATTTGTAATTAGGAAGTTTTTTAAGAGTCAGTGATTGCAAAGATAATGAAACTACTGGTGATTGTACTCACTGAGTGCTTGGAGTGGTGCTGGCCTGTTGGTGATATTCTGCAACCATGCCTGCTTTTATTGATATGTTTTGATGTAAACCTTAGGCTGCTGTTACAGTGATGAGGCTGGTCTAAAGAAACCTGTCATCACACAAAGCTTCATCTAATTGTTTAATAAATGTCTTTGAAACTTCAGAGCTAAATATGGGTTCCTTCTGATTAATAAGGATATGATTTCTGTGAAAGATACTTTTCTTCCCTTAGTTTTCTTGTACTGTTAAAGGAATTCTGCTGCTATGGTGGTTTTGATGCAGTGCTCACCGTGATTGCAGAAGCAGCATTGTCTCCTTAAGAGTTGCAGATTTGAAATAGGGTCATAACATTAAAATTCATGTTTCTTTTGCTTACCGGTAGGAAGATGGAGGAGTGAGGTGTATTTCTATTCTGGAGTATGGTTACATATTCATGGGTGCCCTACATCAGGCTTCATGGCCCTCAGCTAAAGTTACTTCCAGTGTCTGTAATGTAGAGACAGGGAGCTGGGCTTGGTAATTGCTGTGGTCTCTTACTGCACAGCAATGTATGTACCCTGTGCATCAGTGAACAAGCACATCTCAGACAGCTCTGCAGTAAAATGCAATCATCCCACAATGAGCAATAACAATTCAAAAGCACTTCATAAACATTCTGTTTAAACAACAACAACCCCCTCCCCAAAACCACAAGACAGCAGTGGTATTTCGTTTTCACAAAATTACTTGGAGGGCTCTTTGTGGCCTGTACTACAAATATTATTGGAGCAGTGGGTTAGAGGCTTTCCTTCCCTGCTGTCTTTTCCATTTAGCATCAGAATACATTTGGGCTTCCTTCTCTGATATGATGCTATTGTTTGCAAATCTGTGTTTCTTGTTTGCCCTCTGAAACCCTTACTGAGACATCTTGTGCTACTAGCTGATTGTTTGAGAAAAGGATCCAAGGTTGAACCCTCCTGAAAGGCAGGAGGTTGGATGTAGAAAATGTCAGCAGGATACCTCTGTGTTACCACCGTTTCTCAGAAAGCACAATCACAGTTTTTGGTTTCTGCATGTCCCTGAGTCAACACTACCAGAAAAAGCTGATAAGGGAAATTGTTTCTAATCCTGCAGTATGCTCTATTCCTTTACTTGTCTACTGTCATATTGTGCCAACAGTTTGATGACACATGTTCATCGCTCCTTTGTCCCATCATGCACCACAATCACTTTTTTCTAGTCCTTCCACTAGAATAACACAACCACAATCATCTTTTCCTGAAGATGAAACATCTTGGGATGCTGAAGTCATTAGGTAGTCATGGGGTTAACCTTTGCATCCTCTGTAATTTTGTCAGCTAGTGGAAATTATTAAAGGACCTGAAACATGAACTTCAGAACAGACAATACCTGTAGACAGGTAACCTCTTGGGCTTATCTCAAGTAATTAAGTCTTATAACTGAATGGCAGATGCCCACTTTATTAGTGAGTCATTAGTTTAGCGGGGAGATGGTGTTACAACACATACGATTGCTTTACTGCATGAGCTGAGTAACTTCTAATTTAGACAGATGAATAATTAATAGAAAAGGAGCTTTAATAGAAGTAGGGTCATCTGCTTCAATTACAAAAGCTGGAGTTATTGCATAGATCAAGAAGGGCAAGGCATGCAGGATGTGTTGATCCTTCAGGCTTAGATTGATTTGCCTCTTCAGATGAAACCATTAGAAGTAGAGAAGCTTGAAGAGCAAGAAAAGAGGGATGTGAGAATTTTCGTCATGAGCATCCTCACCCATCAAATGACAAAAGAGCAAGTTGGGTGAGCATGACCAGTCTGTTGGTAGAGCATCTCTGCTGTGATCTGTGGATTTATGCATCTGTCTGCAGGTGGCCTTTTGGGCAGAGCAAGTCTGGAGAAGTGCTTTGTCAAAATACACCATTGACCAGCTACAGTGGGCTGGTCACTCTGAATCCCCAAAAATGAGTATTTCAGGGATAGCAGTCCCTTACATCATGTGTGATCACTATGAAGGGCAGGAGTTTCATCTTTTGCATTTGCTTGACAGCCTTTTGATTGATAACAGATGTTGTTAGGAGAACATATGCTGTCAGCTTCGATTGTCTTCCTTTGTAATTTTGACAGACAATGTTCCCTAAATGTATGACGTGGAGGATTGCTTGGTGAAGACTGTCACATACCGGGACAAAGGGATTTTAAAAAGTATAGCAACAAGTAAACATTCATCTTTGGCAGACCATCACTACAGATCCTTTGAGAAGAGATATAAAAGGTGTAGTCAGAGTTTTAAGAATTGCTGTTGTCCAGAATGAGGAAGGGTGAATGTAATTTCAGCTGAGTAAGGCAATTAAATATGCTGCAAAGGTTTAGATTATTCTGCCTTCCCTTCACCTTTTTTTTTTTTGTTCTGCTTTCCTAACAGATAAGGGGGAGCTGAGGAATGCTGTAAGGAAGATGCAGGTGGGATGAAGGGATCAGACAGGATGCAAAACAGCCAAGAGGTGGCGCTTGTATTTGCAGAGGGTGGGGAAACAGCCAAGGAGATGACAGGGAAAGCTCATTTTTACAACTGGGAACTGCTGACTTAGGTGGACAAGGTAAAAGACAGAGGCCTGGAATAGAAACCTTTAGTGAAGAGAAGCCTATAAACATGAGTGCCAGATCTAAATTTGAGGAGTCCATGGAGCTGCATGATTCGTGCCTGTGAAACATCTTACCAGTTAGGCATATCTTTCTTTTGCCCATATGCACGCATGTGAAGATCAGGTTCGTGTTCTCTGGGTTTTCTCTTGGTTGTTGTCCCCCATCTGCTAGATATTTTTTTATTTGTATGCTAAGTATTGAAGGATATCACAGTTATTTCGGGTTTGCTGGTTTCCATAAGATCCCATCAGAGAGTTTTTTGAGAGCATGGCATTTACTGAATGGCAGAGAGCTCTTCCAAGTCTGTGAAAGCACCTTTGACTCACTCAGCTTTAGACCTTTCTTCATGTAAAGCCTCAGTCTTTGGAGTTGGCAGGTCAGTGACACTGGTGTCTGTCCTTGGACACACCAGGTGGCAAAATTTGGGTGTGCAAAGAAAAGCTGCACCTCAGCTCTAATTTTGGTGAATTCTGTTGCTGTTTTATTTTCATGCAGTATTCTGTGAGCTGACAGTTTCGTCAGGGTTTTTTTATTTTTTTAGATGCCATTGTTGTGGCAACAAAATGAAGAACCCTTGTGCCCCCCTTTAGTGAATTGTTCTTTTTCCAAAAGGAAAATAAAATAAGAAGTAGAATGAACAATAGTGAAAAACAAGATAGGAATAAAGCCAAATGATAATTTCCTTCTCTTTCCCTCAACAAAAAGAGAAGGTGGACCAAGGCTGAACAGACTCTGCCCTGCTATGGGGAAGCACAGCAGCCTTTCTGGGCCTATCCACTTTTATAGTAAGCAGTAAATAGTCATGAAGCACTTGAACATGGTGTATTTATGTGCAGGTGAGTTCTGTATTCAAAAATGACAAGAATTTGTGTGGTGGTGGGAGTATTCGTTATGAAATCTTCAGAGGAGCCTGTCTCAGTTCAGTTATCTGAACACATTGCTGCACCTGAAAAACAACCGTGCCAGCTGAAAACATTTGCAGTGACAGGGGAAAGAAGTAAAGGCCTTCTAGAAGTTCTCTTCAGAACTAAGAAATCTGTCTCCAGTGTCACCGTTTTATTTTTAAAAAGGTTGCTTTGAAAATACTACATAGTGGTGTTAGGACCATGAAGTGTTGCTAAGGTTAAATGGGAACCTGAGCCAGAACTCTGAAATCAGAGAAAGTTTGGGAATAGCTCATGGCCAAAAAGAGGGCAGGGAGTATGGCATTGGGTAAGAATGACACATATCTATGCACAAAAAGGTTTTTTCTTAGCATCCATCTTTAAAAACTGTATGTTTAATCTCAGTAATAAGACTTTACAGTCAGAATTTCTGTAAGCATGCCATTGTTGCCATGCCAGTCAAAACTAAGGCCTCGGCTACAAGGTTTTGCCACATGGTACAAAAGAGACCTGAAAGGGCAATGTGGGCTTTTCCTCCCTTCCTCTCCTTGTGATTCAGTAATTCAGCCAGAGGCACAATTGGTGAAAAGCACCAAAAAGGTTCATTCCTACTACTTGCTCTCCCTGGCTGGCTCAGATATGCTATTTGTATGTGTGTCAGTTTTTCCCACCTGCTTTGAAACAGCAAGGGAAGACAGTGTGAGAAAAGAGAGAGAACTGCCTTATTCTTTCCTTTTGTACCAACGCTCAGGCAAATCCACGCAGGAGGCTTTCAAAAGACAAAGCTCGTATCAGTAGCCAGCCGTGCTGTGGCTTTTACACTCAGCATTCTACATTGGGCCTCTGGTTTGGATTGATACTCTTCACCAACAAACCCAGAAAGTGGAATTCAAAAACAAAACGAAGGGATTCGATTATTTTAGCTTCATTACACTTCACGTTGCTGCTGCTCCTCCCCATGGAGAGACACTCTGGCTGTTTCAGACTCTTCTCATTTACAGAGTGCGATTGTATGAGTTGACCAAATTTTCCAAACCATTGATCTTGCTGCAAATGCTCTGCTGACTTGTTTCTGGCTTATGTGCAGAAAGTTCATGAGTCGTGTGGAATTTTAATTGAAGACCGTTAAGAGGTGTGTATTTTGCTTTTCTGTGTTACTAGATGCTATATCCCCTACACATTGGGTGAAAAGTGGACATAAACAATATAGAAAAGGTTCTGCATGTTTGCATAGTTGCAAAGTCAGTGCTGTTTGTAGGAGCTGGGTTTGGCTATGCCATGTGGCTCATGCCTGTAGGTAATTGAAATACTTTAAATGACATCAGAGGTTTGGAGAGCAAATACCCTGTTAGGGTCACACATTATACACCATGCAGATGTGAATGGGCATGGATGAGGGCACACAGCTTTTTTGTTTTGTTCTTTTTTCTTTTGCTTCTTGCAGCAATTCTTTTCCCTTTCCCTTAACTCCTGTTGTATCACAAGTGCCCTTATCTGATGTGTTCTGCAGCCCAGACAGATTTAAACTAGTTTATTTCTTTCTCTCTCATCTGCTCTGCTTGACTGCAGGTTTACCCCATTATTACGCAGACAGCAGAGACCATCAGTAGCAGATTAGGATTGAATAAACTTTCCTTTGCATGTTCAAATCCTATCACAGACTCATTATAGAGCAGCTGCACACCCGGGCATGGGAATTTCATTGACCAAAGTCTACCTAGTGAGCTCTAAACTTTGTGTTCTGTATCTGTATTAATCCTGCCACACTGGCAGCTTTTCTAAGCCGAGAACAGTGTGTGTGAAAGTATGTGAATGTAAAAAGTCTTTCACAAACTCCTTATCTGCAGTTGCCACAGAGGGCACCGTGGGGGTGGAAGGCAGGAGCAGCACGTGTGTGGAATTCAGCTGTGAATAGCATCCTTGTGAAAAATGCTCTGACATCAGAAAGGTGGATGGCAGGTCTTGGTGCAGGGCATTATGTGTAAAGTGGTTCTTCCTTCTCGCTGTGCCCATCTGGCATCACATAGAAATTATGTCCTCAGAGCTAAACATGTTGAAGTGTCTCGGATGGGCCAGATGAGGCTGGAATTGCTGTAAATCCCCTCTATCTCTTGCTTGGCTTATATTTTTCTCCAGTTTATGCTAAAAGGACTTTGGCTGGCTTTGCATCAATCTGTTTGCTGTGGGACATGTGGTGGTAAGCCATTGTGGCCCCCAAGTGTCAGCCTTCCTATAGCCAGTGCCATCAGGAACAGACTGTAGTGAGCATTTATGGAGGTACAGTTAACGGTTGGGGTGTGATATTGCACAGGATGCAGCAAAACATCTTTCATGTCCCAGAGCATATTAACCCTAAGGCCTGGGGACAGGCAATGAGTGCTCTTTGGTCAGCACTCCAGCTGCAGAGCTGGAGCAGCCTCCACTTCCCTGTGGCCATTGCTCTGCAAAAGGCAATGCCTTGGGTTTGCAGAAGGGTTTGGCTTCTGTCTAACCCTACATCCAAGTGCTTCTGCCGTAGCTTCTGTGGAGAGTTGTTGAATGTGTTGCTACATTGAGAGGCACCTGGAGAAATGTTGCTCTCTCTTTCCTGCTAGAACCTTTGAGGGTCTGTTTTACAAAAGAGGGCATTTGGAGGGTGATGTAAAAAGAGGGGAACCCTTTCTCATTGGCAGTGCTGAGCATTCTTCCTTTTCCTACAAATATTACCACTATTTAATTCTGCAGTTCAAGATGGCAACAGCAATAAAGTCAGCAAGCAGATGCTTTGCAGGGAGAAATTATTTCTCTGCTGTTGGTTTTCTTGCCCTGTAGCAAAGTTTTATTATGAGTAGATTGTGTCTGCAATAAACCTGGCTATCTGGGAGCTGCTCTCGGGTAGGAGACATGAAAGTTTCCCTATAATCCTCTTGTCCCCTTTGTCAGAGTTATTTTCCCATTTTTAGCTGGCTGTAAGATAAGGATATGCTTGTTTTGTCAGCTCAACAGTGAGGGAAGCCAAAAGTTTTTCTTGTCAAAAGTCCTTTTAGGGGAAGGCCCCAAAGTGTGTTCAGTATGCTAAGTACCATGTGCTGTTGCGCCATCGGCACCACTGGAGTTTTGGGGGTGTTTTAGCTGCTTGTAGCTGCTGGTTTGTTTTGATTGAAAGAAAAATAACCTAACTTTTAATCTATTTATAGTAATACAAAGCAGTAGGATTTCTGCCTGAGTCAGGGTTGTTCTTCAGTCTGAAAAGTGTTTTATTGCCTGAAAGGCTGTGCTGGACTTTTGTACTGAATGAAGGCAAGACTCAGGCCTCTCCCAAATGAGACCATCTTTCAATGGCAGCAGTGGCTGGGAAGGCACTTCTGCAGAAGAGGGTCTCACTGCATGGCAAGTTGTTTCCTCTTTCCCTCTAAAATCTCTTCTTCTCTGCCTCTTCTAATGTGTGAGTTTGTGTAAGCATATAGAACATGCATAATTGTACTCACAAAGCTGTGGGGGGAGATGGACTGTGCTTTCCTGGGGCTTGGCAGAGCAGGAAGATGCTTGACACAGAAAGCCTGAAAAGAGCTGACTTTGATGCAGCATTGAGCTCACCGAGAACAGTGTCATTCTTTGAGCACGACTCCTTGGAGGTCCTGACAGAAGTATTTATTTAAGTATTTCAGAAACTAGGTCTAGCTGCTTGCACCAGCCATAGCTATTAAAGATTACAACTGGGGATAATTATTCTTTATAAGAACTAGTTTTTATTAGAGAGGGCTAATGCATAGCTCTGATAGTGCCACGAAGGTTTTGGTGGCGCTTTAGCACTTCTTCTTAATCATTCACACTAATGCTGCCTAACTGAGCAAACCCCATGGCCATTTTATCCAGATAAAGTGGAGAAAATAGATGAGCTTTTCACTGTCCCTGGAAGGCTGACAACAAATCTCAGATTCATTAGACCAAAAAGGAAGCAATTACCCAGGCAGCAGCTTGCCAATAGCAACTTTTTCCCTTAAAATAAAGGGGTACAATGACATCATATTTTCACCAGCTCTCCCTGTGCTGCTGCAGTGAAGGGAAGGCAGATGCTGGGCCTGAGAATGCTGCCTTTTCCTCAAGAGATTTCCTGTAGGGAAGTGTTTCCAATCCCTAGTGTTCCCCCTGCGATTGCAACCCTCTCTGGCTGTGCCATACTAACCCTTGGCTTCACTACTGCAATCCTTTTGGTATCCCCTTCCCCCATGAGTTCTTTCTTTCCCCTCCATAAGCAAGTCAGAGACCACGGTTCTCGAGCAGAGAGGAGACTTGGTTCATTGAACACAGAAAGTCTTCAAATTAGGGATAAATGCAGAATTTCTGTAGAATAACAAAAATTGCTGAGATAGCATACGTCAGGAGGAAGGTCCGGGATGGAGAGGGAATATTCACCCAGATCACTGAGTCTAGAGGGTAGTCTCTAGTTAAGTACTAGAGACTGCTTACTCAAAGGATTTTCCTTCATGTTTTTCTGGTTTATTTTTCCACTTTCATTGGAGGACTCTCATTCATCCTGCTATCCTGTCCTCCCTTTTCAGCCATTTACTTTTCGATACCTGCCTCTTGTGAGAAAGCATCTTCTTACTGGCCAGTCACACCCTTTGAGAGATGAGGGAAAGAGAGGAGGCAGACTGAAAACTGGATGTTTTTTTCTTGTGTTTGTCCCGGCAAACTTGTCCTGCTCTTACTTGTGAGGAAAACCTCACTCCATCTTGTCAGAGTGAGAAAGGCCAGGAATAATGCTGAACTGAATGCTTCTCGGGGATTCACTTCATTGTATGAAGATGAGAGCTCTTTGCCCCTTTGATTGTGTTTTGGCTCTTAAATTGTTAATGGAATGGGAATGAAGGTGGCTGAAATAATGTTGAGACATTTTCTTCATACAGAACTGCTTATTTACAATTTGAAATCAGTCATTTAGCATTAAGTGGCTGCAGGTCATTAATTGTGAGCAGGTTCTCTACAGCACAGCTGCAGACACCAAGTGGCCTCATGATGAGTTATTAAATAAGACTTTTCCCTTGATTGACAATATGATTTTTAGCCTGAACTTTACTGAGAGATTTGATACTGAGAGTCCCATTGGTGCCTTCCCCTTTCCTATCCAGAAAAGCTAATTTTGTAGTTAACCCAAGAATATGATTCGCTATCCAAAATACCTTCTTGTTCTTGTTTGGATAAAGTTATGCTTCTCAGTATTTGACTTTCTTTTCTATCGTGCTCCCATGTTTGTCTCTGGTTTTATTCTCTTGTCAGACCTGTTCCACCCAGCACAGACACATGCAATCATCTCTGCCCTGAAGCTCATTTACTCTCTTGCCTACTAAATTTGTGTGAAATTCCAGTGTTTTGTTTTTGGGCGACATCCTAGAATTAGTACACACCTGGGTGTCACAAGGCCATTGTCTCTCTTTGCTGAAGGCGGGAACATTTCTATTTGAAAGCTTTTTATTTTTTCACCTGTTGAATTTGCAGTGCACCCTGTGGACATTTCAGCTTTGTCAGCTTGACTGTTATTAAGCTGTAATCATTTATCATCATTGGCAATGATTTTATGTCTAGGGTTTTTTTTAAGGAGGTACTGCAGAACATTTATTGGTAAACTGCTGTGAGCATGCAAAAACTTAAGATATATAATTTATGAAGTCATATTTATGTAGTGGTGCTTTATGGTGGAAGGATGTGCTGAGGAAGTGTTTGAGATGACCATTTATTTTTAGATGAGTCTTTGTTTCCATCTCATTTCAGGGCCTGACATAGAATGATTGAGGATCTGCAGAAACCCAAAAGCTTTTTACCATCTAATGGCAAGAAAGAGTGTGTAAATAAAACTGACAAACATAAAAATGCAATAAACTACAACTGTTTCATGAATTTATAACCTGAAGGGGCAAAGTAATAAAAAAGCTATAAATTCATGTCAGTCATGTGCCTTTATTAAGAGCTACTAAGCAATAATATGCATAAGGGGCAGTGCAAGAATGAAAGTGTATGTGAATGCTTTCCATGAGCATTGGCCGGGACTTGCTAAACTGAGATAATTTGATTCTTCATGCTATCTGTGTGTATTTGACCACACATGGGGGTTTAATATCTATGCGACAACATGGTATTATAATAAGGAATAAATAAAAGGGCAGTATGTAATTTTAATTAATAAGGATAGATGAGTTAATTTCCAAATTAGCTCAGGGAAGATCGTAAAGCTTCACAGCCTGACCTTTGGATAGAGAACCATCTTTCTCTCATTTAGGTAGCAGGGTAAAGGAGGGATTTTTGCTGTCTGTGGTGTTTGTTCTGGCTACCACACAGAGTAAGTTTCCCAAAGAGTCATTTGGCCTGGGTGCATATTCTAGAATAGGCTGGAGTGAATTTTGAAGATGCCTCTTTCCTTCCAATGACAAATGAGAGTCTGGGCCGGTGAATTCGAGCTGAGAAATGAGTTGCCCTAACCCTAGGCATCTGGGCTACCCTTGTGGTCGGGGGAATTCTGATCAATGCCATTAATGGTGTCCAGGGAGCTGTTCAGCTGACCCAAGGCAGGCTTAGACCATGGTGAGCCACTTTAATTTCTAGACACCACTAACAGCATTGACATCAAAAGTTAGGTGACCTGAATCCCACCCTAGATGTCTAAATGCTGGTTGTATAGACTGGAGTTTAGAAGAAGTATTTGCAGTCTTCCTGTGTTGTGTCCTGTAGCACTTGACAGAAGATGAAGTTTAGTCCTGAAATCTTCAGCAGTTCAGAAGTGGCAACAGTACTTATATGATCAGAGGATTACATGGAGGGAGCCCTTATGCATTGTTTGGACAGTCCCAGAGGGAATGTTTACACTCATTTTCACATCATAGTCCCATTTCCTCAGATCCACAAAGTAGAAAAAGCAAAATAAAATGTGCAAGCAGGGGAATCTGTGGGCTCTCCTGTCTGTATGTTGCAGCGAAGCTGCTGATCACAGATCTGTTTAAATGTGTTTATTCCAAAGGATCTGAAATGCTTCCATAGCAGATACTTGGTTGGTGATAAGAAGGGACTGTAATGTTTCCCTTGAGGATAACTAGTGCAGAAAAAAAGATTATTTGAGGTGGCATTCATTACTGATGGCATACTGCCCATGCTTGGAAGTGGCTTGGGATACAAGCAATTGTGTATAAATAGCCTCAGATGTGCTATTGCATAGCAAAGCCTAATATAAATAAACAATCATTAAAAATTGCTAACATAAAACAAGGGAATAATCTTTGCTTTCTCTTGTACTCCTACCCAATTAGAATAGCTTTCTTGACAAGGCATTTGAGCTATTGAAGTGAGAGATGCTACTCCAGACATAACGCTGCTTTTGTTACAAGGGACTGCTTACATGGAATTTAGGCAGTTGAGATGGTAGTAAATACTTTGTTTGCTTGTACAAATATTATTAACAATCCATTAAAAAGAATCCATAAAAGATTCAGAATGTGTTTTGCTTAGCTTTCTGATGGAGTTGAGTGAAAGAAGATGAGCTTTGTGATGTGAGGCTATTGGGATGTGATTATTGCTCACAAGCCTGTTATTGATCAGGGGATCAATACTGAACATGTCAGAAATCCTTCCTATGACCATGTGAGCTGCTTACTGATGGGACTGTTTAAAAAAGACTTTTCACTGTAAGCCAGTTATGGTGTACAAGTTTGGTCATTTTCCCCATCCCCTCGAAAAGTTAAACCTCAGGAAATGCGATACTGTGTATAGGTCCTACTGCTTCCCAAAACCCTTCTGTCCCTGCTCACAATGGGCTCAATTCCTGAGCAGGGCTTGAGCTTCTTAAGAAGAGTTGGGCATGCTAGAAATCAGCTTGAGAGTCCTGTGCATTTTAGAGAGAGAGAATAGTGGGAAGGGGCTTGGATATTTGTCTGTCCTCAGGTGTTGTCAGCACCTGGGCAGAAAGAGCAGGTTTCAGGCACAGTATTGATGGTGGGAGTGAGGAAGGGAGTGCTGGTGTTCCCACTGACCCTCTGCTGTCAGCTGTGGGGTGCAGAGCAGTGTTTGATAGTGACCCTATATGTATATATACTTGTATGTATGTATACGTCCTTCTTGACACTGGCACTGGCTGCTGAGTACACTTCAGAAAGCTGAATGGGAGCAGAGAACTTGGCATAGCTGCATTGCTGTTGGAGGAACTGGAGAAGACCTATTGTGTAGCCTTTGTGTTTGCAGAGGTCTCCATCAGGCAGATTAGCCATAATCACAATGGAATACATCAGCACAATTTGGGACCTGAGAAAGGAGACTCAGAATCAGCCTTGGTATGTAAAAAGCCAGACGTGTTGGGAAATACTACCTGCCCTCAAATCCAGGACTGAAACCAGAGGCTCTTTTCATGGTCTGACTCAACTTCCAGAATTTAGTTTCTGCCACTGTGCACTGCAGGAGATTCTTTGTTCAGAATATTTAATCGAATATTGGTTTATAGAGCGAAGGCTTACTTTATGAAAGCTTTTGTGAGGGAGGGCATCACCTTTAGCTGTTGCCTGGTTGGGGTTTTTTTTACAGTATCAGCAATTTTCTTTTTTAAATTCTCAACTAATTTTGCATTACAACTATAGTATCTGTGTTCACTATGGATGTTTCTATAGCAACCAGCCTTGTGCTATCTACATACCTCTATGGATGGATTAAACATGCAATATAAAATTGGGTTTCATTTTATTTTTCTGCAGATTGTGCTTGTTACAACATGTTTTAAAAACTTTCAAGTAAACGAAATAGAATGACCATCTCTGTCATCTTTGTGTTCTGTAAGGAGCCTGTTTGTTTATCTTTGTTTCTTATGGGACTCATATCATCTTATTTCACTACCGTTTACTCTAAACCCATCCACTACCTCCAGGGGAGAGAAAAGCACAAAAAATACCAAATAATCTGGACTTTATCTAATGTAGGAAATCTGTGCTAAACCAGATTTCTCTGGAGTCAGTGTTTGAGGCTTATTATTCTCAGTTTCTCTCAGCATCTCATCGAAATGGTTCAGGTAAAATTCTCCATCAGCAATCTCCTTTATAGAAATCACAGGGTTTGTTGTATAAAACCCCAAACTTTACAATTATATTTGCTCCTATTGCTTTCAGTATTTAGTGCTATGTGTGTGACAACAGGTGACTACAATTGCATCTAGAGCTCCAGATCTGGTCTTTTCCCAGTTCATGCTACAAAGTAATTTTAAAAGTTATTTATTGCTGTAGGGATGGAACAGAACAGAGACTCCTGGTCCCACCCACTTTTCTTCCACTGCTGCTTCTTTGTTAAAAGATTGTCTTCATTTGATGGATTCTGATTCCAGACCTCATGCATGTATTCCTCATTACAACTGTATCTATTTCATTACAGTAATCCCAGGTGGATTTAGATTTGAGGAGCAGATGAAAAAGCTTTAACACTTTCGGTTTGGCAGCAGTTAAAGCTAGAACCTGGAAAGAGTAGTGGTACTGCATTCATCCCTTTTCCTTTTCTAACTCATGCATTTGCTCTGTTTCAGTAAGTTGTCATTAACTCCCTGCTTTCTTCATAATCTTTAATTTGAATTGCAGTATAGGCAAATTGCCAGATTAGATGCTTGTGACACTGATAATCGCCACTTTTTAATATTCTTTGATCATGTTAATCTTTTATCAGCAGTGCTGCCTTAATAGGTCATTCTTACCTGTTCTATTTCTGCAAGTTTTTACATCCTCAGTGACAGAGCTTTGCAGCACAGGGCAATTCAGTGCACTACAAAAGGGCCTAATTAAGGTCAGTGGCAGTTAAGCACATGCTTTTATTGCTTTGCTGAATAAGGATGCAATTGAGCACACATTTAAGTGTTTCAATGAATTTTGAGCCCATGAAGGGAAACCATCACTCTTTAGGTTGGGGGTATTAACTCATAAATGTTGCAGTTCTGTTCTTCTGTACCTGCAGTTGACAGGTAGCTACGATTTGGAGGAGTAAGTGCGTAGGAGAATGCTACTCACAAAACAGCAGGGGTTACCTGGATGACTCTTTATTCACTTTTCCATTAGTGGGGTGTCAGCATGAGATTCTGTCTTTTGACATCTTCAATTGTTCCCAAATTTACTTTAGTTGTATGAGACTGCAATTTAGTGGTGGAACTCAACTGAGAAAGAATAATGAATTTCTTAAGGCTTAAGTTCCTGGGGATACCCTGAGTTCACCAGGATAACTGAAGAGGCAGCATTTTGAATGTTTCCATTACTGACAGTATGAAAAGGAATATGCCCTTCTTGTGATGTTTCTTTGCCCACATAATCTACAAACAGGACTTCAGTGCTCCTTTTAAACTTGATAAAATCTCTTGGTATTTGTCAGGCTCACGCACTGGGTGGAATATCCTACAACAAAGCCTGTTTGTAGGAGAGAAGGGTCTAAAGGGAAGGAAAACAACATCAGCTATTGATGTGTGTTTCTTCTAACCTTTGACAAGACACAGTGGAGTTAAAGGGCAGTGAGGGCATGAATGTCATGCTGGCAGGCAGGACACAGCTTGGGATTGTAGCACTCAGCTACCTGTGTTCATGTAACAGTTGCTTTGCTGTCATGCAGGATATCAATTTCGGGCTCATGGAAGATGGCACGGCACATCTACTTTGAAATTATACTGAGTGCTACACACTGTGTTGCACTACTGACAAGACACTGGCTTGTAAAGGAGAGGCAGACAGGATATTAATTCAGGAGAAAATGTCCAGTGGAACATTTCAGGCTGGATCCTTGGCTGGTGTTGCTCAGAGTGGTGACCCATCAGTCAAGCTGTTGACACTGACTGGGGATGCAGGCCTGCAGCTCTTGGAGGTCTTTGGCTGCTGCTTCTCTACACAGTGGCCCATATTGCAGCATGAGATGTTTGTATTCTAAACTAATTTATAAGGAAAGTGAATAGGAAGTGAGATGGTAGGGCCAAACAACTGGTTTCCTAGAGCTTTTAAATTTTTACTGCTTATATGTAGAGCTGAAGAGACTGGCATTTGAAATGCTTTGTGCTTACTCAGTTATGCACTTACCTTTCTCCTTCCCCTTCCTGAGAGAGAAGAGGCTGAATAGGATCTGCATGCTGACAGGAAAAGAAATACAGCATTTGTAGGTCCAGTGGATCTGAGGGAGATAGGTATTTTGAATTTGTTTTTAAATTAGATAAATTGGATGAATGAAACAGATCTTTAAATTTTATGTTGAAATAAGCTATGTATTTATAGATACAAAACTAAGGATATTATGTGTAGGTAAGGAGAAACAGGGATTTAACTCCTTGATTGGTGTCTGTGTCTATAACTCTTGTCTCTGAAAGTAGGCTGATGCCAAGTCAAACAAGCCAGCCAAAAAAAAAAAAAAAAAATCAAATTCAAACTTTAAGTGAACATTCATTCAAGTGAGGGAAGAGGGTGAAGTAAGGAGAACAAACAAATGTCCATAATGTTGAAAAGGTTTTATCTAGCTGGTACCCTATTTTTGGTCATGGTTGTTTAGGGATGCTTAGAGAGAATATAAGAAAAAAGGAGGGACAAGACAGGACATTTTAATCGGCTCCTCCAATAAATAGTTTAAGGTCTTCCCCTGCAAGGGCTGCAGCTAAAATATCATTTATAAGAAATGCTGGGATACTTTGCCCTCATTTGATTTGTGTAATCCCTTTTTGAACCTGCATATATTTCAACATCCACAAAACTCTGTGGCAATGAATTCCAGAATTTAATTAAATGTTTTGTGAAAAAGTACTTGACTTTACTGGTTTTCAACCTGCAGACCAAATAACCTCTAGCTTTTTTAATCTTAAGAAAAATGAATAATGATTCTCTATTCACCTTTCCTATCCCATATTGGTGTTTAGGGAGTGCTGTTGTTCCACTATGTTCACTGCCAGGAGTGTGGTCCCTACTAACTGATCTTTTTTCAAGTGTTTTTTTTCCCTAGTTCTTTTTAAATTCTTACTAAAAGGACATAGCTCAGATCATGGCCATTTTGGGTGGAGTTTGTGCCTCAATACTCTAAGGGTAGAAATGTTCTTCTACCATCCCATATTTGTTACATTTCAGACCTCTGGCTGTGGAGTGCCACAGCCTCTGTCTGCACTTGCACCCAGGCTCCCGCTTCTTCCAGGGAAGATTGTTGATTCATTTGATGCTGTCAATAAACACAAGTATTCCATTTCCACCTCCTCTCTGTGTCTAGCTGTCGTGGTTTGACACTGGCCCAGTGCCAGGCACCCACGAGAGCCGCTCGCTCACCCTCCCCTGCNCACGGGCTGCGGGTGGATCTCTGCATCCCCCATGGATCCCCAGGGGCTGCGGGTGGGTCTCTGCATCCCCCGTGGATCCCCATGGGCTGCAGGGGCACAGCTGCTTCACCATGGTCTGCACCACGGCCTGCTGAGGAACCTCGGCTCCAGAGCCTGGAGCACCTCCTGCCCCTCCTTCACTCACTTCGGTGTCTCCATGTTGTTTTCCCTCACATGTTCTCACCTCCTCTTCTTCTCTGACTAGAATCCACAATCTTGTGACTTTGTTTTGATTTTCTTAAATCTGTCCCCACAGAGGCTTTACCAACCTCTCTCATTGGCCCAGTTTTGGCCAGCAGCATGTCCATCTTCAGAGCCATTAGCCACTGGCTCTGCCGGACATGGTGGAAGCTTCCAGCAGCTTCCTCACAGGAGCCCCCTCTGTGGCCCCCCTGCTACCCAAAACCAGGCTGTGCCAAACCAATTCATTAGCAGAGAGCAACAGTAATTTAAGTGTGCCTAATACTACGAGAACATTTTCAGGACAATGTTCACATCACTACTATTGATACTTAGAGGTTGTTTTCTTTCACTGTATACTTTAACTCTGTACTTGGTGGGGGAAGCATATTCATGCAAGTGGGATTGAGAGAGCCCTTCTGGTTTAAATATGTAGAGACTGGGGGAGAAAAATCCTCCAAGGGAGTTAGTTTCACTGCAAAACAACAGGTCGTATCTTTCACTTGGATTCTGTTATCAGTGTATTTCTTAACACACAAGGATTTTTTTTTTTTTTAGCTAGAAGAGGAAGTGTGATGAGTAGATCCTAATCAGATACAATATGAGAAGCCTCAATTAGATGCATTTTCCATGTTACAAAACCAATAAAAAACCCCACTTAAAGACGCCAGCACCATTATCATGAACAATGAGTCAATTTCTCCTGCAGTATTTTAAGTGTGTAGCTGTAACTTCAGAATAATTTTCTCCACCAGCAGGCATATATCCAGAGCTGTTTGGGATTACTTTGATTATCATACTGTAAGATCAATTCTAAATGTAGTCACCGAAGCCTGAATAATTTATTTTCTAGCCCATTAGAACAATTTGGAGGATCTAATTCCATAGGCAGCTTTTTTGCCAAGAGAGCAAGCGCACGTGTCTGTGTATCTCTTGGGGGAGGAGAGACAGATAATCTCTGCTTGTAGAGTAAGACACCTGCTGTACTGTTTGACTCTGTTCCATAAATGCCTGTGAGCAATTTGTCTTGAGCAGAATATTCTGCTACTTCCACAGCCAGTTGCAAAGTCCAGGGCTTGCAAAGAGCCCACTGCTTGTGTCTTTTACTCACAGCTTTGCAGCTCAGGCACAGATGTGCCAAACAGCTCGTTCAAGATTTACACTGAGGTCTTTCCTGGAACAAAAAATTGACTCAAATATCCTGTGTCTTGGGGCTGTGACATATTCCTTCTGGTGCCCCACTGTTTTGATCTGAGAGTAAAAGACTTTGCAGAAAAATATGCAACATTTATTGGGGGAAAAAATGTTAAAGGAGACTGCATTTTGTTTCAGGTTTTGCCATGAGCTGCCTTGCTTGCAAGAGAGTGGATTGTCATGAAAAATTAGGCCAATAATGTGTTAAACATTTCACAAGGGAATTTTAAAAAAGGCTATTGTCAGTAGCCTGGCATCTTTGAAGGGGACCTTTTTTTTAATTTAAAGTCAACTCGGAACTCACCAAATACAGTTAATACAGACTCTCATGTGGCTGCCAATACATCAGGTTTAAGCTGTAGACTTCTCTCTAATTTTTTTGTGTTAATGCTTTCTCTTTTAACTGTGACAGCATCACTGTTTGCGTGGAAGCCCCCAGATTGTCAAAAGTAGCCCTGTTAATGGTTTTGGTTTTGTTTAATTTCACATATCAACAAGCCTGGAAAACTGTCAAAACTTATCATTTCCTCACTGTGCTTCCAACTCTTTGACACAAAAAAAAAGAACTGGGAGTTGGGGATGGGGTAAGGAGAGAAAAAGTGGAGGAGAAGGAACATCATAAATAACTATTTAAAATTGTCTGTGCCTTAAATACCAAGAGGAAGAAGGAAAAACAGATGTGCAGCATAGAACCAACTACAACTGTTTTCTCTTGGCTCTGATCCAGAACAAGTAAATGTGTTGCCTCTAATCCCTGGGTCTCAGACTGGGAATTACATTGCAGTTCAGTTCCGAATGGAGGGCAGAGTGGACGGGGAGCAAGCTTTTTGAATGTGTTGGAATGGAAAACATTTGGCTATTGTTGGAAAGGCTCCTGTGGCTGTCTTGGTGGGTCTTGGTTCTTTAAACATGGGGACATGGTTCTTTAAACATTTCCTTAACCAGGTGCTTGAGTGTTCAAAGGCCACTAGATGGAGACTTGGGTGTGCTTTGCTCCCTGGGGAAAAGCGGGGGTTAAAGAGCAGTTTTGACTAGAGCTAAGGACAGCCTCTGTGTCCCGGATGTGCCTGGGGTGACAGCTTAGTAAATTTATTTGGGGATCGTGAGCGATGTTCTGGTGTGGGAAAAGGAGCAGGGCTGAAATGAGGTGGAGCAGTCTTCAGTAATGTGTGCTGACATTGTGAAATGCGGTTTGAGCCAGATGGTTTAATGTTCAAAGGATTCCGTTGTGCATTTCAAGGTTTGGTCAGTCAACCCAAGGAAGAGCTGTGCATTATCTCTCCAAAAATAGGAAGATAATGAGCTACCAGAGAGCAGAGTATCTCTGAATTGAGGGCAGTGTACTGAGATACTCCTGCTGAATAACTGGCCTGAAATATTCATCCCTGATATAAATGGCTACAGCCCCAGTCGAGGCATTTTGCATGAGCTGTGTCCTGGTTTTGTGGTGTTTTGTGCCACAGGTGAATTTCCAATTTCTGCAAACAGGAATGACTTTGGAGTCAGAAGATGCTGAATTCAAATGTCCAGGCAATGATGTCTCAAGCATTAAGCATTGTGCATCATAAAGAATTCAGTGGATGATGGAAGAGCAGGCAAGTGGGTCTTGCCTTTACAGCATCCTCAGTGAGACCCACCTCCTGTCATACAAGTGATAGTTGTAGGTGTTGGTACCACCCAAAGCAGTGTAGCAGCACGGGGGGCATGAAAGGTGATGAAATAAGCTGCCTCTTATTGGTGCTATTGTATTGCTTCAGCACAAAGAACTGAAGATAAAAGCTGAATGTATTTCAAGGTCATGGCTCTGCTGCTCTTGGGCATCTGCCTTCATTAGGCTTAATTGGGCTGTTTGAGTGGCCCCTCTGTGCCTGTAGCTCTGAGGCTGATTTTGAGGTGAACATCCTCCAAGCTGAAGAGGCAGAAGTGCACTTCTGCTTTCCATCCCATTCCTCAGCCAGTTTAGTGCTATTCCTGACTGTATTTCAGCACTCTGACCCGTTTGGTTTTAGCTTAGGTGTTTGCCACCTCTCCTTCAATGCTGTTCTGTTGTTCAGAGTTTTATTCCCTCTTTAAGGAATTTATTCCTAATTGATTCCATTTTTTTTGCCTTGCGCCATGATGATAGCTTTTCTTTATATCCTCTCCCTTAGCCTAAATGATTTTCTGTGGGTTACCTTCTCTAAGTATTCCTCCCCCTCCTCTCCCTTGGTTGTTCTTCAATCATTTTGGACAATGTTAAAGACCATGCTCTGTAAGTGGGAATAGAGGGAAGGTATTTCCAGTGTATATGGTCAGGGCATGGACTGTCCCTCCGTGGCACTTATAAAGGGTACTTGTGGAAGGTTGAATACAGTGATGCCTGGAGTATGAGAAGACTCCTAAATGAGGCGGTGTGAGTC
The DNA here is from genome assembly GCA_013398055.1 of Ifrita kowaldi. Taxonomy (NCBI): domain Eukaryota; kingdom Metazoa; phylum Chordata; class Aves; order Passeriformes; family Cinclosomatidae; genus Ifrita; species Ifrita kowaldi. The sequence continues at coordinate 88,933 of VZRS01002945.1, forward strand.
CCTGTGTCCTGGAGTTCATTTTCTCTCAGTGGAGACACGCAGGTTGGTGCAGCAGAGGTACATTGCAGTGAGGTATAGTGTGGTTCCTTAGCTCTGAACAGACACTGGTTTGCAGCTGGGGTGAGGAGAGCTGCCTTAAAAGACAGCTGCTTTTATTGTCCTTTATTTGCAGAGGAATTCAGTGGCATTAAGAGACAACCTGAGTAATTAGTGTAAGAAATTGCTTTGGCTTTTGTGTTTCTCCTCTGTGTTTCGTTTCTGAGGTTTAGCTCTGCCCCAGGATTAGCTCTATCTTTTTCCTTCCCTGGTTCATGAGCTGCCTTATGTTCATCCACTTTATGCAGGTATTTAGTGGATATGCTCCTGCATATGTCTGGCTTACTACTCTATGAACACAATTTCTTTCCAAGCCTTTAATTGATTTGGATAATAAAGTGCAATTATAAACTCAATAAAAATTGGTTATTTTAAAGGGAGAGCAGGAAAGAAAGAAAACCTAAATGAAGCTGTGCTGTGTGACTGATAATAATGCAAAATCCTCTTTGCTTTACACTCTAAATGCTCTCTTGCTTCCAAGGGGGGCTTGACCTTAGACAGCAACTAACTAAGAAGTATGAGGTGTCCTGCCAGGGGGATGCTTGGCAAGATTTGTTTATGGCATGTGTCAGGGATGAGAGATAGTATATTGGGATGGGAAGAATGGGGAATTGAAAATGCTTCAGCTGTTCTGGGTAGCTCTGTAAGGTACCTAAATAGGACATGGATTTTTTCAATCCCTTCGAGAGCCGAACCTTTGGGAATTTATCCTTTACTCAATGTCTGCTTTTCCATTAGAGTGCAAAAGACCTGGTATCTGAGGTTGTGTCTTGGACTTAGGAAATCTGTGTCCTTTTGTGTGTTGCGTCTTACTGATCACTGCTCTATAATAATTTTTTTTCTTTCTCCTTTGTTTCTCCTACTGAAAGTGCAACAAGGAGAGATCATTTCTTATTAGGTGTGACTGTTGGTTTTTCCACTGCCATATTGACGTGGATTAATATCTGGGGTTGCTTGGGTACAATAACTGAGTTTCTTTGTTTCTCTTTGTTTTCCTAGTTGGGAGGCTGTGGAATCCTTGGTGTAGGCATCTGGCTGGCTGTTACCCAAGGGAACTTTGCCACCCTCTCCTCTTCTTTCCCATCCCTGTCAGCTGCCAACCTACTGATCGTCACAGGGACGTTTGTCATGATCATTGGCTTCGTGGGCTGCATAGGTGCCATCAAAGAAAACAAGTGCCTCCTGCTGAGTGTGAGTATTGAGCTGCTGCAGTGTTTGCTGTCTTGTGATGCTGGTGCTATTGCAATGCATGTTGCAGTGACCCGTGTTTTAGCAGAAGTTGCCCACTTGACACGGATGAGATGTGAGTCATGTGTGAAACAGGCTTTGATAATTGCTCTAAGGAGCTGCCAGGTCATTCCTGACCATGCTGTCTGGGGAGGATGAGAGCTGCAAGATGGGAATTGTTAGTGGTGGTGTAGGTTTCCTTCAGAGAAGAGGAAGACTTTTGTGAAGACATCTTTTGTAGTGTATCTTTAAATTCTTTTTAACTCAGCTTTGGTAGAAATCCACTCCAAATGTTTGCCCTGGTGGGACTGATGTTCTGAAGTCCTGGGCAGAAAGATCAATGCAGGCAGGAAACAGATTGATTCTGAAGAGGTTGATTCTGGTTTAAATTGAAAATTAAGACCTTCAGATTTGACAATGCTGGTTTTGCCAACCATTAACTCTACAAAAGCTGAGATGTCAGGAAGCAAAGGTGCCAGCACAAGGAGACTGCTGTGAAATCAAAGATTAATAAGGTGCCAGCTGTCCATGATTTCACAGAAGCTCGAGCCACATCCCTGGTGTATTTTATCAGAATGCAGTTTGATGCCACTTAGAGGTGAACTATAGGAGCAGTGAATACCTTCCGTACTTGATGTTAGTGTATATTTTGCATCCTGTTCAGCTGAGGACCAGTAAGTGAGGTGATCTTGCTGCTCAACTCTAGGACTTCATCATGGGGTTTGGCAAAGCTCAGAGTGAAGAGAAGCTGTGGTTCAGCTGGTGACTTTATGATGCCTCTGTAAAAGGCTGTTCCTTACTGTGCTTCACATATTAATGTTTTTCTCCTGGGAACTACAGAATGAGCTGAGGCACACAAGCCCCAAATCTCTTAAGTGACTGAGATTCCAAGCCTCAATAGAGGACTCTTTCCAGGCCCTTGCCTTAATCAGTTGTTTCTGCTGATTTTTAGGCAGTCAGAACTAGTCAGTCTAGGCTAGTAAAGGCTATATATGTGGCTTGAAACTAAAATGAACAATATAAATGGAAATTAAGGCAGTTATGTGAGTGAAAATTTAAACTGGGAAGGCTGAAGTCAGAATCTGAGGCTGAAAGTCCTTGACATTTTTAACAGTCCTATAAATACACACTTTGTGGAGGAAGTGTGTGCCCAGGCAGATGTAATGGATTACAGCTTCAATGCCAACGCAGCAGGAGCCCACAGGGTGCAGATTCTAATGGTATGGCTTATATGTGCAAAATGAATTACCTACTTCGTGCTTTCCTGAAGGCCTAGCTCAGGTGTGACAGCAGTGAGCAGTGCCTGCTCGTGTGTCAGGATCAGGTCAGGATCTGGCAGTCAGTCCTCAGTACTGGAAGAGTTTCAGGCTTTTATCTTGTATAGTTCTTTGGCCCTCATCTCTCCATTTGGCAAGGGCAGAGGCTCCCTTGATCAGTCATCACTGCTCAGATGGGGTGAATGCACTCAGCCAGCCCCAGATGGGCATCCATGGGAGATGGAAATGTTTGCAGGTACTGCTCCTCCTGACATGCTGCACAGCCCTCGGAATCCAGTGTCCTTCAGTGCATGATGTAAGGACTGTACTTGATGGATCAAGTTAAGTAATGCAAAGGAGTCCAAATTGATTTAGGAACTCTCTGCACAGGAGAATGGGGAAGCTTGATCTGATTTGGTACCCACATTTCGTTCTGTCTGCCTGTTCTTACCTTTTTGTACTGTAGCTATTCTGTGTGGCCTCTGTTTTACTCAATTTTCTTGACAATTGAGTTATGTTAGAGCGGATTATAGCTACTTTAATTCTGAATAAGCCTGACTGTAGAGAGTTGAAATACAGTTTCATTAGTCCACATCGAATTCAGTTTTTATTTGGTATACAGTCACTTTCCACATTGCATTGCATTAGTACTTTCTTGCTGTCAGTAAATACCAGTGAGATTTTTGAGCTCTTCTGAGTTGTTTTTATTATGCCTATGTCTTTGGAAGATAAATGGATGGTGGTAGCAGCTCCTGCTTCTGGGAGCAGGGCCCTATCATGCAGGTTTGTCCTTAGTCTTCCTTTCCCCGGATTGCTAGTTCTGTCTGACTAGTGTTTGAAATAGTGTTTTCAGGTTCAGGACTGGGGCATTTGATGTTGGCCAGCTCCCATTTTCCTAGGTAACACAGACAGCAAAACAAATGCTTGAATGAAAGAAATTGCTAAATACCACACCAGGGCTGTTCTTAGGGTGTGTGGTTGCTACATCCCTTCATCCTTTTCTTATTCCACAGGTGTTCCCAACACTGTGTTCTGCCACAGTGCAAGTATCTCTTCCCAGAATATCTCTGTTTTTTTTAAACATCCCTGAAAATGCCCTGTCTGCTGCTTTTTAAGAGGATTGTTTTGTTGCAGCTGGCTTGCAATAGGATTTACCATCTAAATTATAAAGGGAAAGCTCCTAAGTGTTCCCAGCCTTGTGTGTCAGTGACACACATGGTGTTTAACAATTGCTCCGGGATCAAGTCCTTACGCTCCTTTCAGCACCGCCCTGGCCACCACTTAACATCTGGCCTTGGTCCTGGTAGTAGCTAAGGTTGCTTTTGGAACTGAATTTATGTCTCTAGAAGGCATTGGCACAAATGTGACAGCCACTCATGGAGTAAGTTGTCTTGCTTGTGTGTGATGCAGCTGCTATATTTTCCCGTGCAGCATTTGCTTTAGCTAACTTTTTGTGATGTTGTATTCCATTTGGAAGTAGAAGCTTTGAAAGTAGAAATGGAGAAACTGAAGCCTGTTTGCGCAGGTGTTTGAGAGGGGATGATGGAGGCTGTTTGATTGTGTGGGTAGTATATTCTGTTGCACTACTCCCTGGATAATGCATTTGGATATTTTGCCCTCACCTCCTGATATTTGTTGAACCCCAGCACTAGAATCCCAGAATAGTTTGGGTTGGAAAGGACCTTAAGGATCATCTAATTCCAACTCTCCTGCCATGGGCAGGGACACCTTTCACTAGACCAGAGCACTGAACAAACTTAGGGAACTGGGATGGGCAGGAGTTAGACCAGGTCAGCAGGCAGTCATAACAGGTTTGTGCTGGGCTTAACACCATGGAGGAGTTATTAATGGAAATGCAAGGAAAAGGAAAGCAAGGAGTAGAAGCTAGAATGTTGCATGCTTTGCATGTTTCAGTAATCTGTATGCAATAGTCTGACGAAGTGAGGCTTGGAGTGGAAAAAAAGAAGAAAAAGTGGAATAAACCAAGTGGGTTGGCAGATACTTATGTTATACCGTACATTTGTGAGATCAGACATTGCTCCACTGAGCAGAACACTGCTGTGTATCTCTGAGTGAGTAGCAGTTTTCACTGGCCTCCCCTTTTCCTCTGCTCCGTACAGTGTGAGAGAAAGCCTCGGGTGTGAAGTATGACCATAGACAGTGCAAAAGATGATATGGATGCTCTGCCTGTACTGTATTCCTGTTGCAGCCCACTCTGAAATCCCATCCTTACTATCTCCTTGAAGACACTTGTGGCATTTAAAGCCCACAAACTACATGGTCATGCCTGGTTTAACCAAGAGCAATCTGGACCTCAGCTTGCTTATATCTCCCATAGTGCACCTCATCCTCATGTGGGGTTGTTGGGAGTCTGATCTGCAAGGACTGGAAAGATGAGTTTCCCATACAACAGGAGCACTTCCTGTTCTGCTTCCTAAAAGCAGAAGAAAGAGGAAAGCATGGGGCAGTTACTAGTTGGGGGTTTGTGCTGCTGGTATTGGGGTGGGCAGTTTGGAGGAAGGCATTGGAGATGCTGCAGGAGGCATGGAGCACTATGGGGATCCTAAAATGAACTGGGAGGAAGCAGGACTAGCTTAGCCCACCTGCATTGGAGGAGTAGAGTTTATGTGATGGTAGACACAGGATGTTTGTGAAAGGTCTTGCCTTAGGACTAGTGCTACTGTTTGATGATGTGATAAGGGATGAGATTTCCCACTGAGTTTGCTTGAGTAAATGGAAAATGAGCAGTGTCAGAGAGACATTTTAACCTATTTACATTTCATACACTAAGTTGCAGAGCCGATGGGACTGATCATGTATCTGTGTTCTGCACATAGGACATTTGTATTGGGTTGTCAGAGCACACCTGTAAGCTCTTTGGTATTAGGCTGCTGTAGTGTTAGGTGTGAATGTAGGAATTGCTTACCTCTGGCATTTGCCAATGGCTTTTGAGAGAAGGGAGAACAGACTTAAGTGTTTTGAGAAGTAGAGAAGAGATGGGGAAAGGATGGTGGAAGCAGAGGTAAAGTTCATTTTGCAAATGAGTTTTTTGCACAGCTGTGTGCATTAGTCAGGAGTGATCCACATTAACTCTCTGAATCAAGAGTTTAGATAGTCTAAAGCTTCACAGATTTACTGACTTGAAAGGAATTACCTGGTGTCCACTGCAGATATTCTTTGCTCAGTAGCAATGTATAGTCAGGGCAGTGCTTCCTTAATCTCTTAAGAAACAAGCCCATTCCTATTGCTCTGCATTCAGAGGAACAGAATAATATGAAAATCCAAGAAAGAAAGAAAAAATTAAAAGGAAACCTCAACCATTCTATGCATTCTGCAGAAATACATAGATGGGGTGAATTTTACAGCTGTCATTCTAAGATTTCAGTGAACAAAGAATGGATATTTGCACTGATTCTTATTTGCTCCAGCTACAGTGGGAAAGAAGATAAACTTTTCCATTATTAAATTTCTCCAGGGAAATCAAAGCAACAGGAGTTCTTGAGATAAGTATGCAACCTGGTATATAGAATCTTACATCTGAATATAGATGCAAATTGATGAATGAAGTAGGCAAACAGTGCTTTCCTGCTTCAATAAGACTTGTTTAATGTTTCTGCGAGTATTGTTGCTCAAGACTGTGTGGTTGAGGTTCCTCTGCTACAAGCTCAGCTGCTCAGCTGTAGTTAGAAAATGGCAGCTTTGTTCTGATGGGTTGGGTCAGTGTCCTGAACCAGTGACAGAGGTGATAAGCCAGGAGTCTGACTTGAGAAGGTTAATTTATGGACTTCCATTGATTTTTTTCATAGGTGTTTGGTCCTGCGTTGCTGGATCATGTAGCTGTACTGCAAGTCTCTATGGGTTATCGTGATACGAAATCAGGAATCCATCTTTCCTGGTTTTCCCTTTGGAATTGCAATACAGTTCTAAAGAGCATCAGAGCTATTAGCCATATCCATCATCTTTGTGAATTTTAACACAGTGTTTGGCTTGTGTGCTCTTAACCCCACTGCACTGTGTGTGCTTCACTTCAGAGGGCAGATCCTTGCAGGAGCTGGGGCACCACTTTGCTCTGCCACTCAAACACAATCAGTTGTGGTGGCTTGATCGTAGTGCTGTCTTCAGGCAGCTGTATGTACACCTGAACAGACCATTTCTCTATGCTAAAGAAATTTATGCCTGATTAAGTACTTCGATGCTCAAATGTTGACCCAGCTGATCCTTAAGGGTCTGTGTAAACATTATCTTTTAGGTTAATTGCTTAAGATATATGTTTGAGGAGCTAAATTGCCTGAATTCTCTACCGTTTATGTTTAGCAGATATCTGTATTTGTATGCTTGCCCTGAAAAAGGTCATTCATTATTCCATGGATAGTCCAGGTTAAAAGTCTCAGCTCCAGACGTTAAATCACGATGGTGTATATAATTTATTACCTGTATTACAGTATCCCCTGCAGGCAGCCCATGAGGATGCTCATTCTGTATAAAACTCCTGGTAAGCAGAGGTACCTGACCAGTAGAGCTTACCATCTAATTGGGTAAGACAAATGGAAAATATTATTATCCTCATTAGACAGGGAGCTGCAGCAAAGTATAACTAAGTGCCCTGTGAAGGTTGCACTGGGAGATTGTGAGAGAGCCATGAAGCAAACCCAAATTGTCTAAATCTCGACTCAGTGCCTTCATCATCTTTCTGTGATTCCATCAGAACATGTCTAGCCATCCTGTGTGCTTCAGTGACCTTTAAAAAGCATTTAGTCCATGTTTCCATAATAGTAATGACAATTTCGATTTCTTTTATTGTGTGTATTGTGTCCAAATGAAAGATAAATATCCCAAAGCAAAATTATTTCTCAATTTTTATTTTGTTGAAAATGATAATTGGCAGACTTAGCTGTTTTCCATGGGCAACACTGTAGGCTGTCCCTGCTGAGCTGATCAGCCTAATTGCAACATTGCCTTCAGTTAAATGTGAAACAGAACATTTAGAGAAGCTGCTGGAAAGGATCTGTGAACATAGTCTAGTGCATATGTTTTTTCAAGTAGGGACTTACTTTTGGTCCAGGAGATCCTAGGAATACTGGTATAAAACAGTATGGGGTCCTATGTGAAGGAAAGATTTTAATCTCTACTTGATTGTTACAGCACACATGTATAGATACCAGACACTTGAAACTTAAATAATAACTTGTGTCCTAGAAGGAAATAAGATTCATAGGCAGTTCTTTATTTCACCCTCAGATTTTATAGCACTTTTTTTTCTCCAATGATTTGGTACCAAGAACACATTCTTCTGCTCTGGCTGGGATGCAGCATGGCCAATAATGCAGTCAAAAGAGGTAGAGGATGAGGGGATCCTTCTCCACACATTACCTACACGAGAATAAATTAGAAAGGGGAAAGGCCTTGAAGCAGACAAAATGCTGATTCCTTTCTGATTATCCAAAGCCAGCTGCCTTCTTATAAAGCACCAAGGTTGGGTAAGTTCCATCACATCAAGGATTAACAAAATTTCGTTAATTAACAGAATTAACTAAGTGGCTTCAATACACCCACTTCCTGCTGTTCTGATATATCCTGATTTGTGTATAACCGTGATTTTTATTGTAGAAAAGCTGAAACAGTGGTTAATGAGAAGGGGAAGGAAAATAATCATTAACAGGCAGATCTGTGTGTTCAGTTTAAATTAAATGATAACCTTGTGTTAATAAGCAAGTGGTTCATCACAGCTGCTGGAATTAATAAAATCAGAATTAAAACTTGGTATTAGGTCAGGACCAGCTGTGGAACGCACTGATGCTGTATACATATCTGTGTGACTATCCAGACATCAGAAGATTCTCATTTATGCAATAGTCCAAAGGGAAAATGAGTGCCCGTGGTGTTTTGTACTGTGCTGTTGAGAGTTTTCTGAACTCCAGCCAGCTCATCTGTAAGTGAAACAGCCATAAAGAAAATAAGGAAAAAGTTAATGAGTAGGAAGAAAAGGAAACCAAAAAACCCTACTGTTTTCAATAGTATCACTGGATCCAGAGAGCTGACAGTTGAAACTTCATTGGTGACAGGGAATTTATTTCAAAGCAACTAAATACGAAAGAAACAGCCTGTAAATTACTTCATCTCAGTAATTTAATGCTACAGATCAAACAGTAGATTCTCATTCCAGTTTTGCACTTGAGCTGGTGTTTTAGCAATCAAACTAGCAAAATCAGGGAAATGCTGGCTGCAGCCACAGCAGCGAGCAAGTAATGCAGAGACCAGACAGATGCCAGACATACAGCCTGAGAGCATTACACATCGTGTATATCTCTTCTCTGTGTAGTGCTGTGTTGCATGTGAAATCCCAGCTTGCTGCCTGTTTGGGCTCTTAAGTACTGAGCACCAATCTCCCCTACTTTGGTTGTCTCTATTATGAAGACTCTGCTCCTCCTTGTCTTTCAGTTTTTAGCTCCTTCTGCTTGGCTGGTACTGAAACTCATGAGGGGACGGAACGTGTCTTGAGTCCTCCCCTTTCTCCCTTCTTTTCTTCAGCTCTGGTAGCAGTTAATCAAAGGACCTGGGAACTGAGGAGAGAAAGAATAAAGCTGTTTTCCTTCCCTCCTGGTTTTAGACTGGACCCTAGGGTCAGTGTGTGGGAAGCGCTTACCTCATAGGGTATATTTAATTTTCTGATATCGACTGATGCAATACCACTAGTGCCTGATGCGCTTTGAATTACAGAATCACGCAATGTCTTGAGTTGGAAGGGACCCATAAGAATCCTTGAATCTTACTACCTGCTCCTTGCAGGACTACCTAACTAAACTAAACCATACAGCTACGAGTGTCACCCAGAAACTTCTTGAACTCTTGACAGGCTTGGAGCCCCACTTCCCTGGGGAGCCTGTTCTGGTCAGTGAAGAACCTTTTCCTAAAGCCCCCATTCCTCTTTGTAGTGCCAAGACACTGCTTTATGGCCATCATACAGTGTGGCAGCACCACGTGCTGGAGTCAGGGGAACTGTACTAATTTGCATCAGCTGAAGGTTTAATCTGTTTGTCTAAATGGCTCTCAGTGTTTGAGTCCCTAACTCCCTGTTGGTTAAAGTGTATTAGCAATACCAGCTTCTCTGACAGTCTGTGCAGGCTCAAGTTCCCCTATCACCTACAAAGCTTCCCTTATCACATCTTTTGTCTCAGCTTTTAACCAACTCTCACGTGCTTAAGCCATCTAAGGGACCTCACGGTGGAAGAGCAGAGCATAAGACTACATGGTGGTCAGGAACACACTTGCAGGGAAGCCTGCTTGCTGCCAGTGCTTGCAGCTTCTGGACAGTTGTGTTTGTTGTCTCATCTGTGAGACTGGCCTCTGCTGGTTTTGATGGGCTTTTGCTCCAAACCTAGGATCACCTGCAAGAGCTGAAAGACAACAAAATTACTCCCATTTTGAAAGGAAAGGACAGGTAACCTGTGTGTTCCTTGCCAGCCCAGACATTCATGTCACTTTTGAGCATAACATTTGCTATTTTTTTTTTCCTAGTAAGAAGATTATCTCCTCAGATAGAAAGCAATAGGGTTACTAAAGCAGAATGTGTGCTTTTATTCCCAGTCATTCTTTTGTTATTTTTAATCACCTTAATAGTGCAACCTAAATTGAAAAGCAACATTGACTTCTTTTTCTATAAGGATTAGAATTAACTGAACCCCAGAAAAATGTAACTCTGGAGGTAAAGAAATGGAGGCTAGTTTGTGTAAATCAATGATGCCTACACAAGGTACAGCCAGAGCTGATTTGATGTTATAGATATTTCAGACCCTCAGTATTACCAGCTAAAAGGCAGAATTAGGTAAGCCAAACGGACTGCTTCTTCATTTTTTAAGCTACTGCAAGACTGACATGTGCATCTGATGCAGCAGCTTCTGTGTAGCACATTTGAGAACCACAGACTGGAGGTAAAACCAGCAGTAGAATTTCAATACAGACCAAATACTCTACCTTGTCCTTTATTTTGTCCTTGCCCATCTTCATGTCACCATCTCCTTCACTTACACATACATCACAGTTTCTAGGCACTGTTTTGAGACTCCTAGAAATAAGGGAATTTTTCTTTTGTTACAGCTGGCAGGTGAGGTCCTATTGCAAGCTTAGCTCAGGGTTTGCAAATACATGTAAAGATAGAACTGCAGAATTTCTTACAGTAATTCTCTTCCCCTTCAGCTCATCACAAGTCAGCTGAACAGCTTGGCCATGTCATCTGCCCTTATCATCCTGGGGGAGCTTCTGTCAGTGTGCCCAGCACTTGGGGTCAGGCAGATGTTGGGTGTGAACAGGAGTGTGGAGCCAGCCCTGCCAGCCCTCACTCCTCACGCAGGCTGTGGGAACAGCTCACTGCTGCTCTCCTGCTCCTCCCGGGGCTCCGAGCTGTCCCACCCCGTTTCATGCTGGCACGCCACATGACAGCAAATATCCTGGGGATGGTGGAGTCAGGGAAGAGGCTTTGTTTGCTAAATACACAGGTGCTGTTCAAGTGAGAGTAAAAGGTGTAAATTTAGACACTAATGAACATTGCATGTCATCACCATAGATGGAGAAGGTTGGATTAAACCCAAGCCAGAGCCTTTCAGTTGTATTAGCTGCGTCCCTTCCCTGTGTTAGATGGACTCAAGCAGCTGCTTTGTCTTTAAAGGAGTGACACAGGGACTTGAAAGAGCTACTCTGATGTTTTATTTTCTTCTTCAGCCACTCAGACTTCACAAGTAGGATGAGTTTCTCTCCTGACTAGTATAAAGAGACACACCAGATCATGTCACACCTTTGCATTATGTTTGCAGAAGAAATGAAGCAACCCTTCAAAAAGTCAAAGGCCAGTGAGACCTTTATTTGTGCCAAGGAATCTGCTAAAGGGCCTACACCCACCCTCTGTTGTGATAGGAGAGTGATACCAGGCTAACATTTGATGACACTTCGTTGATTTTGAGTCAGTTTTTGTGGAATATGAAAAAATACTAGAAATGCCATAAAATACCAGTTAAAATCCTGTGATGCATTGTGTGGGAATATCAGGTCTCTCAACTCTCACTCACTAATGCAGTAAGACAGAATGATTCCAACTGAAAGCAGTAATGAGACTAAAATGAAACACTGTTAATGTGTTAAGACTGCATATGTTGTATATCTTCCCAGAAATAATTACTGCAGATTTCTTTGAGCTTTATTGATCAGCAGGAGTTTTTGCACATTCATAAACTATATAGTCCAAACATAAGCAGAGCTGTAATATATATCCAACAGGCACAGGGCATGAAAGACTTTGTCACAATCAAAATGAATTAGCTATTAAGTCTTTCAGAGAATAATAGCTGATGAACCAAATTTAGATACATGACGTTTTCATAATGGAGTTTCTGTTCGTAAGTTTGCTCATACACATTACTGCCTTTTTACAGTTTATGAGCAAACTTATCATTTTTATGCTTAGAAAAAGTGATTGTGAGACTAAAGAGATTTACTTCCAAGGAAGTACTTAAAGAGCTAAATATGCACAGCATGGGAGAGAGAGGGCTCAGATGGGACATAAATCTACAAATATTCAAGGAGTATAAATGCTGTGGACAGAAGCGAAGCATTCATGGTGCTGCAGAGGGCGGTAAGTAGAGCAATTGCATGGAACTAACAAAAGGAGTGTTCGGACTGAGTGTCACCAAAACCTTTGGTACTGGGATGTGTAATCAGAACCCACTGTAATGGAAATTGGTAGAAACAAATTGGCCTTTCCCTTCTGCTCTGAAGTTCATGTAGTAGATTAATACACTGGGAATTTATTGACTGTAATTCCAGTTATTGTTGCAGTCTGGGCACTGTCCTGTCGTTTCTCGTTCACTGCTCTGTATCTTTCTGTACAAGTCTTCCAGGCTGCAGAGAAAGTCACTTCTAAGTACAATTCCCACTGCACCTTCTCTTCTGTTCTCCCCTCCTTGCTCAGTACCTTGGAAAAGAAAATCAAAGGAAATTAAAAAAAAAATAAGAGACTCTTTCATAATGTTCCTTCTCCCTATTAATATATCAGATCAAGATGCCTTCAGGGAATTATGTTAAATCAAACTTCTTGTGAGAACTAGTGATACATTGAACACTTCTGCTTTCAAAAGTGGAAGAAAGTTTTCATTGGGGTTTTTTTGAGCGCTGACAAAATCTGTACCGTATCAGTTTTTATTCTGTAAAAATCAAGTACCAATATGTTATTAAAAAGCTATTCTGGGAAGTCTTTGAAAATGCTTGAGGATGAACTTCATAATGCTCTGCTTACAAAGCCAGATCCAACAATGGCAAAAAGACCTTTATAAAGAATGGGTGGTTCTCCAGTACCTGGACTTCTTTTATTTAGTATCTCAGTGGGAATTCTGGCATTGATTCAGACTTTTCTTAGATGGCTTGAATTTTTCCAAAGTGTGGAATATGCAGTAAATTTGGCAATCGTTTATAGCATTCAGAGTCTCTGATAGTGTTACCCCTTTTGATGTTCAACTTACGCATCAAAGTTTCTTGATGCATCTGTCATGATTCGGTTGGGCATGGAGATACTACACTTCTGCAGGAAAGGCAAAAGATTTTAACAGTGCCAACCACAGTAATGAGACATAATCACTCAACCCATTAAATTATATTTAAATATAAATAATATAATCTATTATAAAATAATAGAAAAATTACAAAGAGTATTAAATTGGAGGAAAGCTTTAAGTTTTCAGGCAGCATGGTAAAGTGTGGCTGCTGTAAAATACATTAAGTTCTTTTGACTTTAAAATGGAGCTCTGCAAATTTCTAGGTGTCCCAGTTTCAGCAGGGATAGAGCTCATTTTCTTTCCATGACAGTAGGTAAAGGTTTGACATCATTTATTTAAAAAGGAGAGATACTATTTACACCTTCAGTATTAAATACAGGGTGCTATCCCTGAAAAGAAGGAAGTGTGCAGGATATGACGTTACCTTTGAAAGTATTTCTGTTCATACCAAATTACCAGCTAAAAATCAAGCAGAGTTCTTTCAAATATGTGGAGATCCTGCATTTTAATATATATACCTTTGTCTCATACCAGAATAAAATGGTAAATGTAATAACTGGGTCATTGTGGACCATACCAAGCCCCACATTCCTTCACATTTCTTGACATGGAGAAGCAATGACACCTTCTTCCAGAGTAAGGAAAGGCTATGTCTAAAGTGCTTAACCCAATTTAAAGCTCCCCATTAAAAGAGACACGTAAATATTGGAGGGGAAGGGATGCAGTGGGGGGCCACTGTGATGATTGTGGGGCACGTGATGTGCAAGGACAGACTGAGAGAGCTGGGTTTGTTCTGTCTTAAGAAATTAAAGCAGGGAGGATATTTTATTCATTTCTTCAACTACCTTGCAGTAGAGTCAAAAGAAAATAGAGCTTTTGGAAGGATTCCCAGGGATGGTGCGAGAGGTAACAGGCACAGGTTAAAACCAAAGGAAATTCCAATTAGAGATGCAGAATATTTTTGTTTTTCTTATCATGAACGTAGTCAAGTGTTGGAAAAAGGTATCCAGTGAGGCTGTGGATGACTGTCCATCTTCATCCTTGGCGATGCTCCTAAGGTGACTGAGCGCAGCTCTGCATAGCTTCATGTAGCTGACTATGCTTTTAGGAAGGGGTTGAACCAGGCAATCCCCAGAGGTCACTGACAACCAGTGTGTTTCTGTGATTCTAAGAGACTGTCTTCTAGCAACCAGAGATGGTTCATTCTTGTTATATATGTACACAGTACGACCAGGCAGACAAATTAATAACCCTTCCAGGCTATGAAGACCAACTATCTTAGCCCAAAGAATTGTCTGTAATTTCTTCTACAGAGGTGTGTGTTCAGTAGGAAGAGACATGTAATACCGAAATTAAAGATGATCAGTGAGGATTTGGTAATCCAGCCTCACTAAAAGGCAAAATGCTTTGTATCATCACTGTACCAAACTTGCAGTAAATGTTACGGAGGAAGGACTGTCTGTAAATTTTCCATTTTTTTTTTCTTTTCATCATGGGAGCTGGTGCAGGTGGAGAGCAGTTACCTTGCTAGAGCATTTTCACAGGAGCAGCCTCCCTGCTCATACTGTCTGTCAGAAAAGAAGCCAACTGTCCACCTTGCAGGCTGTTTAAACATGATGGAAAACAGCACAAGCTGTCTGTTGAAGTTATGTGTTCAGTTTCTTAGGAAGGTTATGCTAATTTATATGCAGTTTGGTGTAAACAATATATTTGCTAGGCCATGGACTTGAAAATTGTTTTGGAATGTATCACTCTTCCAAAGAAACAGCTGGCTCTCGGGTCTTCCTACTACTTTCATGTTTGTTGAAGAGGATTTGAATAATACTTTGCAAGAAACTTCTGTCTCCTGTCATGAGCTAAGTTGAGAAACAGGTCTGGCACACTGAGATCCTACTGTCCTCTTCTGAGACAGCCCCCCATCAAACTAAAAGCATTACTTCAGCAAGCAGTGTAAACACAGCAGTCGCAATCTTGCCATCAGTTATATCACGTTTAGTCTCATGGCAAAATGTTGGGAGGCTAACAAAGCAATCACACACTGGTTTTCATTGTAATGTGCCACTTTTGTCTTTGGGAGACTGAGAGAAGATCAGCTACTCCTGACACGGAGAGATGGGCAATTTGGGCAACATGATCCAGCTATTGAGAACTTTTGGGAAGGAGAGGCAGTGGGGAAGCAGAAGGCCCAATCCAGTGTATTAGTGTGTGATGTCAGTCATCATGCAGAGAGGCAAGTGTCTCTAGCATCTGAGAAACCAGGGAATCCTGTTTGTTTGGGAGGCAGATACAATTAACTTGTTGTTGTGTGCCTGTGTGAGCAGCGATGGAAACGTGCTTTAAGTGATGTACATAGGCTACAGTTCTTGATTCTCCAACTGATATTAACAGGCTGAATGAACAAAACTGGAAGTAGTGGGTCAAAAGCCTGGTACAGATCTGATGGGGATGAAATTGGAAGTTGGGACCTCCTCTTCTCTTGCAGACTTTTCTCTCTCTGACAGCAGGAGGGTGGTGCATGTCCATGAGGTAGGCTTGATAGCAATTCCACACTTCCTTTTCCATACTCCTTTAATGAAAATCTGTGGGAAAGTCGAAGGCTTTGTAGAATCTGAAGATAGCTGCTGAGAAACTGGCCTTACTTTTCCTAAGGGTTGGAAATCAGTGATTGACAGAAGGGTGTCACCTCCCTCCTCATCAAAAAAAATTTCTGTGGGGTTATTTCAGGTGTAATTTATGAAAAGCTGAGCATTAGGGACCTCTCCACTGAACCTCTGATGGGTTGCATCCCACTGTTTGATAAGTAGTATGGTGAAGCATTTCTCTGTACAAGGTCAGATTAATCTTTTTTTATGGAGTTTCACATGAATGCTTTGCTTTGGGATTGTTGTTTCTCTATGCATAAATCTTTATTATACCAACAGCCTACAGCCCCAGTGAACCAAACAAAACTCAATTTTATTCTTCTCTATATTTGTCACTACAGTGAGAGAACTCAGTTGAAAAGGAACTGTAGAGTTTCCAGCAGGTGTGATGGGGGTTTAGGTGCTGTGAGCCTTCAGTGAGTGCATGTTTTTTCTTTCTAAATTTGAATGGTATATGCCAAGCTGGGTCTGGCCCTAGATTGGGCATCATTCCCTTTGGGATGATACTGCGGATGGAACTGAAAATGAACTGTTGTTGGAAGGTGCTGTGGAATAGAGGAGCAGGTTGTGCATGTGTCCATGCATGCACTTCAGTCTGGTGAGTCACAGGATGTGCTCAAGTGTGCAGGCCTTGCTTTGCAGCCAGCACAGGCTGAAGCCTTGATTTCTGCTTTCCAAGGTGTTGGTTTGGGTTCAGGTACAGCTCTTCTTTAGAGGGGGGGTGACAGATGAGCTGACATGGAGGTGCTTGTAGCTTTTACCAGGTGATGAGTTCGAAGCCTCCACACTGAGGTTGATCTCACTTAATTAACGTTTGTAATAAAAGATAGAGTGCAGGTCTCTACTGTCTGCACATGTGGGGATTCCTAATACTTGTTAGGTACCTGTGATATAACCATGTGGGCTCTGTCAATGGATGCAAATGTGAAAGAAAATATAGAGTTAGATGTTTCATATACAACCAAAATAGTTTTCTATGGAGATAAAGCATAATCCTACTTATCTAGGTTTTGACTTTCTGAACAATGTATGTTAGTTTTGGTTCACTGTGTGACTTCCAAGATCTGCAGTGCGTGAAACCAAATTCCCAGCTTGGAGGACCCTCTCAGTCTGTGCCGGGAAGGACTTAAACATGATACATAACCATCACTGAGAGGGCTTTTATTCTGATATTGCCTAAATTTTGAGTGCTTGACTGCATCTTTTCTGATGGCAGTGCCATACCTGTTTCTCTAGTATGACCTGAGGAAGGCAGGAGCACCATCATGGTCTCAGCAGAAGGTCCAGCTTCCTTCTGCTGGTGGACACCAGCACAGCTGGCAACAGCAGCTCCCTGCTCCAGTATGAAGATGGGAGCTTTTAGCAGAGTAGGTTTTGCAGGGGAAATACTATGAGATGTGAAATTTCACTTAATTTGTTGCCAGTTAAGATAAAATTTTAGTTACTGATCCTAGTATTGAGAAATAATGACACACTTGAGAAAACACCTCAACTTCCCTCCAGACACCTTTCCTCCCCCCCGCCAGTCTCCAGGCCACTCCCATACAGTACTGGGGGGGCAGTGCAGGGCGCTTCCCTTTTTCAGCCATTTTTGTTTTCTTTCTCCTTTTTTTTTTTGCCATGGTCCAGCATGGGATCCTCCCCAGGCCACCATCTTCTCAAAGGCCTTGTTCGTCCTGGGTATCCATGTGCACAGGTGTCCCCTGCACCCTGTGTCTCCTGCCTGGATCTGCTGCTTGTAGGTCCAGTTTTTCTAAAACTTACAGCCAGATCATATCCTAAGCCAAACCATTCCCCATCTGCTGTTAAAAATGTTCTTACTTAGGGTTCCTTTTCTCTTGCAGTCACTCCCTGGCTTCATCTGTACTCTCTTCATGCTGCTGCGTGCAGAGGAGGGATAAAAAGCTTTCTTGAGAGTGCAGAAAAAGCAAAAAGTTTTATTCCAGGTCCTGGACCTACCTGCTATTCCAGGTCATGTGCTGTGAAGTGGGGCTGGAGGTTGTTTGCTTTGGGGAGATGGCAGAAAAGCACCACAGGAGCAGAAAAGATCTGTGGGATGGTTTGTGGGTTGTCTGGTCGTGTGTGAGCATGTGGGTGTATGATTTGCAGGTTTTAGCTGCTGAGCCCTCTCATCTCTATGATGTGTGAAATGCAGACTCTTGAAAGCTAATAACTTTCCCATGAACATCCACTTGTGGCTGGGTAAGACAAAAGGCTGAAATTTCAGTGCCTGAAATGGAGCTACACTGTGTCAGGTCCCTGCTCTTAACAGTATGAGAGGATTTCAAATTAAAGCACCAGAAATTTAACCTGGGAAGAATAGAATATTTTGCCCTGCTTCATTCTTAGAAGTAATTGGAGTGCTATTTTTGATGTTCTTCCAAAAGCTTTTATCCTTTCAACAGAAACAAGCACAGAGTATATAAGCACAGACAATTAAGGTTTGGCAAAATGATAAGCTGATGAAACTGAGATCCCGTGGTAGGAAATGCTGGTCACTGTATATAATGGGTAACACACAGTCTTTGTTCTAGAAATTGTCTCATGCAATCCTGTCTATGCCAGGGAATTTCACAGGGAGAAAATGGTGTTTGCATGCACGTGTTGGAAAAGTGATGCTTTTACGGATGAGCAAAGAAGTACTCTACAGCCAGATAGACAGAGCAAAGTGTCTGTGCATCTTTGCAAAGAGGGATATGCTTTGTCCTGCTCCAGTTAATGCTATGCAGCAGGCTGAAATTGTAAAGAATAAGCAAGCTGCGCCAAGACAGGTTTGCAAAACCGTACAGAAAGTCAGTGTTGGATGGTAATGATATGGAAATCAGCTTGGATCACAGGCATAAATGAGTTCTGTGATTCAAAACTGGGCAGTAATAGGATCCAGTATTAGGGTCAGGCAGGTGTATAAATACTGGTGATAAAAATTTGGAAATAAATAATTTAAGATTTGTGGAGCAAAATGCAATGACTTTTGTAGACACAGTAATTGTACCAGGGAAGAAAAGTATTTTCCCCTTCGTGACTTTTTGCCCTCCATTCAGTCACATAAATCCGTGGGTTCAAAGGTTTGGTTTTGGCTTACCAGGCAGTGCAGAAATTCTGATAAAGGCTTAGTAGCTATTAAACTTTCATAGGTTTGCAGCCTTGTGGTTGAAGAGACAGTAACTGCTTTTTTTCTCTTGGGGATGAGATCCCAATTAAGTCTGTGTTGCTCAGTATTAGAATTCCAGCCTTACAGGCTGCTAAGTGTGTGAATTTTGTGTTACAGGGAGCTGGACCTTTGCCTGAACCTAAAAAGTTTCCAAAATTACTTTCTCCTTTACCTAGCTATGCAAAACTCATGTTTCATTTAATGTTCTGATAGCACTCACTCTGAAGTCTGCAGGTGCTGTGTTGATGCTGCTGCAGACCCATCCAGCATCATACCAAAATGCAGAGGATGTGGTTTCCCAGAAGTGTTTGGCATTGCCAACAATTCCTCTCACTGAAGTCAAGCAGAGCTGAGGGCTTTAGAGCATCTACCTGAAATCCCTGTGCTAAACGTTTTTTATCCAGTCCTTTGAGCTTTTGACTCCTGGGTTTTAGGCAGTTCTATGCCTTGTGAGAAGAGAGAGAGGTGGGCCAACTTTGCTTTGATATCTTCAGTACAAATCAGCCCCTTTCAAGTGAAACTCATGGGTGATTTGTGTAGCTCCCTAAAATTGCTCATAAAGCTAACTTGGTGCACCTTTCACTTCCCCTTGATCCCACAACTACTCTTGAAAAGAGCTTTATGATTTATGGCCCAGGCCACCTTCTCTTGCCGTGGGAAGTTAAGCTGTGGATTTCGCAGGTATCATTGGATATCATCACTAATATCCAGTGAGGAAAAAAGAAAGAACCTACCATGGGAAGACTCCTCAAGCTTTGCTGTCAAAGAGAGCACTGGCTTGCTCTTTGTGGGGTTTTAGGCTGTTCTACTGAAACCAGTGCTATGAATGAGCCCTGCCTGTGCCCAGACACTGTGGTGTTTCCTAGTCCTTCACCTGCTTTTTCAGTTGCAGCAGCTTTGTATCCTGCTGCCTGTATGACTCCCACTCCCCATTCTGCATGATCTGCTGAATGTACTTACTGTGCATCCAGAAAAAGCTGAAATAGATGTTGATGGCTTTTGCTTTTGTTTTATCCCCTGTCCTTTCTTCTCTTGACAGTTTTTTATCATGCTGTTAATTATATTTCTGTTGGAGCTCACTGTTGTGATTCTGTTCTTCGTCTACACCGACAAGGTAAGTCAAATTCTTCATTTTTCTTTCCCCTTCAGCAAATTTATATGCCCCTTTTCCCTATAAATAAACCATGAAGCACTTGGCTTGGTATGCACATCATGCTTCTGTCTTCTTTGAGACACTCCTCTCAGAAGGAGCTCTCTCAGAATGCATAAACAGCCTGGCAGGACTGGGCTGTCTTGCTTGCTCAAGTGTACAACTCAAGGTCACAGATAATGCCAAGTGCATCTGTCATTAACAAAAAAAAAAAAGGGGGGAAACAAACAAAAAAAACCCCCACAAACAAACACCAAAACCCCCCACAAAAAAGGCAAAGAAGCCAACAAGCCTTGCTAGGAGCATGTAGGAAGGGATACCCATCAAAGTGAATAGGATTTTAAAAAATGTGTTTATGGTTTAAGAGCCACATTGATATTGTTAAAAAGGAAATGTACTCCGCACAGGCAGAGGTGTAAAATTCATTATCTTTCCACATTGCTCCTTGCAGCACATGGGTACTTAGAGCCTAGTGGAAAGCCAAGGTAAATGCATAAAAGTTCAATAAACACAGCTTTTGTTTGTGCTTTCATGTTTTACTTATATTTGACCATTGTTCCTTCTGTTGTAAGGGTTATATTGCCTCTCTGAGTTATATTTATCCTTAAAATAATTTTTCTTTCAAAAAATATGAAATGAATAACTCCAAAATGAGGGCATAATTGTGTGCCACCTGCTTATTCAATCAAAATCAAAAGTCCCTTACAACTGAAGACTAAGGGAACTTGAAAATCACAGGGAAGGTTGCAAAATTTTACCATGAATTAACATTCATCAGGTACATGAGTGATAAACACTTTCTTCTGGAATGGAAAGGCAACAGCAAAAACAAAACAAAACAAAACAAAAAAACCCCAAAAAAACAAAAACAAAAAACCAAACCAACACACCACTGTGTTCATTAATAAATAAGTTATTAATTAATATAATGAGTAGTATATTAGTGACATAAGTGAGTGATTATGTATTAGTCATGTAAGTGAGTGATTGTCAGGTGCAGTTCTGAAGGACTTTAAAGAGCTAGGTTGCCAGACAGTTCTGTAGCTGGAACATGGAATTAACTTGCCAGGTAATTACAGTAGAAGGGACAATTTAAAATTACTTGTATGCATTATTGGATTCTGAATTACTTGTCAGCTCTTGGGAGAAAGCTCTACACATCATATAGGAGTAAAGGCATCTGTTTAATATGCAGTGGACCTCCAAAACCCAAACACAACACTTGGTTATATTTAGAAAGAAAATCAGTTAGAAAATATTATCATGTCATTGTGTAACAGACTTGCCTCACTGTGAATATAATGTTGAGTTTTGCTTACAGGAACGATTAGAAGTGCTAGAAAGGTGGAAAAGAGCTGTTGTGAAGAGGGATTATGGAGACAACCTAGATTCAGTTTGGGAAAGGAAAGAGATCCTCTGCTTAGGAAATCTTACAAAGAGTAATTACAGTCATTTCTAAAATAATGGCAGACCTAAAATAAAGACCTGTCCTGAACACAGAAGAAATACATGAAAATGTTTCTGATTAGGTTTATAAAATAAATGTTTCTTATGTTCCAAGTCATCATCTTGTAGAACTCATGTTGTTGGCTGGTGTTGAGGCTGGTAGATCAGTAAATGTGTGGGTATGGAGGAAAGAAAAGAAAACAATGAAGTATTTTTATTCATAGAGTAGTCAGTGCTGTTAGGTTGACAGGTCTGTCACAGAGAGTGTTCGTCCTCACTCTTCAGAGGTAAAAACAGTGAAAAAGTATCAGGAAGGATTCCCTCCCTCCTCAGCCTGTTGGTTTGCAGTGGTTTTTATTGATTCTTAATAAAGAGATCAGGAAATTAACTTTCCTCTGACTCACCTACTGCAGGAGGTAGTACCCTGCAGTTGTCTGTAAGATCAAAACAGAGTCTGAAATATGGGCTCCAGTTCAAGTGCAGTTTTACTGAGTTAACAAATTGCTGTAGTCTGAGTATTGCAGATGATCAAATTTGAGGCTCTTAATTTCCTGTATGACTTTAAATCTTATACTGAGGAAATCAATAGTTTGTGTTACACTTGCAGTCCTGCCTACTGCAGGATAAATAAAACAGCAGCAGCAGCCTAAAACTAATATTTTCATACAGCATGTTTCGAGTTTGTGTGCTGGCTTTCCTGATGTGAAAAACAATATTGCCACGTGTATGGGGAAGCAGCAAACCCAAACAAGTCCACCACAGTAATTCAGTTAATGTAGATCCTTGGAAAATCAGTGAAGGAACATTCTACACTGACACTTGTCCATCAGAAGAAAGTAAGGTTGGTTTTGTGTGCAACAGGAGAAGAGGACTCAGCAAATTGGCTCTGTGAGCAATGCCATCCACAGGGTGGGTGTGTGCATCTGTGTGTTTGTGGGCACACTGTGTGGGCTCCCAAGTGGTGAAGCAGTCTCTCTAGATCCATTGCTGGGACTGTTGCTTCAGTACTGGGTTAGTTACTAAAAAGCATCGTGGCAACAGTTCTTTACAGCCGTTCACAGATGGGCTTTTGACACAGGGCTTTTATTCTCTCATTGTGGAAGGGTGTGCAGCTGTGGATGTAAGCTGGGAGTCACAACAGCCTCAACTGACCTATTCTTATTCATCAGCTTGGGAGAAGCCCAGAAAATGCCTCTGCCTTTCATTCTAGTGACTTGGTAGCAGCTTCTCTGAGCTTTTAAGCAGCCAACTTGATCTTATGCCCTAGGATGTCATCTTTTCTTTTCTTGATGGACAAAGGTTTATCTTGATCTCGTGAGATAAATGCTGCCCTGAAGTTCAAAACTCTTTCTCTGAGCTGGCTATGCAGTGTGGTACTGTGAAGAGAGAGGGACTTGGAGAAAGCTCAGAAATCCAGCGGGCAGGGAGGAAAAGGGGTACTGCCTTGTTTCTTGGAACTGCACTGTCGATCTTGGCAGGGCCTGAGCTCACACCTTGTTCTCTATTCCTCCAGCTGTCCTGACTAGTTGTGTTGCAAAATACAAATGTCTTGACTTCTGCAGAAGTGAATGGGCTGTGGTGGAATGCATTCCTGTAGGATGGTTGTCAGGAAAAACCTATAGCCCTTTTATTTTGTCCTGGCTGTTGCCAAAGCAGCAGAGGGACTGGTTCAAAGGCTGTCTCCAGCTCAACGTGAGCACCTGAGGGACTTGGAAACTCCTGTTGGCATTTGCACATGTTCATGTAAAAGTTCCTAAAGTGTGGCTTCTAATTTTTTGAGGTCAGAAGTACCAGCCCAGGAGACGTGGGCATTGAATGGAGTTTGTGTGATTGTGAGAACTAAGGCAGGTTGTTACCACCCTGAGTGCAGTACTTTTTCAGGCTGCATTTACGCCCCCATTTGTAGCAGTCCAAACTCCAGGGACATTTCTGGAGTCATGTGGATGGTTATGTGCATGGCTACCTATCTGTAAGGGGAATATTCTCTTTAGTATGTTTTATTTTGGTTCCATCAATACAGAGCAGCATTTGGTATTTTTATAAGTTTGACATCTCTGTATGAGACTCTCTGTGTATTTATGACACATCCACAGAGTACAGAGAGGGTTAACCCTAATTTTATTGTGATAAGGAGAAAGCAGCAGAGCCCTATCCTGTCAGTGGTTGGATACTCATATTTCTCAACACCAGATTGGATCCTGCTAGAATGTAAATTATGCTAATAAAATGCACAGTCTTGTACCAGTTCTAACTTGTGTAATCCTCCTGGTTTTACCATCTGTATTTATTTTTACTTTGATGATTCTCCTGGAGGCGTAGAAAAAGAAAAGTCCATGTTTACTTTTTTGCAGCTGTAATAGGTGATTTTTTCAGTAGATGTCTGCATTTTATATGATTTACAGGCAGAGCTATGTAATGCCCACAAACTGAAGAACATAACTAAACCACCATAATGTGGGGTTGGTTTTTTGGGGTTTTTTTTTGGGAGGGGAGTGTTTTGTTTTGTTGGGGGGTTTTTTGGTTGTTGGTTTTTTGTTTTGGTTTGGATTTTTTTTTTCTTTTTAAATGTCAAACCGAGTAACATAAGCCAGGAAGGAGCAAAAGCACTGACGAATCACTGACTATGATATTTGATTATGGGAGCAGTTACTGCTATTGGCAACTTGAAGTTAAGATGAGAATTTTCAGTAAAGATTAGGCCATTAACTCGCTTGGGTCCCTGTGAAAATTACAGCCTAAATTCCATGCCTGCTTAGCTGTGTTGAAAATGGCCCACGGAATAGCCCACAGAGGATTGAAAAATAATGGCTAGTTCTGTTTTTCATGAAATGTGTGAAAATGATCTTGTTTTCCATGCTGCTCCTCTATAGCTTTTGCTGCTATCTCGTAAAAAAATGTGGTCTGTAGATTGATGCATTTCTTGCTTTGTTTTGAAAAGAAATGGAAAATTGCTTTAATTCCTGATTGTTATTTTGCCTCCTCCCATACAAAGACAGCAGGTTGGAATTTAGTGGATATGATTTCAAGTATAGCTCAGTCCTCACAACCTCTTACACATTTGAGTTTAGAAAATGGAAAAACAGAATCTCTTCCACCTGCTGCACTCATGCGCAGTTGCTCACAGAAATGATCTGATCCTGCTGAGCTGCTCGCTGGTGTGAGGGAGGGATTCACAGAAAACTGATGGAATTATTCATATAGAAAGTTTAGTTCAAGTCTGCTGCAGAAACTTGTTCTCACTGAGCTTCTGTCAAGAGAGCTTAGAAGTTTTACATGTTTGCCTTTGACAGGGCAGCAGAAGTGTCTCCTTGGGTAATGAAGTGCCTCATGTTCCCAGTCAGCACAGACCACAGGGCTGTCCAAAACACACAGGGCATGTTAACATTGCTGAAAGCGGAGAAACGGAGCCTAAAGTGAAGAGACAAGATCACCCAAACTGTGTGCAGTTCAGAGATGGTCTTAATTTACTGGAAAACAGCAGGCTGTGGAAAATCCTGCAAAACTGGCAGAGTGGTCGCCGCACCACTATTCAGTCAGATGGCCCTTTTCTAGCAATGTTTCTCCATCAGCACTTGACTTTGCCTACACTATCCCCTTCTTACTGTTGGAACTCCTGAGTGGTGGTAGAATTATTGGGTGCCTGCATCCTCCTTTGCCACAGTGAGCAAGGCTGTTCCTGCTGGTGCAAGGCTGGGATCATTTCAGGACAGAATCTGTGTGGGTAGTGTGCACACTTGTCAGCACGCTGAGAAGGCTCTCTAGAGGACAAGGCCAGTTTGAACTCCCTCTGGTATTTCTGTGGGGATGTGCAAGTCCTGGTATATGTACGTAGCAGTTTCTGAGCAGCCTGTGTGTTAATGCTTTATTTTGCAGTTAAGGTTCCATTTGGTTTGTCTCTAAAAGACCTTTAAGGTTATTGAGTCCACCAATGAAGCAGTTTCTGGCATGTACCCGCCCTCTGGCAGTGTTCTGGAATCTGGGTTTTGCATTAAGTGCTGATGTAGCTAAAAGCTGTTTCTCAGGATCAACAGGAGTAGCACTGCAGGCAGATGTGGAGGAATCTATAGATTGCCTCCTGGATGGTGATGCACTGCAATTGCTGCTCTGTGAGTCTGATGTGTTAGCTCTGGTCAAGTATTTTATTTCTCTGATGCAAAATAATGTTATATAAATGATGATATAAAATAAGAAAAGACAGAAGTGTCTCTGTGGTTTATTTTACTTGGTAATAAGCTTAATTTTAACTAGTTTATTAGCATTTCAGTACTGGTGTCCCACAATAGGGAGTTGCAGAAATTTCATCAAAAGAATTTAATTATAGCCAATTTAGTTTGGCTTCTTTTCAGCAAAGCAGTCAGGCATAGGTTTAAATCTCTCCCTGTTCAGCACATAACCTAAGTGCAAGCTTGAACCCATGTGCCTGATTTAATCACGTGCTCAAGTCTTGTTAAAGTTGATCTGTACCTTATGGGTCTCTAAAAGAAATATTGCTAGGAAAATGCTAATGACAGTGAAGAATTCTGGAGTGTGTAAAGAGGCATCACATCTTTCATTCCATAAGGAATTTAGTGAAAAATAATGAATGTTTGCTTTAAAGCATTATTGGTTAGCTTTTTCCATTTGCTCTGAATAGCTTTCTGTTTGAACTCCCAACACATCGCTTTAACCTTCTTTAGGCAGGAGGAGGTGAGGGGCATGGAATCTATTTGCCTGTGCAACTGAAAAAACCAAACACACCAAAGGAAATCCCAGTAGTTTCACTAATTCATTTGTCTAAGTAGGATTTCACTGAAAGTGCACTTCCAAAATGTTATTAACAGGCTTGTTGAAGGATAGCACAGCATTGATGAAAAGAATTAAGTGCATGCTCAGAAATAGGTGTATTTAGGAACAATAGCTGCAGATAAAATGCATTAGGGTTCCCCACTGGGAACTCTTGATCAATGATTGATCAAGGCCTAATTGATTCCTTGAATAAAACGTTAGCAGGGGAATGGGTGCAGGGAAAGGCAAATCAAACTCTCCTAAATTAAGCTCCATGCCTAACACAAATACTCTTTGTAAAGATCAGATAATGCAGCAGCCTGCCAGCTCTTTGTGCCTCCTGTCTTCCTATTTTGGCTGAGCTCAGAAATAAAGATGCAGGTTGGTGTCTCATCCTTGGCAGTATGGATTTTGCTCATATTGCAGTAAGTTCAGTATTTTCATAGTGTCCTGCTGCACAGTTTGGAAGAGTGCTTTTTTCTCAGGAGAAATCAAGTTCTAACCCCCAGCCTAGCTAACTGGGATATTAATTCCCAGGTCTGCATGGATGAATCGAACACAGCTCTTGCTGCCATTGTGCCTGGCTTAAAGCCAGCCAGATCTGTCTTTTATTTCCTGACATCACTAAACTTGTCTAAGGGTTTCCTGATAAATATTTGGTAATGTATCAGTTAGTCTACCGCAGAAAGAGATGTAATTTGGCCTCCTTCTTTCTAGTTTGCAATCTCTAATTACAGGTTAACTCATGATGTCAGGAGCATGTCAAATGATGTCTTTGTTGTGAAGCACTTTTACAATTATCTGCTTCCCATACCTCAAGTTTCAGGTTTCATAGTAGACAAAATATAAGTGGTGCAGGTCTTTAGCCAGCCTCTCCCCTGGAAGACTGTGGAATACAGTAGTGGTGGTTGTTAAATACTTTGCACGTCTGTGTGCTTTCCATTCATCCCCTGAAAGGGCGTTACAGGAGGTGAGTAGTTCAGCTCTGCTGTTGCTGACTGGGAGAAGTGATGTTAAATGCTAAATCCTGAGGGTGCAGTGTGTCCCGGGAAATACGTACTGCCCTCGTGTCTGAGTGAATGGAATGGGACCTTACTGTTCCACAAGACCAGTTTTTACTCACTTTTGACTTAGCTGTGGTCACGTAAGAAGCCATTTCAGCATCTGGGTGGATCTGGAACTGAGTGCATGCCAGCACTGAGTACTGACAGAAGTGAAGTGAGTGGCCCTGGCTTACACACACCTCATCAACATCAGCTTTAGCTGGTGACTGACCCCCAGCTTGCATCTCCTAACTGCTGGCACTCGTTTCCTGCAGTTTTATTTGACAAAGGGAAGAATAGCAGAAGGAGAAAAGAATGGTTTAGAAAAGCGATAAAATAAATAATTAAGGCAGCTTTAGGCATTTAAATACAGGCAATATCAAATGCTCAGGGATGACTGAGGTAGTATATTGAAACAGACAGCACATTTTTTATTCATTCTATGAACATTTTTGATGTGTCACAATATATTTCAGGCAACATTAGAAAATGACAGTAAACTAAATGCTTAATATTTTTTACGTATTAGAAAAAGAGAGAGGAAGATGACTTCTTGTGTTATGAGACTGTAAGCAGGCCAATAGCATACAGTCCTTGTCTTGGATTTGTCAGCTGCAGTTGAAGAATGATGAGCTAGGTTTACCACTTTATTAGGCATAATTTGCTGCTGAGGTTTTTTAAACTCCTTCCTTTGATTTAACTCAGCAGTGGTATGCAGTGAACTGGTTCAGACAAGGATCTGTTGATCAGCAGCTCCAAACTTTTACTAGTTCTTGATTCTCTTAGGGTGGAGTGTGTTGAGTGACCCTTCCAGACCACAAATCATGCTCAGGGACTTTGTATTACCCAAACTCCCTGATTTGTCCAGGGCTTCTCATTGGAAGTATTGCTACACTGCAAGATGGTGTAATCTTTGCTGTTGATAATTTTGTAGGTTGAATTCTTGCTGTGAAGTTCAGGTGTAGGAAAGAGGTTCAGCAACTTTCTAGACACCAGCCATTGTACCTTTTGAAATACATTCCCCAGACTTACAAAACCAGCATAATCAATGGTGATTAGCAGCCAGTGGTCATTGATGCCTGCTCGCTGGAATAATTTTTAATATGAACTAATAATCTTTAATCATTTGGGATCTTGGGCTCCCTGAATCTATGTGCAACAAAATCCGTGATTGACTTGACAGCAGGAAGTGACTGTGCTGGAAGATAGAGTAGATTTTGTGTAAAGGGATATATCTTGACAGGGAGCAGAGTAAGAGCTTTATTTTACATTTTCTGTGTGCACACATTTCTTACTTGACATGTACAGTGCCTCTGATAATTTGGATGATGGTAATATAAAACAATTCTGCTGCAGTGTCCTGGCATTAGCAATGAGTGAGGCTTGTGCAGAAATTGTTTTAACTATAGCACAATCTTAATTCACTTTGTTGTACTGCAGTCATTTTGTGTACCCTTTTCTATGCCTTTAAATTGCAGGGAAGGCATCCCTGAGAACAGAGAATTTTCAGAGGTTGTTCTTGTCAAAACCCATTCACCCCCCTGCTCCTGCTACTAATTGTCTTTGATACAATTTCTTAATGAGTTGATTTCTGTGGTAGATTACTGAATTATTACACAACAATATATGTTTTTATTTTGTTGCTTTCTCCATTTTGTGCTTTACTGCCATAATCCAAGGATGATGATGTTCTCCCAGACGTTTTTGCCATCTGCACCTTGCCTCTGAACCACAGGAAGGCAGAAAAATACATGTCATCTCCTTCAGCAGTGCTGATGTTGCCTCTGTTGACAAAGTCCTAACCTCAGCATTTAGGGAACCTTTTCAGAGGTCACCTTGAAGGGCATATTGAAGTGCAAACTGAATTGCATGTTAAATTGGTAAATTATGTAAATGAAGCAAAATGGAAAAGATACAAAAGATCATTGAAGATATTTGAGGAACTACTGAAAGTCTTTATCTAGAGATATAATGAAAGCAGAAAGCCACAAAGCATGTAAGATTTTGATTAAGAACCAGATGTTTGTCAGATTTATCACACGAGACATCTAGTTTTTCTTTTAAAAATTCAGGACCAAAGGAGTTGCAACAAGATTTGAATTAATCAAAATGGTTGAAGGGATATTTAAGAGCTGTGAAGAGAATCAACATTTCTCTCTATGCAACAAGCACTCACAAGGAAATGTCCTGTAGATTTCTTTCAGGTCCGCCTTTTTCTCCATGAATAGGGAATGCATTGTAGTTGGCACAAAAACAGCTGGATCTGTGCAAACAAAGAGAAGAAATGTTTTTTTCAAGGTTGGTCAGCTTGGAAGGAAAAAATTAAATCTTTTCTTTTGAGAAATGTGAAGAAAATGGGGAGAACATGCTGCATACCTTGAAGTGTGTTGAAGTGGACTGATATTGAAGTAAATGTCAGCAGCGTGCCCTTGCTGCTGCCACCACTGCAGGTGACCATTCAGCAGCCAGGTGTGGTTTCCCAGGGCTGGGTGTTCCAATGGAAGCCTGGCTGGTGCTGGCTTTGACACTGATTTATGTACAGATGGCAGGGGCAGCTCTTCCATAATGAGACTGTTGTTGTCACTGAGAGCACTGAACACTGAGCATTGCTTCTCCCGCTGCCTGCCTTAAGTTTTCTCTCTTTCAGCTCTATTCATGGAGGTGTCAGTTTGCATGTGAGAGCTGCAGTGAGAGGTGATTAGATGAGTAAGACTAGGACACTGGAACTGCTGCTGGATATCACAGTTTTGCCATATCCATTTCAAGCCTTCTAGGAGTTTATCTGCACGGTGCAGTATCAGGTGTCAGCACAGAATGAATGCACAAGTCACCACTTTCTGTAAGGTAAAATCCTGGCCTAAGTGAAGTCAGTGGGAGCTGCCTGTTGTCTTTCATGAAGCTATTATCCTTAATTTTAGTATTTTTAAATCTCTTTCCCACTTCCTAACTTAGTGATCCAAATAATGCTCACTTGAGTGTGTGCAATGATGTATTCCAGTGCTGCAGGAGATCCCACTGCCTAGCAGCTGCAATGATTGGGGAGCTTTGTTCTCAAGAATAATGTCTTAATCTTGTGATGCAGAGTGTGTGGGATGCTGTTACCTGCTAAGAAATTGGTTGAATTTTGGCTGCAGAAGGATGACGCATTTCCGAAAGAAATGTAATTAATGAAATATAGATTCCTCTGGATGTTAATTTTTTAATCTCTACTATGACAACTTGGCTTTTCCATCCATGTTCTCAGTGACTATGCAGCACCCATGCTAGAGTATGGAGTTGCAGAACTGTTCAGTTTAGAAGGGACTTCGTGAGCTCTGGTAGTTCAAGCCCCTCTTCAGGCAGGCTGCCCAGGGCTGTGTCCAGTTGGGTTTTGACTGTCTCCACAGATGGAGGCTCCACAGTCTCTCTGGGAAACCTGTTGCAGTGTTGGACCAGTCTCACAGTGGCCTTCTTTGCTACAAGAGTGCATTTCTGGCTCACAATCAACTTAATGTCCACAAATTCCCCAGGGCCTTTCTCTGCAGCGCTACAGGTGTCAAAAGCTGTATAAAGCAAGGTAAGCAACATCCACTGAGCTGGGTGCCATATTTTGGAAAACTCTCACATTAGTTAAGCAGGATTTACCCTTTGTAAACCCATTCTGACTGCTCCCAGTCATCCTCCTGTCCTTCATGAGTTTGGAAAGGGTTTCCAGGATCGGTTGCTGTATCCTTCCCAGGGACTGAGATGAGAATGACAAGCCCATAGGTCCTGGATCTTCCTGACTGCCCATGCTGAAGACAGGAGTGGTATTTGCTCTCTTCCAGTGTTCAAGAACTTCTCTCCAGCCTCTTGTGGGACAGAGTCTTCTCTTGTCTTGTATGGTATTGGCATTTCTTGTTCAGAACTTTCAATCACGGTGCTGGCAAAAGAACCTCCCGAGTGTTCCCTGCCAGGACATTACATGTTCTGGAGTAGATGAAATATTTATCTGTTAACACTCCCATTTCAGCCTTTTTGTTTCATTCTGGGTATTAATTTTGGGCATCTGCTGCAACTAGTCACCACTTTTCATAAAAATTAAGGAAATTGAGTGTATCTGAAATCTGCATATCTACCAACCATTTGACTTCATTTGTTTTGGCTTTATAGTAATTTGTTGAAGGCATATAATGGCAAAAGCTTTGAAATAACAAAATGCTCCCACTGGTGCATACTATAGGTTTGAAGTGATTAAACAAAAGGAGAATATTTGAGTTAAAATTGCACATGCAACTTAAAGCTTTTTCTCAGTGATACATACTGAAATGACTGCTTTTCCAATTAAGCTTTGACTGTCATTTACTTGGAATTACTTTTTAAAAATACTTTGAATTCCTGGAATATGCTTGATATCAAACTGCTAAGGAGGCAGCAGGGAGATGCTTCATTCCACATCAAGATGGACTTTTTGAGGATTTAATGCTTGTTTATTAGATTTTGTGATTGGCTGTGGTTATATTTTTGTATTCGTCCTGCAAGTATCAGCTAGTGCTATGCATGGTAAAAGGGAGAATGTGGCTTTTTGCTTTCCCATAATTAGTGGAGCCATGCAGATTCCATAGGAGTCAGATCCTGGGTTCCTCAGGCTCCTTGCTTCTGATCCAGGGCAGCTCTTTGCACACTCCTTAGATACCTCAGAACTGTCAACATTACTGCGTCGCTCTTTGAGGAGATTGGATCAGGCTCTGAGATGCAAAACTATACTCTCTTCTTGATCTAGAAATAGATACACTTTTCTAATCCAAAGGCCTTCCTCCACCCATTCCAGGCATGTTTTGAGCAATGTTCTGCTGGTGTAGCTGGCCATTTGGAGCAGACCTGTTTGCAGTGTACCTGGGACAGCTTTAGCCTTCCCTGTGAGGCTGGAGTGACACTTCCAAGTGACTTGTGCCATGTCCTGGTGTGGATTTGCCTGTGTGTGCTCTCTGCTATGTCTGTGTATCAGGGGGATGCCAACAGCCAGGTTTAGAGGTGGAGAAATGAACCTTTTTCACGTGTGCTATGAAGTAGTTTCAGTGCAGATGAGCAACATATTTTAAACCACTGTTTCACAGACTGTGTGTGGAGTTTTTTCTGGCCTCAGCAGGATGCCATGCAGTGGTGTAGCTTGTAAGGGTCACTGGGTAAGTGCTCATCTATTCCACAGCTTTTATGTTTAGAGTTGATGCATCTCATTAATCTCCCTTTTTTTTTTTTTTAATAGCATATTAAATTCAAAGATTCCAGTATTACTCTTTCTCAGTATTTTTGCATATGAAATTTTCTAGGGGAGATTAATTTATCAGAGGAGTGTTGAGTAGTCCTGTTCTATACAGATTTTCTTTTGAAAAGTGGCACATTTAGGCACTGAGAAACACAGCTGATGAGATGCACTACTTGAAGCATGTTTCTTCAGTCACAGAATTATTCTGTTTCTCCTCAAAGACTGTTTGCCTTGCTCAGCTTAGCGCCATGAATCCGTAATTTAAATAGTGTGAATTAAGAGGATCACGTTTCTGATCTCTGGAAGCTTGCAATGCCCTGGTTGCTCTGACCTTCCAAGAGAAGAGGACATTGAGAGGTCCCTATATCAATTCTGACTTGCCCATCACTTCACCTTCAGTCCTTGAAGCAATTTCCCAATGGGAATTTTAGGTTGCACGCTGGTAACTTCTGTTCTGATTGAACAGATTTAAGTGGAGTCAAGTAGGCAAGCATTTGACACTTGTTACAGAGGTTGTTTTTAAGCAATTTTTAGGTGCTCTTTTAAATGATGGTGGTGGAGTCTGATAAAGTGAAAAATTAATGCTAAAGGACAATTACGTTTGGCAGATGCTTAAGTACGTCCTACATAATAAAAATGTGGTTTTAAGCTGAGAGTGATTTGGGTGTCACTCCCTTGTTGACCTGCTTCGAGATAATTCAGAGAGGCTTGAATTTTGAGAGTTCATGAAAATGCTGGGATGTGGAGTGCCCTGAATCCCTTTCATGTCTGCAAGCCATCTCTGAGGTGGAGTGACCCTGAACAGCAGTACAGTGGTGGGACATGGTTCAGGGCACTGCCCACCACAGCAACTCACTTCACAAGGGAAGAATTCCCCAGGTAAGAATGAATCTTAACATTCTCTTTTTTGTGTCCTCTGACCACAGTGCTGAGCCTCTCGTATTCCCTTTGGAACAGGGTTGTACATGGAGGGTAAAAATGCGTTTGTATTAATAAGCGTGTAGGTTTGGATCGCCTGCTTTGTTTTAGCAGGAACTGGCAGCTTAATGGTCATCCATTTCAAGCTGAAATGGAAGAATAACTTAAACATGTATTTTATCTCAGCAGATTTTTATAAAAGTGAGTGGGGAATGAAAGATGGATTGCATTTTATGAAGTAGGAAATTAAATGTCCTTCCACTCTCTAACTTAAAAATCCAGGAAAACTCAGGAAATGCTCATTGCTTTCTGGGTGTACTGTATGCTTGCTCAGACCTGGATTGTCTCAGAATGTACAGGAAGAGCTTTAGGATTTGGGAAGGGTGGCTCTGTAGGTCTTTTCCTGCAAATACAACTATTTCTTACAAGTGTGTACAGCACCTGAAAGTGAGTTTGTTGATCTCCACCAGACTGACCCCGCAGTGCTCTGTGGCTTCTCCTCACCCACACGGGCTTCATTAATGGTCCTAATCAGGGATGAGTCCCCTTTTCTGACCTCTCCAGTCAGCAGCTCTGGGCAGTGGGATTAGGTGGGGGAAAGGGAAGGCTTTGTGCTGCTGCCTTTTTCTCAGGGATCACAGGCTGCTTTGCCTTTCCCGCATCCTGCCTGGGCCGAAGACTGGAGTTGCTGATGAAGGGATTCAGTGAGGGACTTTATACTTTGCTAGAGATGAATATGAATATGATTGGTCCCCAAGCTGGGAGTAATGTTTATTACTGAACATTACACAAATTGTGGCAGAAATGGCAGTTCACGATTTTCCTGGCAGCATCTGTACTGTCTGTCCCTGTATCCTAAGGAATGCAGTCCCATGGCCCCGAGTAATTTGAAGGGATTAAAAGCTTGTCCCCAGTGAAAGGAGTGATGAGGGGGATTCTTCACATATTCCCCATTAGTCCTGAGCAGGCTTGACTCATGAATCCTGTAACCTTGGCAGCAAGAGAATCCCCTTTTGCTTTGCTATCTGCGAGGAAATGAATTATACAAGCATAGAAATTCATGAAGAGTGAACGCTGCAATTAATTTTGTTAAAGTCTCTTTATATATTTAGTTTGAGAAGAGGAAGGAAGGAGAAGCTTATCACCAGCTATGAGTCTGAAGCCACAAATCTCACACAGCTTTCACTTTGAGATAAAAATGAATCTATAAGGAATCCAAAAACCTTTTGTTTATTTTATATATTGGAAGAATGAGAAATGATGAAGGCGGTAATGTAAAGTAGTGTTAACATCACAATCCCCATATTGAATTGATTAGTGTGGAGGAAACACATTAATAGCTTTTTTATTACTAGTCTGAAAACTTTATAATGGCATTTATTGAAACAGAATTGAAATGTGAATGGCAGAACTTCATAAATCTCATAGGTGGTGGCCTAAACAGTGTCTGAAAATTTTTTTTTTAGAGAAGTCCAGACTTTGAAGCTTTCCAGTTTTCCCCGTTTAATCTTTCATTTGCACATATTAAGCAAGCAATCATGGCAGAGGAGAGCCTGGATGTAAAGCTGAATGTATTGGATGTACATATTTTTTCACTTTATGGCCAAAACAGGTGCGTGTAAATGTTTCATCAGCACACCCATTAAGTTCCCAGTGGTAAATTTAGCCACAAGCATTTGAGAGGTGCTTACTATGCATTTAATTTAGATCTAAAAAAAGAAGTAGCAGGTTTATTTAAAATGCATTACAGTCAGCTTATTTAATATTCTTATTCTCATATATTCTTATTCATTATTTATATACGAAAAATAAATGAGAAAGTCACAGAAATAC
The DNA here is from genome assembly GCA_013398055.1 of Ifrita kowaldi. Taxonomy (NCBI): domain Eukaryota; kingdom Metazoa; phylum Chordata; class Aves; order Passeriformes; family Cinclosomatidae; genus Ifrita; species Ifrita kowaldi. Next base: position 124,221 of record VZRS01002945.1, read on the forward strand.
CCACGCAGCTCAAAGTGATGAGGGTAGTTATTTTGAAACAGGTAAAACTTGGCTTAGCAACCAGCCAGTCATTTCATGATCTCTGTTTGAGTGAAATAACATCACTGAAGTCAGAGAGCATCTCCCAGACAGAGTAACCCTGTCATCCTCTCTTTTTAAATTGTACCAAATACTCCTAATTTTTCATGCTGTTGCACTGTAGGGAGTTCTGGCTCTGTTTCATCCCTTTTTCTTATTCTTTCTGTGGGCAGGAAGCATTAACTCTTCTGGCACAGTCTCACTCTGCCACAGATAAGATGCTTGTGCATCACCCACCTTTCCATGACAGCATCTCATTTGGAGTTGTGTTTTCTTTGGGATCTGCACTGATGTCACCTGTGTGTGAAATGCTTTATTTATCACCCCTGTTCAAGATGGGTGGCCAGAAACAGTTATTGCTGCACAAGGGGAACAATAGGATGGTAAATAAAGTGCAGTAAACAAAAGTGCTATCTGGAATATAAAAATAAATAAATCCCTGTCTGTGTGGAAAGCTGCACTGAAGGGAGATGGCTGCAGAGCATGAAGGAGATTCTCTGTGGTAGGTTCAGATAGACACATGCCCCTGAAAAGTGTACTTGGATGCTGTTTGCTTGGAAATTTCTACTTGGTAAAGTTTGGAATAACTACACACTAAATCCTTCAGTATCAATCAAAATAGAATCATCATCTTTCTACTGTTTCAGCATGTCCTCAGCCAGAATCCTAGGGTTCAGTTTGGTGAGGGATTAAATATCTGGGCTTGTCTGTTGTGTTTTACTTGCTTTGGCATGCTTTTGTTTATTCCCTTGTCTTTCATAGGATGGAATTCTACTGCACCCCATCCTTACAATATCTCTGTAAACAAGAAGAAAACAGAAAGCTTACTCCTTACACTTGTCCTTGACCCCAGATGTATTGCCTTACCCAAGTTTTAGAAGATAATTTTAACAACTTTAAAAAACTCTTCCTGGATTGCTCAAAGTGACAGAAGAGAGAAAAACTAATTTTTCCCCTGTCTGATTTTTTTTTCCCCAACGAAACGGTCTTCTGTGGCAAAAAGGAGCATTTTTTCTACCCTAATCCCTTCCTATCTTGTTTCATCACAAGTCACACTGCATTAGAGCCCTAATGTTTCTATCAATAAATGATGGATTTGCCAATGGTGATTCAAGTTTAAAATTACTTGCGAAAACTTAATGAAGCCTGCAAATCATGAATTAGATCTCAAAGAAATCATCTCTGACTGTTAAAAACTACAGGGCCAAAGTAATTTCAAGGGTGGTATTTTTCTCCCCTCTATAAATTATGTATCAGGTCAAAACAGAGGTGGCTCTGTAGGCATTATTATGAGAGTAATAGCAAATAGCAATTTGTCTCTTGCTGCCAGAGCTTTCTCTTACTGGTGTGTAGTGGGGTGGGTGACATGCTCCTGCAGAAAAACATTAATCTCTGCTGCAACTAGTTTTTCTGAGTGCCAGTCTGCTTCTTGTCTGTTTGGGTTTGGTTTTTTTTAATTGGTTTGAATGATGGTTCTCAATCACACTTCCCAATCTTGTGTCCTCATTACGAAACTGCTCAGACTGCTTGTCTGCTGTGGACAAAAATGATACCCTGAAGCTCTCAGCAATTGTATTTTTAAATGAGGTCGTATTTTTATAACCCCAAGTTTCCTTTGCAGACTTAAACTGTCCCTTTTGGCCCCCACTTTGCCTGTGTAGGAAAGGATGCCTGGTGCTGCTTGCAGTTTCATGGGAATCACTTTTCTCAAACATGCACGTGGGGGATTTGCTATTGCTTGGAGCATATTCATTTAGTTAATTAGATTTGTGAAAGAAAATTAAAAGTTTCCTGTCCTAAATTCCAGATGTTTAATGCAATTTGCAAACGGTTATAAATCTATCTAAAATAGCTGGAAGAGCCATAGTTATCCTATTGATTCTGTCCTTTCTTCTCCCTCAAATCCAAGGAGATAAGAGTACTTAAAGCCCTTCCCAGAAAAGGGGATGGGTGAGCAGAGAGTGCTTCTAATGCTTTAATACTCCTGCCTATAGACTTCTTCTCCTCTCTGTTCATTTTGTTTGAATTGACCCTGCGAATGAACCCTTTTTTCATCAAACTTTGGGTTCATCTTTTCCATTATTAACAATTATATTGAGTGTTTCAGACATCATGGGTGGTTTTGCACCCTCGCATATTTGTGGTGAAATGGTGCCCTAGTGAGCACTCAGCTTTCTCAGTTTTCCACTATTTTGTTCTAATTTGTTAAATGATTTTATTTTGCTTCCCAATGTGTCTGCATAAGCTGTCTTGGTGGGAGGAAATTCAGCCCTGGCTGATTAATCTGAGCATTTCTGTTGTCCTGTTTATGTTGTAGAAAGAATGGTGAGCACAATGGGGTTAGTAATTGAAGCTTGTTTCAGTGCTCTCATTTACTGCGTGTATGCTGGGCGTCATTTTTCATCGGCAAAGCTGCTTTGTGCAAAAGCTGAATATCTGTTACTTCTGATTTGCATGGTTTCAGCTCTGTTTCCAAGATTAGATTGTCTGTGGCACATTTATCTATCAACAAATTGTTTGTCTACGTGATGAGACATTCCCTTTGGCAAGATGGATGTGGTTCTTCATTGCTCAGCCTCCAGGCTACAGCACTTGTGAATTGTGAATCTTGACTGAATGTTTCTTTCACAGAATTCTGTGTGCATTTGGCTGTAAGGCCAGTTTGACCACCAGTGTGAGGTTAGCAAAGAAATCATTAATGCTCGGTGAAATCTGTGCATGGGCATGTGGCTTTGCATCCTTAGAACAACTGGAATCCAGTTCCTGTCCCAAGACTTTGTGCAGGGCTGTTGGAGCCCTCCATGTTTTAGTTGTGCAGATCTCTGTGGTGCTGATGAGCCTTGGCTGTGCTGGCAGCAGAGACCACTGGCATGTTTCTCCTTCAGTGGAGCTGTTCTGCACTTGCATGTTTGCCTCTGGTGTCACATAGCCAGTTTCCCAAAGCCTTTCATCCTCCAGGGACACTGTGGCTCCTGTGAGATTTACATCCCACATTCTGTCTCGCTGATTCCTGCGTTTTTCCTCCTGTCAAAGTTGCTGCCACCTCGATCTTCTGACACAGTGGGGTTTGAGAGTTGTAGTTTTTTCTTTTCACTGTTAATATACTGCAGCACTTCCAGTGATAATGATGGGTTTCACCATTGTTAGTTCTCTTGATGACTTCCAAATTTCCCAAAATTCAGAGACAGGGACTCTGACCACTGACCTGAGCAGCACTCAGAAGAGTATGTCAGGTTTTTGTATCCCAAAGCAATGCTAGATTAAATGGGGTCTTCTGAAAGTATATAGTTAACATATTTTCTGTGTTGATTAGAAAGGTAGTTGGAGCCACTGGGGTTTTTTTTGTTGTTGTAGTTTTGTTGGTGGTGGGGGTTATTTTGGTTTTTTGGTTTGGTTTTTTTTTCTTTCTCCATTTATCTTCACAGATGTGATGGCAAAAATTTCAGCAACGCTATGTCAGGAAGTTTAGTAATAGGGAAAACCACCTGATTCTGTAGCTTTCTTTTCTGTTTTGGAAAAGCTGTCATAGACAAAGAGAGTCTAACAGTTTTTTGACTACTGCATTTTCTAGCAGTCGAGCCCAAGAAAAGTGAAAGTTGGCATAGCTAAGACTTCTCCAGCTGTTGTCAAATTGTTGCACAGTGAAGCAGTTCTTGTGTGACCACTTGAGAGCTCCTGCTGGTCACAGATACACAGGTGAGGGAATGTGGTCCCTGCCTCTTGTTAAAGTGGTCATGTTTTGTGAAAAAAATGAGATTTAAATAGAATCTGATTGGAAAGAAGCCCAAAAAACCAACAACCAAAAAAATCACAGGTGTATCACAAGAAGGGAATGGTCTTTAGTAATTTTTGTAAGTGCATTTTAATGCTCAGGTGAAGGCACTGTATGTCCAGTACTTGTTATTTTGTGAGATTCTGAATGAGTATAAATAGTCTGAATAGCAACAGCATCTCTTGAATAGTCCTATCCTCAGCCCATGGAGCTATGCCAGGGTTTCACCAGAGCTGAGAAGCTGCCAGCCTTCACTGGATGAAATCATGCGAGATAACAATGGCAGCGAGGCACAATGACAAATACAACTTTTTTTTCTTACTAAGCTGGGGGAAGGGGACTTGCCTTTTGTTTTTTAATATTTTAAAATTTTTCGCGTAAACCACAAGGCCTCAACATCTTATAATAAATCCTTTTTTAGTAAAAGCAAAAATTCTCAACTACAGTTGCTGGGTTCGGTATCTGGAGTATTTTACAAACTCCCATGCCAGTATTATGGGACTTCTCAAAGTATCCCAAAAGCTGGTAGGATTGGTAAAAGTACAAGGTTGCTCCTCTGGATGAAGTGACTCGTGCAGACTAATCCCAGCCTGCAATTTCTTTCATGCTGCTGGGTTAATTTGGGGGTTTTGTGGTTTTTTTCAAGAAGCATTCTCTTTGAGTCTTTACTATTTAATATTTAGGTTCTGCAGTTTGTCATCCTGACCCAAACAGGCTGTTTTGTGCTCCCCTGACAGATGGAAGAAAATGTGTTGAAAGAAAATGATCAATGATGAATAACAAATAAACAGCAGAACTGGTCTCAGACAGATTTTTATTCTTGCTAAAACTGCTTTTTCCAGCATTTATATGCCTGACTTTATGAGCATTAATTGGGTGTGGACTGGAGATGGTCCTGGTGATCCCTCACCCTGCCAAGCCAGGGCTGCAAATTCTCAGGAAGTATCTGGCAGGACAGGAAAGGAACAAAGGACAGGTAAGGGGCAGAGTGTTCCTACAAAACTAAAAGAGTTGAAAGTACTCAGTTGTTTGGACTGACAAAATAATCATGGGGCATTCATTGCTGAAAGTTAAACTGGAGGCAGTTTTTGCTGTTTAGCTTGGAGTCCTGACTTTATGTCAAGGGGACTAAAATGTGCTTGCCTGTACCAGGGGTGTTAAGGCAACACATCTTAGAGCTGCTCACCTGTGACTCCTCAGGCTTGGCCTGTCCCCTGCAGCCGCAGTCCTGGGGGCTGAGGGCGTGCAGGCTCCCACTCTGAAACCAGGGAAGCCACGTGAAAGCAGCCTCTAAGATAAATGCCATGGATGTGCTGCAGGGCACATGAGCCTGCTGCAGATGGTGGCTCTGGAGCAGCTGGCCTTTGTCACTTGGATGACACGGTTCCCAGAGGACAGCCAGTGCTGACATGGGCAAGGGAGATGTGCATTTGGCAGATACAGAGCTCACTGAGATAACTCAGGCTGTGATTGAGGAGAATTTGCGTCCCAGATCACGAGTGCCAGTTTAAAAGGAGCAGTGCCTGAGTCCCAGGATCGGATGTGCTAGAGAGACTGATACATTTTTTTTAGCTGTTCTTTCAGGATGGATTTGAAGCAAAGGTCAAAGTGCAGGGCATAGGTGACATAATATGGCATGAATAACCAAGTCTGTATCCATGGAAAACTTATGGCCTGCTGGAAAGATTTGCAAATTTTAAGACCAGATGAAACAGTTAAGAGTCCTCCATGGTCCGTAGTGCTTCAATCAGTATTCTTGTCATCAAACTAATTACATCTGGGTTGTAATTTTACAAAATTCTTGAGTCTTGATTTAAAGGCATCATTAACTGCGTCTCATTCCTCAATAATTTGTTCCAAGGATTTATTTTTGCTTCATGGTTAAAATTATGCCTTGTTTCTATCTTGTATTTGTCTGTCTTAAAAGTTCTAACCATTAACTCTCATTATGTGTTTTTGTGGTGGAATAAAGTGCTGTCTGCTGTTGAGAATTGCTGCTCCATGTGGGTACCTGAAGGCTCCAATTACACTGCTTTTTAACCTTGTCACTGTATTTAGTTTTTCCAAGGATGTTAGTCATGTGAAGGAAAGCACACTTCTCAGTGGCTTTTTATTGTAGGTCTTCTCTGGAATCTTTTCAGATTTTCAGTAGTTTTTTGAAAACATGGATATCAGTTCTGCAGTGCAGGGGTGATGACACAACTCTGCCTTTGTGCAGCTGATGTTGAATAAACCCATGACTGTTTCCTCTGTGAGTTGGAAGTGTTGCCCTCAGAGCATGTCCATCTCCATTTCCTCAGTCCCTCCACAGGTTTCCTGCTTTCCATAATATAGTTTCCAGTCTTTTAGTGTGACCTCACGTGTTTTTTCTTTGGTGTCTTTTCTGGTATTTGTCTGGATAAGCCCTGAGGCTCTGTAAGCAAGCAGGCCAAGTGATAGAAGCAGATTCTTTAATGCATGGCAAGTTTTGTGTGGTATTTACAAAATTTCAGTGTCAGTCATTTTTATACTTCCTTCCATAGCATCAGAAAAATACCAAACCCACTAAAAACACCACTGAACGAATCGTCTGTTTTTAATAAGGTTTCTTTTTTGTAAATTTTACTTTTTTAAATATATTCAGTGTGGCTGCAGTGACTTTTTTTTTCCTCTTGTGCCCCCATAACCCCTGACACTGATAGCAAATTTCGGTCAAATTTGAGCTCTTCAGAGGTGTCAAAACTACTAAATTTAGGTAGGTGGAGAGACCCAAATGAATGCCCCATGGGAAAAAAAGTCTTGGAGCTATTGCAGGCAGTATTATTGAACATCACGGAATCCAAGGGGGATGAGAGGGAACCGACAATTTTCACTTTTAAGGAGAGACTTGGGATTAATGCTTCTCTTTTGCAAAAAGTCAGTCTCTAAATTAGGAAAGAGGGGCTCATTTTGAAAGGTAGAAGCATGAACAATAAATTCAAAACAAGCCAGAGGCAGCTGAGGAGCATCCTCACAGGTGTTCTTGGGGTTGTTGTCACATGTAGCAGGTTTAATCTTTCACTTTGGTTTCTGCCCCTCTCCAAGGGATAACTCCCCCCTCTGACAGAGACAGTTCCTGAACAAACCAGACCCTCATGGACAGTAGTTCAGTCTGCCTGGGTTGCTTCGAGCACCTTGGTGCCATTTCTAGAAGGGGCTCTGGCACGTGGCAGATACTCATTTCAGGCCCTAAGCTCCAACACTGCCTGTCTGAAAACACAGCACCTTTGGTGCCTCTTAGCAGGGTGTCTGCTGCTCGTTTGGTAAATGCCACTTCTGTGCAAAAACAGCACATCCAGTTCTGTTCTGTGTGGAACATCCAGCATCTTGGTGAAGGCATTGTCACTTATCTCTGTTTAACATATGGTATGGGGTAACAAGCGTATTTCCTTCTTCATTCGACTCATGTGACTTCCAGTGAGAAATGTGGCTTTGTTCTGACATTACTGGAAGTAGAGAGTATTGGAAACTTGCATTTGGTGCCATATAATTGTGACTGGCAGTTTGTTTATTTGCTTGTTTTCTGTTCTTATGGAAAGCCATCTCCATGTAGTTTATTCATTTGCAGTGACTGAGTCCCAAATCATTCCATTCACAATTAAATCTGCTTTCACTGAGGTGCATTGAAGAGCTGCAATTGTTTGTTTCATTAAAACAAGGGAGGCATTTCATAGCAGTTACTCACTTCTGTTGCTTTGGTTATTTACCAGCTTTCCAAGACATTTTGTTTACCAGTTTATGACATCATCACTGAAAAACTTACCTGGGGACTAAACCCAGTGATTCCAGTTGCTGAAGGTCAGAACACCCAGTTGAGTTGTGGGTTTGGAGAGGGAATGGATTCCAAGCTTTGCACGTACCCTATAGAAACGTGGGTCTGAGCCACTGGAGACGCCACGTGTGAATGCAGAGTTGCATAAATGTGAGCAACTCCATTGTCAGGCAGATTCCTGTCAGCTGAGGAGCTGGCATTCAGTATATCCTTTGTTCTTCCAAGTACACATCTATGGGATTGGAAGAAAATAACATTTTTTTCAGGGAAGAAAAGATAGCTAAGGATATCATCACCTTCTCTGCTCTTTGGCCAGGCAGCTCTTGCAATGGTTTTGCTGAGTTTCTGCCAGGTAGCCAGCTATTCCTCCAAAGCCCACTGTCTCTTTCCTGGATTTTAGATTTCTGCTGCCCTCTCTATCAAGGGGTGCATTCTGCACTTTTCCTACTTCCAGGCTGAGCAGAGACCATGCTGCCACAGGAATGAAGCCCACTATAGTGCACTTGGCTTCGCCTGCTGCTCTGTTCCCTCCAAGGATGATGGTAGTTCTCCTCACAGCATTATTTATTTAAAGTAAGTTAATTTCAGAGAAAGCTTATCTTAAGAATAATAAAGCAGGCTGTGTGCAAACCTCACTTTCCTCTAAGGATTAACGTTCCCTGGATCTAGGAAGACACAGCTCTTTCAATCTGTTTCCACAGAATCACTCTCTCCAGACAAGTTTCTGCAGGCAGAGTAGCAGATTTTAACCCTTCAGTGGCTTTGGTTGGCTTTTTTAATGGGTGTTTTAGTTCCAGCTTAGAGAAAGGTGGTTTATCAGCAGATACTTGTTTTCCTTGTTCTAAGGAATCAGGAAAATTTCTATCCCTGAGGAAATTAGGCAGCCCTCTCCCCCAGCAGCTTTGCAGCTTGCCCAGTTGTTACTGGTGCCAGTGGAGCTGAGGTCTGTGTTCAGCAGAGCAGCTCTGACACAAGAGGTGGCAATGCTGCTGCCTGTGAATAGCTGTGGGAGCTTAAAGCCTTCCCCATGGCCCCAGCAAAGTCTAGGTGACACCAGAGGCCTGATGCAGAGAGGGTGTAATTGTTTTGATGTTTGCAGAGTTGTTTTTACCTTACAGCAGTGGACAAACCTATATTTTGGCTTGTGTTTTTCGACCAAAGTCATAAATGTAAGAGGAAATTAAGTTAATTGGGTAAATGGATTTGCAGATAGCCCACACATACATGGTGTGGGGGCCTCATTCATCTTCTCGTACCACAGTGGGAGCACAGGGCATGATTTGCCTTAGTTATCCCTCTGCCTCTGATATTTTAGTAGTGCTCTCTCTTATTTGAATGCTCTCTCATTCACCTTTAAGCTAAGCAAATTAGTATTGTAAATAATTGAAGCCAAGTTTGATCCCATGGGATGGCTGCAGCAAATGGCTCAGTGGGCAAATGGCCAAGTTCTTCATCTCTGTGAGCAAAGTGCTGCCTTCCCCTTTCCCAGTCTGCAGCATCTGCGAAGGATTGTGTGTCCAATGTCACTGTTCCCAATACCTAATCACACAGTGGTCATTCATTCCTGCAAGAGAAGTGCCTTGTCTCCCTGCTTTCACTTGCCTCTGCAGTCCTGCAGCCTTTGTGGCAGCTAATTGGATCTAAAGCTCTATTGACGTGTACATCCCTAGGTGGATGGGGGAAGTTTTTTGGCGCTCTTTTTTGGGTCTGTATAGTTAGAGATAACAGGTTGTTAGCACTCAAAACAGAAATGCAACCCACCTTTCATGTCTCTTGGCAAACAAAGGCTCAACAGCATGTATCATGTTAATTAACATCCTTCCCAATTTGCTTATCTGAGGTTATACTGATGACTGTTGAGGACAAATGAAAGTGATTATCTGTTTTAAAATTGCAAAAGAAAAAAAAAGGTAAGGAGGCAGAATACAGATAACCTGGGAATATGCTCAACATGAGCATAGGTTTTGAAAGGAGTGTTTCCCTTTTCCGCTGGCCTGGATTCAGTGTGCATGGCATGAGCGTAGTTCAGAGGAGTCTTTACACCCTGGCACAGGTGTGCTCCTGTGGCCACTAGAGATGAAGGTAAAATTACCATTTACTGGGACAGGAAGGAAAGGAGTGAATCAGGACCATGTGTGGGGAAAGGCGATTGAAATGAGTAGGAGGGGTGGCACAGGAGGGAGACAAGGGCTTTGAGGGTAGGTTGTGAGATCTGTGGAACACGAGGCTGATGTGTGAAGGCAGAGGTGGCTTGCTGAGAGCAACAGTTGGTGGGAAACGTAACTGGAGAAAGGGAAGAGAAGCTTTTTTGTGTCAGTGAGCTTTGGAGCAAGTATATGAAGAAAACCTGCTGCAAAGGGAGGTTTGTTCTGGAAAAGAAATGGCACAGTTAGACCATGATGACTCCCAGCTCTGCTGGTGTCACTGCTGTTGAGGAAGAGTATCCTTTTTTCCCAACCAGCTTAATAATCTGAAGAAGAGCCTATTTATAGGTAAACAAAAGTTTCCTTCTACAGAATCAGCATTAAGTGTATCCTGAATGCTTTATAATTAGGTATGTCACAAAAACCATGCACTTCAGTGTTCACTCACCTGAAATTCCTCCAACATGCCGGTGAGGCTTTTGTCACCAAAATCCATAGTGGTTAAGAAGAATTGACTTTATAACATGGTAGTTACTTTGCAGTGTCAGGCTTTTGAGTAAGCAATTGATTTGATTTACCTGCCTAGTTTCACCCACCCTTTCCCCGTGTCTGCTGCAGCATTCAAACTCCTTTGAAACATGAAGCAGCAAGCCAAGAATTCATATTTAAAGCTTTTACCCCTAATTTGACTAAAAATAAAGAAGATTGGTTGGTTTGGTTTTTTTTGAGGAGGTCTTGAACTATCTCACTGGGAAGTACCTGTGCTCAGGTGCCATACAGACAGCTTAAATAAGGTGTTGGCTCTGCTACTGGCTTCATTCTCTAAATGAGCCAAGAGACTGCACAGCTGCAGTGTAACATTTTGAGCCTGTGTCTCTGAGCTTGTTATGATGTACTTCATTTAAACAAACCTGGGAACCTGACGCACGAGTTATTCAGCTGTTGCTGTGCCTAAGAACAGTTTGCATGGCAGTGGCCTCTGGCTACAGAGCAGTGTATTTCTCCTTACACCAGCCATAATAGGAAGCTAAACAATGATAAAATGCCTGTCTCTCCCTTGGACTTTTAAAGGAATCATTTGGACAAAATCAGGTGCCATTTGCTGGAAACATTTGAATTTGCTCTTGCATGAAAAATTTTGCATTACAGAGTCTTGCCATCCCTGTGATCTCCTTTTTAAAACAGAGGCACTAAAGCTGCTGTGACATTCATTGGCATTTTAGTAGTATGAAAAGTTCAGGGGCATTGCAGTGGCTCCTTTCCTGCAGCTTCAGCCGCTTGCTGATGGCTGCACTCGAGCACAAGCAGGTGCTTATGTGCAGAAGACAGTGACTGAAACTGCAGTGAATTGTATGCACAAACCATGGACCCAGGAAAGCAGGAGTTTGTTGTCGCTGTTGTTACACAGTTTTTATCTCATCTTCAGTTATTCCTATGTTGTCTTATTCAAGGAGACAAGGTGGAGTCTGACTGGTTTGAAAAACCCAAGTTCTTTGACAACATTGTTATAATTAGCAGTAGTATTTTCTTATTATTATCTTTTTGTTGTGAACCATATTGCAACTTCTTGGTTCTTGCCAGAGCACATAGTTGGAGACTCCTTCTCTTACAGTTTCAGCAGTTGCTTGCTCTAGGCCAGTGCTAGATGTGGTTGTCCTTCCTTTTGCTTCCTGATGAACCTCAGTTTTACCTCCAAGTGTTAGGAAGGTTACTCTCTGTCTCTCTCTCAGGTTAGAAACTCCATTCCTTGTCTCAGATTCTGTACAGGGCTTCATCTTCCACGTTGGACTTGGTATTCAAATACTTCAAATTATTTATTAATTTATATTATTAATTTTATGGCATGACTAGAGTCAGGTTATTCCTGTTTTACAAATAGCTGAAACACAAGAGAAGCAGTGACTTTTCAAGACTGTGTAGAGAGCCTGTGGCATAGCTGAAAGGTCTTACCTCAGCTGATCTATGCCAGTAGGTTTCAGAAACATTCATTCTTTTTGCTCCCAGACCATTTCCTTTGATCTTCTGCACCAGTATTCTTTACTCTTCTGAAGTTACACAGCCAGTGCCAGTGCATCTGTCTTTATAGCAAACACTTCTAGAGCAATAAGTATTTCAGTTAAATTTTTGAAGTTTAGAAGATCCATAAAATGATGCCTGATGTTGGCTTTTGCAGTCAAGCTGGAAGAGAATACACTAGCTAGTGGCTTTCTGTGTTAAATGAAGCAATTACAAAAAAAACCCCACAAAACAAAAAACCCTAAACATTAAGTCCTGAAATTGTTTCACATTTGGGGATAAAGCAAGGAAGGGAATCCTACAGTGCTGAGCAAAGCATCCTGGAGATGTGCAGCATTGATGATACTGGCAAGAAATTGGTATATTGACCCTAAACTGCCAAATATCACCAAAAACCATGCAGTATCTCTTATTTACTAAACTCCTAAAAGATTTCTATTTATAGGCAGATGGTATAAGGAAGATTTCAGTGGTGAGGAGAGCATTTACTGCTCTCAGCTTCTTACAGACAGGCTCGGGGACATCTCATTTAAAACAAGCCTTACCTGTTGCTACAATCAATCTCATCTCTTCTTAGCAGGCGAAGGCTCCCACAAATGACCTTATAGATTAGGCACTGTCTGTTTACATTCGATTTCCCACTCCCTGCTATTTGTAGAGAATGATTATCAAGGCATTAAATTAAAAGTTTTGCCTGGTGGGAAACTATTGGATATTTTGTCATTTCCTTAGACCCTCTCCTGTTCTGCTGGAGAGACAGAGGTAGGGGAAGCAATCACCAGAAAGGTCAAGAATATTTGCTTACCTATATTGGAACACTGCTGAGAGGCTTTCTTCAGTTTGGGGGACTTTTTGGGTAGAAGTTTAGTTCAGGTTGTGGTAGGAAAGCACTGAGGCTTGAAATGAAAAGTCTCCGGTTGCCTGCAGGTTAAAAAGCAGGGGATGCTGCTGGCATCCTCTGGCCTTTTCCTAAAGGCTATGCCACAATCTAAGTGACATCTCACGCTTTTAACCAGTTGAGAAGGAGTTAATACGGATCTCCCCAAAGCCTTCTTTTGACCTTTATTCCAGAGAAGATTACAGCAAAGCCACCTTCCCTCTCAGTGTTCTGGGACAGTGGAAGGACTTTGTCTCTTCAGTATTGATGGAGCTTCAGTTTGATCAAAGTTGTGCGTCATATTAGCTGTAAGTACTGATAATACCTGTGTTCTGCACAGACACAGTTCTCTTGTTTGCTCAAGATGTTTTGCTCAAAGCACTTCCTTCTGCTTATCAGCAGCAAAATTACAGGACTGGGCTTCTCAGGGAACAGTATTTGTCTTCTGTTTCATGCCTTAACAGTAAGTACATAAACTCCAAAGCCTTTCATTTAGATGGAGAGTGAGAGGTCTGTGAAACCACCCCCAGGAACTGAGAAGGCCCCTACAGTCCCCCATCTGTAAAACAGAGATGGAATTAATTATGAACCTGGGTGCTTGCAGTGCAGAATGTTCATGTAGTGCTTTCAGCATGTCTGTGCTAAGCAGGAGTTTGTTGTCGCTGTTGTTACACAGTTTTTATCTCATCTTCAGTTATTCCTATGTTGTCTTATTCAAGGAGACAAGGTGGAGTCTGACAGCCCCAGGTCCTCCTGAAGTGTGCTGGCTTCTCCAGCTGGGCTTGTCAGCCAGCCAGCCACAGTTCTGCTCGGAGGCTCTGGATTTCTGAGGCAACAAGGGGACAAAGCTGGCAGTAAAACCAGCCTTACGTGTACAGTGCTACAGCTTAAGTAGCTGCCTCAAGGGAATACAGATTAAGAAGGAAACACTTTTTAATTTGGCCTGGATTTATACGCAGGTTGGAGTAAGACTTTTTTAAGCGATGTTTTGTCCCAGCTGTAGTTCAGGTGAGGCTCAGATAGATCCTGACCTGTTCTCTCTAACTGCATCAGCTGCTTCCAGCCACTTTTCCTGACCTCTGTGGCAGGTTTTTGCCAGTCCTGCCACATCTCTGGTCCTTGCCCTTCTCCAGTTCAAACTGGAGTTTCTTTCACTGCCTGAAACTCTGTACTCGTGACTTCTCCACCTTAGAGCAGTGTATATTTTTTTGAAAGTCTTTGTAATAGGACAGTGAGAGATTTAAGGGCCCTATTAGGGCCTAATGGAAGTCAGTGAGAAAGTATTGCTGCTCTTTGCAGTAGCAACAGGATCTTAGCTTAGATGAAGTGCAGTAATATGCATGCCCTGCTCTAAGAAGTGCTTCTCTTGAAGGTGTGGATTGTAGTGGATTACCACACTGGGACACATTTAACGTACCAGGAACACCACTGAAACCTGAAGGGGCTGATAAGCATGGGCAAGGCTCCAGTATGTCTGAACCCAGGACTCGTAGGAATTCACATGGATGGCATGCCAGCTTGAAGCTTTCACCTCTCATCTGTTGACCAGTGAATCCCAAGGAGGAAAAGAATTTTTCTCTTCTTCACTAACAAATTGATAAAAGGCTCTTGCTGCCAAATCTTTCAGAAACTCCTCCGTCTAAAAAAAAACTCTGGCATTCCATGTCTAAAAACAGGCACCTCATTTAGAGCAACAGTTTGCCTGCAGAGAGTTTTTATTATTCTTCTTTGAGGTACTTCACTAGAGCTGTGATTTGTGAAAGGCCTGGCTTGTGTATGGAAGATTGCAGCAGATTCAAATTGCAGAATATTAAATATAATGCTTCAGTCCCTGAATTGAGATAGACATTTTGCCTGGCTGAGGGCTGGTAGCACAGAGACAAAGAAGGGAAACTGACAGATTGGTGAGTATTGGGTGGGATCATTTGTCAGGATATGTGATTAATCACTGTGGCACAGCATTTCATTTTCAGAAAGATCATTTTCTGAAAAATTCAAATTAAAGGCAGAAGAGACAGCTGGGGGTGTTTTGGGAGTTTTCATTTAAATCAAACTTACAATTAGAATAAAGGCATATTGAAAAGTTCCTGGTATTCTAAAAATATTTTGAGGAGGGGAAAAAAAGTTGAGGTTAGAAGAAAACAGGAGGACCTGGAAGAGCACTTGCCAGCTGTGCCCCACAAATATGCCTTGGGTTTTTCTTACCCCTCTCTAGTCAAAGCCAGTAGGAATCATATGTCTAGAGCTTCAAGCAGTGCTTCAATTAGGGGAAAAATATCCATCTTATAACCTTGTACACAGGTTATTTGAGCAGAGGTCAATGTGCTTTTAATAGGACTGCACGTAGAGCCTGAGCTCCTCACAGTGTGAACGAGAGCAGTGCTCCTGTTTTAATTTTGTCTGGGCTCTCAGGAAGTCCAAGGCTACATCAACACTGATTAATTCATGCAAGGTAACACATTAATAACAAATGGAAACGGAGAGACACAGAGGGTGGGAGCTTCCTGCTGGTACTCCAGCTGCAGACACAAGTGCCAGGAGACCAAGGGCCGAGCCCTGCTCCCCCTTTCTCCTGGAGCCCAGTGGCCACCCACAGACTCTGGGTTTACAACTCTTCTGCACAAGGTTATTCCTAGGGGATGATGAACACCTTCCTGACCCTAGTGTAAGCTAACAGAAGAGTATGAATGCTTCAGGGAGTAGCTCTGTGACAAAGAGATTTTAAATCAGCTGCTCTTCAGAGAATAGCACACTCTTGTATGTACAGCACACTTGATTAGAAGGTCAGATGGAAACTTCAGTAAAAGAGAACTGTGTAAAATCCTACCTTTACCATCACTCAAATCAATATAAAGTTCTCTCTGTGTGTATATGTGTAAAACTGGTATTTCCAGATGCCTTCCCTGTCAGTGGACATGAAATGAAAAGGTAAAACAATCTGGCAATGCTGTTTCACAACATGTGTTTGCCTCTTTCGAGGTTGTAGCTTGCATAGAGGTGAAAGAGAGATAAGGAAATGAGACGCCCGCATCATGTGGGTTTCTAAAAAAACTTACATCCTCTTCCAAGCAAGATTCAAGCAGGCACTTTATTTTTAAAACAACAAATAATGATGGGTCATACGATGTTGGGGCTTGATGTTGAGGCTTTCTGAAATAGCTGTGGGAGAACTGGTCACATAGCGCCTGTTTTCTTGACTAATGCTCTGCTGGTTACTCAGTTTCTGAAATACGGCAATCTGATGCCAATTGTGTTCCCAGTGTAAAGACGTGGCACTCTTTGTGCAGGAAAAGTGGTTCATTTTATGAGGAAGAGAGGACTTAATTTCATTTTGCCTCAGCAAGTTGCTTGCTTGTGAGGCTTCTCCAGGTAGAAGGAAGATCAGGAATGCTTGGTGACACAGCCCCTCGGTGACACAATCTCTTGAGGCCATGTTAAAGCGCACATGGACTAACAAAACTTTGCTCTTGATCTCTATGAATGTTAATTTTAAGTTAATGAATTATCATGACATTAGTATCCATCTCAAATGGGACGACAAGATTGCAAAGCAAAACTTGAGTGAGGAAAGGCAAACTTTGCATTTTTCATCCTTTTGTTAATATGGCATTTGCCCTTCAGATAAGAATCACTGTTCTCCCCCTTGTTCCATATTAGTGCTGATATGAACCTAAGGCCGGTGTGTAGCTCTCTCACTCTACAGGGCAGATATTCTCAGGTGAGATAAGTTAATATTCAAAATAGACCTTTCTCTTTCATCTTCAAGGTAACAGATTGCCTAGCTGGATTTCTGTCCTCACCTGCCCTCAGTTACCCTGTTCCTCTTCACTTCTGTCAGTTTCTGAATACGAATTAGTTATTCAACAATTAATTTACCTCACTGCCTCTGTAGGACATTAACTAAATTTCCAAGCCTCTCTGAGACTGGCATCACAACCATGCCCTTCCATCCTAATTGATGGCTCTGCTGGAGACCACAGCAGGTCCAGTTGAGACACAGGGAGCTGAGGGTAAGTGCAGAGCTGAAACACAGTTCAATCTAATTCTTAAATGAATGCTAGGAATCCCCAACACATATAAGTTTATCGTTTATTGCCTGTAATTTTCTCAACTAATTCCAAATTTAATGACAGCTTTCAGCTTTGGTGCTCTCTTCTAATTAACATACCAGTGACTATGTATAATCTCTGTGTAAAGCCCAAAGCAGCTTACATGATAATTACAGGGGGATCACAGCACCTACTGTTCAAGGAAGGCATCTATGAGAAAGGCCTCACATGGTAGTTAAGGTGCTGAGATTAAGTTGTACTTAGTTTTAACTTGTACTGTTTCTTGTACTGCCTCAAAGCTCTTTTATTACTGGCTCAACATGATGCTGGTAAACTTTCAGGAAGGAAACAAAAGGATGGGACAGATCAAGCACGATCTTTTGCACATACAGCAGAGGCTTCCTGGACATGGTGAACTTGTGGGATCATAGTTTCTTTTGTGGAGTCATATTGTTGAGTAATCTTATATTTACTCCATAATAATTATGATGTAGTGGGTTGAAAATTCCTCTTTTACACTGTGCAAGATGCTTTGTGTCCACGTTTTTGACAGCTGCTAATGAAAGCAATTCTGACTGCACAAAGCAGAAGGAAAGTCCTAGTGTATGGCAGAAGCAGAATACCTTTGCTGCCTCTGTTAACTCAAAATTAACATTGGTTACATCATTTTAGACACGAGCCCTCCCCAGGTGGAATGACAAGTGCCAGAGGGGCAATCACTGGGGAGTACACCATGTCTGTCTGTTCTCCAGTAAGGAAGAGTACACATTAATGCACTTGGTCACAATTAAAGATACTAAGCTAAAAGAAAATGCTGTATGTAGATGAATGTTTGCATAGATAGGCCTCATTTGCAAAAATGAGTGATTAAACTGTGACCAGTCTCCCTGTAGTACTTTGGTGGTTAAGTGAGAAGGGAAAACATGTTAGAGGTCTCTGTGATGGGAAACACGAACATAAACTCAGAAGAGGAACTCCTCATGTTATTTACAAAGTGCAGATACCTGTAACAGATACCAGCTCTACTGGAGAAAGGCATTAAGAAGTGTTGGTTCACCTTATATTAATATCAGTACAGGACCATTGTCCAACATCTCTCTGCTCTGTGCACTTTGATTCTGAAATGTGGTACTCAGCAAATTTTGAGTTCTGTGTCTTTTGTTGTTGGTTTTAGATTGACAAGTATGCTCAGCGGGATCTGAAGAAAGGACTTCATCTGTATGGGACAGATGGAAATATTGGCCTCACTAATGCATGGAGCATCATTCAAACAGATGTAAGTCTGAGCTCTCTTTTTTACCTCTTCCTCTTTATCTCCTGGGTTCTGTAACAGCATGTTCTGGGTGTGAACCTAATTAAACCTCCAAATCCCAAGCCACTCTCTTCCTCCCACCCAGTCATCACATTAGCAACTAAACTCTCTGCTTTTTGTAACAAGCATTATTTTTTATTTATTCCTCCTTTGACAGGAAATATCTTCTTCCTTTTAAAAGGTTATATTAAGTCAATGCCTCAATATCCTGTAGTTCTGTGCTATGTGGAGGGTCAGACAGGAAACAAGCAGTACCTTCTCTTTAAAGTCCAAGGGGTGGCTTATGTTGGGATGAAGAGCAATAGCATAATAGCAAAGAACCTCTTAAACCACTTCTTCATTTCTGTCCTGTCTTCCTTTCACTGCTATTATTGTTCCCACTGGTGAGTCAAAGTGGAAACAGACCATGGTGTTTGCAACCTCCTCCTACAGTCAGTACATTTTCCCCAGCAGAATTCAATCATCCTCCGTCACAGGTGGGCTGGGAATGTTTTTTGCTGCATTGCCACCGCTGTTCCTTTGTCTTGATTCTCTGACAGCCCTCAGCCAGTGTTCATCTCCTAAGGACTGGTGAACACTGCCTTCTCCTGTCCTTGTCTGAGGAAACACCATCACTGACGGTTCAGCTTTATTAGCTCTGTACTTCTTGTGTCATGTTCAGTTCAGTCAGTTCTCCTGAAGGTCATCTTTCTGATTTCATGTTCTCTGATTCTTGAACAGAAAAGTGCTCCAACTTCTCTTCTGTTTTAGGCAGAAGCACTTGCACTGCCCTGGCTTCACTCAAAATATCTTGCATAGCTTTCTCAATTTCTCCTCCAGAGGTGCGAGTGTGGTACAGACAGGAGAACTTTAGTCTTGCCTGATGTCTTAAAGGGATCAAAGGCAGTAACCTCTCCCAGTGCTCCCAAAGTCTACTCTTAAGGACAATACAAGGTAACAGGAGCAACAGGCTGCTAAAAAATGATACGAGAAATTAAAAATTTGGGATCACTAACAGAACAAAATAACTGATTTGCCAAACTCCACATGCATCTTTGGGTCTGCAGGACCTGTCTGTGTTGAGTGCAGTAGGTTGCCAGCAACATTCCTGTGTGTGAAAGACAAACAGCTTGGGTCCAGCAAACAAGCCAATTCCAGTCCTTCATCCCAAAAACTGCATATGGAAGGTTCTTTCAGTTACCTTTAAAAGGCTTCAGCATCTTGCAATATTGTGAATACTTTCCTCTTCCAATAATTTTTCCTTTTTCCAATACATCAAATATGAGAAGGCATCAATTACTGACAAGAGAAACTACTGACAAGGTGCTAGCCTACGACTAAGCCATGTGAAATACTGTCTTGGGGTATTAAAAAATAAAATTTTTAATATCGTTGCTAATATCCAACAGTATTAGTTTACTATTTTACAGTAACCTAATTATGTGTAGTAAAAATATAGTAAAAACTACTAATATAAAAATGTTTGCAGTAAGTATTAATCTGCTTTCAGTGACACCCCAAGAACTGTTAAAAGCATATAGCAAAGGTGGGGGGAAATGCAGTGTTTGGAGGACTCATGGGATACAAACACCATACTTCTGCTCCCCTCTGTATAAAATAGGTGTAACAATATATGCAATGTCCACATAGTCACATATTTTCAAGATCTTCACAAGCTGATTGGATTCAGAAAAGATGTAAAAGAATAATAAGAATTTTGGAAAGTGACATTATGGTGAGATATTTTAAATACCTTATATAAACAGGCAAAGATGAAGTAGTGATGTGATTGCAGTCCTCAAAAAGAGAGCAAGAAGGAAAAAGGGTTTTGAGAGAAAAGGGCTCTGTAATTGATCCAAGAGCTAAAAACTCAGGTTAGACATATCTGGTGGTAGGATGCCATTGTACAGTAGATTCTTTTTCTCTGAAGAACAGGACCTGGCTTTTTGCTTAAAGGAAATGGTCACGTTCAGTGGCCAGGTTGGGTTTGAGGCAGGACTCAATAGTCTGTGGTTTGTGTAATGCTGCAAATCATGGTCAATTGTCCTGATAATTCCTTTGATCTTGAAACCCATTATAGTTTAAAGAGTGTCTTACAAGTTTCAGATGACATTCATGTCAGCTAACTCTCAGGAGCTCAGAAGTTGATGAGAAAATGCCATCCCACGGGCTGCCTGCAGCCAGGGGACATCACTCTCTCATGGCCACTGTGAAATCAGCACGTGCCAGCTTGGCAGTACCACAGTGTCAAAGTCACTGTGCTCCCCATGCTGGGCACTGAGGAGAACAGCAAAGAGCTCCCACAGATCCGTTTTTGCCACTCTGCATAATGGGTTTTCACATGTATCTTTCAAAACTATGTGGGTATAGACTATTGCAGAGGTGCAGCAAAGACAGTCCCATTATGGTTAATTATGTAAAACACTTTGCAGTTGAATAGAGCTATCTAAATGGCAGCTTGGGGAGGTTTTGTGTAATAATCATTATCTCTTACATCCCTAATCAGTAGAGTGTAATCACTGATTGGAGGATTAGGGTGATACAGGGGATTTCCTCAAAGGAAAGTCCCAGCCCAGGCTTCTGTTTGCGTTGTGTCTCCTAAGGCTCTCAGCAAAACCCACAGTAGAGCAACCACGTTGCCATACAGGGCAGTGTCTTTCCTAATGGGAGACTTCAGGCAGTGGTTGAGCCATGGGCTGTGTCCGTACATGAATGGAAAACAGCAGCCTCACAAAAAAAAAAGTGCAGTGTAAGAAACATGACAGAAATCATAATGAGCCCTTCTCCCTTGTCCCCTCTGCATTTGCACTCCTTTCTTTGCTAAAGTATTTTTCAGAGCTTGAGCAGTGGTTAAAGCAGTAGCTCAGACACTCTGGCATAGTTCTTCATTTCTCCCAAGATTTACTTAGCTAGAGACCATCCCCATCCTGCATGCACTAGGTACTCCTGTGTGTGGCAGCTTTGGCTTGAAGAAGGAGGAAAAAGTTTGTTCAAGAAACAGAATCACATTTAGATGGGATTTGACTTCTGTGGGACTGGCCAGTCACAAATCAGAGGGGAGTTTTGACTGGGAGTGTGGATGCCCAGTGCACACAGTGACTTGAGAGTGGTGATAATTTCTTTGTCTAAGTGTGAAAGGCCTGAGCACCTTTTGAGGAAGGTTTTCTTCTGTGAAGCTTTTGTGCCTTGAGAAGTGGTTTTCCTCTTTGTAACAGAAGCATACAATTTTGAGAAACTGTATACAAGGGAAAAACAGGGCCTGTCTTGTAAGAGGAAGTTGCAGTTTTGGCCGATGCCTGAGCTGTTCGTGTTACTGATAAAGGAGTTGTGTTAAGCTGTGCACCTGCAAAGCATAGGAGAGGAAAGGCAGTGGACTCATTTTGCAGTCCTATTAAGCCTCTTGGTCAGGAAACTGTTTCAAACCAGAACATTCTATTGATTTCTTTTTAATACCTTCAGCTAACCGAACTCACAGCCTTTCTCAATAGCATTTCAAACCTTAAAAAGATCAGAAACACAAGCAGATGAATTCTGCATGTCGTGACCAAAGACTACAGAAGCTTACAAAGTGATTTTCAAACACGACTAAAAATCTACTAGTTCAGGAGGTAAATTAGCCTGAACTGCATTACGCTCCTTACCCACCAGGGCTGGTTAAAGTCACAGGTGGAGATCATTAGAAAATGAGAAACAGGCATTAATTTTTAAAATGTTGCTTCATCCCCAGCATCTTTGTGATCAATATTTGAGCACTTCTTTTAACTAACCAGGCAGTAATTCAAGAGGCATGGAGAAAACCTATTAGCTTCACTAAAGTGAGCAAATTCAGCTCACTTTAGCTGCTGTGTAATGCCTTTTCATGTCTATTTAGACCACTGTAACGGAGAAGAAATTTGACCCATCTCCCTCTACCCAGTCATTGATTCTGATATATCTAGCCCTACTTTAGAATTACTGCTGATGTAATCCAAACCACCCATTAAACATGAATTTTAGAACAAAACTATATTATTCACCAGTTTTCACAGTGATGGAGGAAAAAGGTGTATAGTAGACCCCCTACCCTGTCTCTAGTTCTTTGCCACAGTCACAAAACCAGAAAACTAGGCATTGCTAAAAAGTGTCTGCAACAAGGATTGAATATCTGTTTATTTTCACAAACCCTATCCCTGCTTGACTAACTTTGCAGGAATTTGGCAAAGAGAAGGCCCACTTAGCCTTCAATATTGGGATTACCTGTAAAATATGTACAAGTGTCCAACTCCTTCCCATTTTTGTTGCGCTGAGATAGAAACTTCTTAAATTAACTACTCCCTTTTAAAATGTGTTAGTCTGGGTACCCCAAAATAAGCACTGTTAGTTTGTAATTGTTTCTAAAAAACTTTAAGTATACTGTTCCCTGTTGAAAGTAGGAACGGAACTAAGCAATTATGCAACTTGTCTAATTTTGTCACTTAAGCAGTGAAGGGAACAAGACAGGACTGTAAATGTGACCAAAAAATGAATGTGAATGTAGAATCAAGTCTCCAACTGTTTCATGCCTGGCATTGGCAGAACATCAGCCTTTGTGGTAGAACTGGCTACAAACAAACAAACTGCTGGTGACAGAAATTGTCTTTCATGTGCCCTGAGCTTTCTCCATCCACCACGTGTAGGCCTGACTCCAACTATCCCTGCTTAGAAACCTTACAAATTTTTGAGAGAACATTGCTCTCAAATCTAAGAGGACTCTAAAAAAGTCCTCAATATTCTCCTTTCTTCTCATGGTCCCTGATCTCCCTCAACAGTTTGGCTGCTTACTGTTCAGCTGCATAAACCTGGGACAAATCAGTTGCTTGTCACATGATCCAAAATCACTCCTACACTCTTTCTTTTCTGCTTGGACATCCATGATGAAGTCTCTGAGTTTACTGAGCTTTCAGCTTATCTGCCTTTCTGGCTTCTGGCTGGACCCCTTTTCTGAATCTGAGCTGGTGACCCATTCAGTCTCACTGCTGCTCATTTCCTTGTTCCTGCATCTTTGACTTACTGCTATGGATCAGTGCCCCTGCTCCCTAGAGATGGCAGTCACTGAACCTGGCCTTCCCTGAGCAGTACTTGCTCACTTGCTGCTGCACTCTCAGGTCTCTGTGGTGTTAGAACTCTTCTGTATTCATCACCTCCTCTCCTTTAGGACTGTGGATCATCTGCTGCTTAATCCCATTGCTCATCCTTTGTCTTACAAAGATATTTCTTCCAGTTATAGTTACAGACATTATTTCTTCCAGTCCCAAGACTATTCGACTATTGGTCCTGTGCTATCTCCTTCTTTTATACGTTGACCTTCTCTTAGCCCATTCTCCCGTTGCTGTGTCTGCTGTGCTCTTGTGCAGAGGATCTGTGTGGGCAGGCAGTTTGTGTCCACCTGCAGCTTGTCTTCCCAATTGCATCCCTTCCTATTCTCACCTTGTGCTTTACGGGGAATTTTCACTCTTTGGAGTCCCAGCTCATGGCCTAGCCACCTCCTGTGTCACAGGCTCCATAGGAGCAGCTGTCCTCAACCTGTTAGTGAGCACTTGACTACAAAACCCGCACTTCATCTTCATCTCCTGAGTCTGTCAGACTGACACCTTCAGCCATGCATTATTATGGGGAGAAGGAGTCTAGTCCTGATTTATGCAAACTTGTGTCATTTGTGTTTGGCCAGAACATCACTCAAATGTCTCAGTCCTTACCACTTCACTCTCTACATCACAGATGAGCCACATTTTTAAGGCTTGCTGTTTACAAGCTGTCACTTCTCACTGTCTGTCAAAGAGCTGCCTCCTGACTCTAATGATGACAGCCTGCAAGACCTTCTTCTTGTTAGATTTCCAAATAAACCAGCCTTTCAAATGCATGCCATGTGTTCTAGGCTGCTCCTACCCGCTTTTGGGACCTGTTACACATGGACCTCCCGTTTTCTGTGCAGGAACATAGAGGAAAAAAGACAGAGGAAAAAAAGAGGAAAAAAACAAACTTCTTTTCTAGTTTCATGTCAGTTTGTAGAAAATGAAACCTGTAAACTTACAAATCAAAACAGTTGCAAGTGGAGGATTGAATCCTGCCACATACCAAAATTTGGAGCAGAAACTTGGGGAGATAGATGTTAGTCCAGGAAAGTTTTCTGACTTTGCCTTGGCAGAAGAAAAACTCTGCTGTGAGCACTGAAATGTCTCTATCAAGGAGTACTTTCTGAGTACTTGAAGCATCATATGATGCATGAGGCAGCGTGTGACACCTCTGCCCTCTATGGGTCTGGAGTGGCACATTTTGTGTGTGCAACAAGACCTGAACACTACAACTCTACCTACAGCCTGAACTCTACAACTATTCTATAATAAAGGAAAACTCTCCCTCTAGCCAGTGGAAACATCAGGATCTCAATTAGGTCTTTGGCCCTGGTGATGCAGATGTCTGCAGGATTATGAGTCTGTCAGAAGCAAGAGGAGTGGTCTCCGTAGGGATGCGAAAAATACTCTTCAGGCTTATATAAAATCACATTTTAAAAAACAAGATCTTGGCAAGCCATTTTGGGACTATGTAGGTGGCTGGCACAGCGCTGAAAAAGTGTGAGGTACTGTGAACAGCAGAGAGCAGTTCTGCAGCCCAGTGTTGTCTTGTTTTACTCATTGGTGCTGAAGTGTCTAAATACCAACAAATTCATACTTCCGAGTCCGCATAGGGGTGACAGATGGTGTGTACATCTATATGGTAACGAGTCCCAGCTTATTTGCTGTCACAGGAATACACCAGTTCCCAAGGGGAAGATGGCCACAGAGCCATTCCCTGGACCACGGTGTGTTCCCTGTGCCTTTCATCCCACAGACCTTCCGATTTAGCAGTGGTGTGATCTCTGCACACACTGTGTCGTTGTAGGCAGACACTTAAGGCACCACTATTAGAGCAGCATCAGATGATGACATTAAAGAAGTGCACCACAGAGAGAAGAGGAGGAAATACATCTTTTGCTGACTGGCAAAGACTTTTAAAGGTGATTAGTAATTAACAGCTGAGTGAGAAATTTGCCTTGTTTACTTCAATCATGATCCCAGAAGCAGTGTGCTGTAGAGATCCCAGTAGCTTTGTCTCTTGGGTGCTGTACCCATATCTTTTTTCCTGACAAGCTGCAAACAACTGTTGTAATTCTGCTCAGTCAATAACTCAGTCTCAGTACTTGTCTAAGGTTGTCCAGTTCCTCCTACTGCAAATAGGTGCCTTTGCTTTTTGCATCAACATTAGCTGCATACAAGGCCATATTTAAACGTAATAAAGGAGTGGAGAAAAAGGTCTGGTTGGGTAAAGCTGAGGAAGTACTGTATTTC
Source organism: Ifrita kowaldi (assembly GCA_013398055.1). Classification (NCBI taxonomy): domain Eukaryota; kingdom Metazoa; phylum Chordata; class Aves; order Passeriformes; family Cinclosomatidae; genus Ifrita; species Ifrita kowaldi. The sequence continues at coordinate 149,581 of VZRS01002945.1, forward strand.
TTTAAAAATTCAAGCCTCTGGTGGTATAATCAAAATGCACTGAGTGTCAAGCTCCAGGAGGCAAAGTCAGAACAGGCAGAAGTCAGTGACGGATCACACTCACGGTATCACCTCGGTTCATCTTTTTCCAGTTCAGATGCTGTGGTGTCTCCAACTACACAGACTGGTTCGAAGTGTACAACACAACCCGGGTGCCAGACTCCTGCTGCTTAGAATTCAGTGAGAATTGTGGGCTCCATTCCCCAGGGACCTGGTGGAAAGCGGTGAGTAGCTCTGTAGCACACGGCAGCAGCTGCCTTGCAGCCCGGGTGAAGGGCAGGCAGGTAGTCATTTGCAGGGCTGTACAGATGATAAGCTGTGCTCCTCATCATCCATCCTAATTCACCTTTCATCAGGTGCTTTCAGAAGGCTCCTGCTGAGCTGTGGCCTTTGACCTCCAATGAAACCCCCTATTTAATTATTTTTATGAGCTGGTTTCCTTTCAGTAGGCTCTAAGCTGTTGTTTCACATTGCAGACAGGCCCGTTCCAACACTGATCTGCAGCACAGACTAGTGACATCTTGCTAGGAAATGACAGGAATGTCCTTTTTAGTGTCCCACCTACTGAAGTCAGGTAGCAATAAAGGCAAGTGGTTCATGCACACGCACACAGGCCCCGGAGCAGCAGCCATAGCTTATCACTGCCCAGGCAGTCGTGAGGTAAGAGGACTGTGTGAGCCTGGAGCACTCTTCTCCCACCAGGAACTCTCGTTCAGGGACTTCCACTGCACAGTAGGAGAGTGGGAACTGTTCTGCTGAGTTGCCAGTAGCATTTTTTTTCATTGAGTTTCTGCACTTGCCTGTAATCAAATTCAAAACTCCGTGGGATAATTTCCCTACAATGGCCTCAGCAAGATCTTTCTGGAACAGATAGTCAGAGCCTAAATACATCTCTGAAATTAGCTCAGCAATTCTTTGTGCTAATTACAGGTAGTGCAATTACACAGGAGGGGTGTGGAGTGAGGCCACCTGATGAAGTGGAATTATAACTAAGTTTTGCTGCTTCTAATGGTTTGTGAAGACAATGAGTAAAAAGCTCTCTTGGCCACTTTCTAGTGAGATTTCATACGCATGGATTGGCACTCACAGAGGCTGAGTTCACATCAAACACAGCTTCCTTACACTTGTTGAGTAGCTCCAGGTAATTTTTTTAAGTTAAGGACTGGAAAGTTCTTCTTCTATTTTATTTGGGGTAGCAAGAAAATCAGTGCAGGTTAACAACCTGGCTTCTGGTGGCCATTAATAGTTTTTCCCTTAAACGTATGTAAAAGCCACTAACTGAGGGCCTAATGATTCTTGGCCATGAACATTTACAAGACAGGAGGGCACTGTTTTTGCACAAGGTTGTCTTACAGACATTATTATTTAAAGAAAGATTTCACTTGGGCCAATTCCACCCTCCCCAAAACTGGACCAGTAAAACAGGGCTACAGCTTCTGCAGAATTTAAAGCAGGAAGAAAATAATGGAGGAGTGCCCATACTGCAATTTGAAATGATGGAAAATGGTATGAAATGGGCCCATGTGCAGCAGGAGCAGCTACTGAGCCACTCACACTTGGACTTCTGGGTATGATGTGTATGTATTGTAAGAAGTGTTTATTTCCCTGAAACGTGGAGAAAATGAAATTCTCATTCTAAAGTTCTAACTGCTTCAGACTGGGTTTTAGAGGGCAAAGAAGACCCAAACCCAGTGCTTGTTTTTTTGTTGTAGTTTAACCACAGTTGGCAGCTAAGCCCCACAGAGCTGCCTGCTCCCTCTCCCACCAGTGGGATCAAAGGGAGAAGCAGAAGAGCAAAAGTGAGAAAAGAGTGGGTTGAGATAAAGACAGTTCAATAGGGAAAGCAAAAATCATGCTCTGTATAACCCTTGCTCAACAATAACAAAAACATCTCCAGATTATCAACTCTGTGTTCAGTACAAATCCAAAACCCGGCCCCATATTCACCACTGTGAAGAAAATTAACTCTACCCCAGCCAAAACCAGCACAGTATTTCTAGGCCCAGTCTATATGGAGCAGTGCTTATGCAGCATTTTGAAGGTGCACTTTTTTGTGTCACTAGGATTAGTACTCCATGTTCAAGCCTGAACCCAAAAATACCCAAAAAGGAATTGTAGTTGCTCCAGCACTGAAATGATAATCCAGGCTACCTAGCAGCTAGGTCAGATCTGTGTTTTTTTCTCTGGCTGTATATTCCCAGAAGAGTAGAGCTGTGTATTTATGGCTAATACAATATTCTTTTTTTTGTTTTTTTGTTTAGCCTTGCTATGAAACTGTGAAAATATGGCTCCAGGAAAACCTACTGGCAGTGGGAATCTTTGGATTGTGCACAGCTATGGTGCAGGTACAGTTTAATAGCAATTTTCAAATCCTAACTAAGTAACCATAGAGGATATCTGAGATATCCTCTGCTCAAGCAGGTTTTAATAATTTTGCATTATTGTGGAGGAAAATTCTGCAAGATTTAAGTACTTTGTGCTTTACTTGAGTTAAAATACTGCGTACAAGGCACAGAACTAGAAATACTGCACAGTGTTTTGTGATGCACTGCAAAGAGCTAGCACTTTATCAAGTGGTTTATCTAAGGCTGAAACTGGACTTGGGAGGGAAGACTGGACTCCAGACACTTAGGGTAGGATGAACTGCCTTCAGAGTACCTGTATTTGTCCAGTTAGTCCCCAGAGAGGACTTAGGCTAAATATCCAACTTCAGTATAGTCTAAACCCATAGCCCAGGGTAAGTTACAGATCAGGATGTGGTCTCCATTAGTCAACCTTGCCAATAAACCCATACTCCTTTGCTATTAATGGCAGGGAAGCTCAGAAGGTAAGATTGGCATAGATTTGCCTATGAGATTTTTGAGTTGCAGTTCTTTCTAGTGTGACTTTGGTCAGAGAAGAATCTGTTGTCCATCACTTTGTCTCTTACGTGCCTGTGCCTTTAATCCGGCCTGCTGTGGTTGTGCCATAATGGCACAGCCTGAGGATACACAGGTGGAAGCTGTGCTGGAGCTCAGGCTGGTTCAAAGTGCCTTTCCTAAATTCAGTGAAGATCTAGCTTTAGTTTCCAGCTCCACGTCTCTCACACTCAACATGCAAGCACAAAGGATGGCATTGCTGAGCTAATTAACACCATAACTGCAGATTAACCCATGGTTTTTTTGGTTTGGTCTGGCTGGGGTTTTTTTTTAATTTTGCCTGGTATGCCACTAGCAGCAGCAAGAGAGAGCCTGGGATCAGTATTCTGCTCACATTCCCACTAATGACAGATTAGGCAGAGTGGCACATATCTTACTCTCTCATATGTCATGTGTTGGCTGCAGCTTATTAATGCAAATGCCTGATGCCTCACAGGCCCAAATTCAGTAGAGTTTTGGGGTTTGTTCCAGCATAGTAAACAGACATGCTTAGGGAAAAAATCACAAGATCATATGGCAGACAGGCAATTTATGACTGTTGTTAATAGATTACCATAATTTAAAAAAAATACCAAACCAGCTTTTGAGCATCCATTCAGCATTTAGGGTATCTTTAAAGGATACACTAAAACCCCCCCCAGCAGCCCATGTCAGAGTCCTTCTCATAAATATCCAAAATCAGTTCTAAGACAATACTGTCTTTCTGACAGAAAGACATCACTAGTTTGCATGGGAGAAAACACTTCAGACAATTTAAAAATGCAAATTCATATTCCTAGTAAATGCTGTGCAATGCAGGGAGAACACCTCAGAACACAACAGATTTTCAGTCTGTCTTCTAGCTGCCTGGTGTGATTGAATCTACCTGATGACAGAAGTTCCTGTGCCCTGTCACCTAAAATAAGCTGGGCTCCCTCTGTTGCTGCTGTTTCAGTGTTGTTCTGGCCCCAAGCAGGTGACAGTTTTTCATGTTAAGAATCTTACGGAATCACACAGCACGTGTGACAGAAGAATCTTCCTCAGTCATGCATGCTTCAAATTATAAACCAAATTCAGCCAGCACTGTTTTGTTATGCTGCTGTCCCTGAGGGTGTTCCTTTGCCAGGAAGCAGAAGGCAGTGTTCAGGGATACTTCCAAAAGGCCAGGGCTTGCTATGAACAGCACACCAAAACCTAATAATCTGATTTCACTGTGGAAGAGTAAGACTTGAGGAAGATTAACAACTTTATAACCACTGTTTTCTTCATAACTACAATAGTGTGTTCCTTCAGAGTAATCACTAACAGGAACTGTTACTCATGTAAAGACTGAATTTGAAGTGGTCAAATTAAGTGCTTAAAAAAGAACTCATACCCTAAAATTTTCTACCTGGCAGACCTTCATTTCAGTGACACCTCTTACAGTGGTGTTGCAAAGGGAAAGCAACAGGCACTTAGTACACTCATATAAGTACTTCAGCTGGAAGGAAAATAAGACTCTCTCTCCCATCCCCTTTTGATGAAGTAATCTACCAGAGGCAGCACAACAGGTCAGTGCTTGACTGGGAGAAGAATCCCCACCTCCCTGCTGCTTCTCTTGAACAGGCTGAGTAGAAAAACCACATCCATTGTTGATGAGGCATTGATGGCCATGATTAATGCATGTTCAGTCTCCAGTGATTCCCCCACAGGGACCTGTGCACACATACACTTGGAAAAGTAAAGTACAGTCAAGTAAACCACAGCATCTGTAGGGCCAGGGATGAACCCAATGTCTTTCAAAACAACAGCTACAGGGATACCCACACAGCTGTGGATTGCTGCTATAAAATATTTTCAAGCAAAAGACATCCAAATTTTTTTCAATATACCTCTTCCCAGTAGCTGGTGGCTGCTCTTGATGGAGAAATCAACTCTCCCCTGCTCTCACTGTTTGTTCTCTAAGACAGCAATACAGATGAGGAAAAAAAGGCAGACAGACACTAGGAACAGAAAAAGGACATGAACAGGCAGCAAAAGCAGTATGTGGTATGTCCTCCTGTGTGTGAACAAAACTAGTGTCATGCTTTTCTCTTTTTTTCTTGTTGTTTCAATAAATAGGGATTTTTTACTTACTGAAAAATGATTGTTTGTTGTTTTTTTCTCTTAGATTCTCGGACTCACCTTTGCAATGACCATGTATTGTCAGGTAGTCAAGGCAGACACCTACTGTGCATAGATACCATTCCCAATCTTTCTGCTTCTCCTCCAAAGGACACAGGAGAAATCTCCTTCATGCTCATTCATCTGACCTTTTTTTTCCCCCCTTTGTACTATAAACTGTGTATAATGCTATCTTTCTGAAGATTTTGTGAATCACCCCACTTTACTGAAGGAGGAAGAAAAGAAAAAGTCAGTACTTGAACTGGCACAGGTAAGAAGCAGCCTTGTCTTTAAGCAGAGGAAAACCTCCAAAGAGCAATGGTTCCTTTTCCATGGCCTATGGCAAGGCAAGAGAGGCTGCACACGAGGGGCTGACTGCAAACCCATGATAGGAAAAGATGGCACTGAGGCAACCTCTGCAAAAGCTGCCAGGCTGCCTTCCTGCATTTCCTGGTCTGGAAGAGAGGACGTAGAAAATAAATGTTCTTCATCAAGAAGGTACAGAGTAGCTAGCACTGAATGCAATTGTAATTTTACTACACTTTGCACACAGCTAAAATGTCAAGATCAAGCAGCCCTGCCTCCAAGTGTCTCAAGATGGTTTTGTAGCCAGGAGAGGATCATCTTCAGAAATACATTGTTTTGAAGGAGTATTTTTAATCTTACGCGCCGCAAAGTCAGGCTTTTAATCAGAATCTGTACAGTGAGATCCTGGCTGTTAATGGAAAACATATTGGACATTGCCTCACTTCCTAATTGCCAGTGGCATATAGATGGTTGACTGCATATGTTATATATATTACATTCATAAACACATGCTTTTCTGAAAGGAGGTGAAAATACCCAGCATCTAACCTCAGAAAGAGGAAACCTTTCTATCCTATTTTACATTCCAACTGAAATAACCAAGTATTATTTCTTGTACAAGGCACTATCACTTATACCTCTGGGAAACAAGTAATTACTTTCAGCTGTATCTTCATTTCAGTAAACAACTTGTGAGTGGGCTCTCTCTGTCAGTCTACTATGGTTTTATTTTTTATCATCCCTGTTTCAAGTTAGTCTGCCAAAAAATATCACTCATTTCCACACTTGAAAATGTGTACAAAGCTGTCAGCTGTTCCTTCCCTGAATGTCACTATTTCATTAATTTACTTTGGGATAACATCATCTGCAGGTATGATAGAGTTTGTCTTGCAGAGGAAAAATCTTTTGCACATTGCTCATTTTTCTGAGAGTTATTAAGACTTCAGATGCTTTTATGCTTAGCTTTTTTTTCCTCCCAGCTGCATGCTGACAACAGCCAAGACACATCAGTCTCTGTTAGAACTGGAGTCACTTCTCAGTGCTCTTTTTCAGATGCATTTTCCTTCACCTAGCTGCTGGCTAGAATATAATCCACACTTTCTGGAATACCACAGAGTCACAGAAATACGCAGAAATCAAAACCATAACGTCCCTTAGCCAGGGAACAGCCACTCATTGATAACTGAAGTAATTTATGTAGTGCCCTCCTATGCACATCTTCCAGTGCTGAGATTAAGAATCAGATGTATCCTACTGTTCAAACAAATAATTCCCTGCCAGCAAACAGCTCCAGCTAGTGCATATGTGACAGAGAGAAGCTGAAGCACCCCAGGAAAGGACACAGCAGGGAACAGCAAACAGAGAAATGCAGATGGCCTGCTCCCTTCAGCCAGCCTTCGAGGAGCTCTCAGCCACTGACAGAGCAGAGAGATGGCCATGGAGCCCTGTTTTCCCAGGAAGCTCAGTGCAGCCATTCCTGCAGTCTGGAAGTGTGCATCAAGCTCATACAGAAAGTTACCCTGCTTACAACAGCAGGTCTCAGCTATGAGTGACCTTTTGTGTGTTTTGATTTAAAGGCAATTTCCAGCACAAAGCTGGACTTGCCAACCCACAGCCTATTGAACAATCTCCTTTACACCCTTAACTAACCCTTTTCCTGGACCTGCAGTATTTGACAGATTCACTCTCAGTCCTTAGATTTGGGGGGTTTTTTTGTCTCTTTGCTGATTTCCTGCAGTCTTCTCACTCTCAGGCATGAACTACTCCATATTTTCTGGGGGATCGCTTAGGACAGTCTCATGTTTAAAAGAGCAAGTGTCTTCCTAAATCTTATCCCCATGGGGCATTTAGTTGTGCAGGCTAAGGTAAAAGTATTACTTGTGTGCATTTTATGTGGCTTCCCAATCCCTATCACAGCAACCTCCCCACCACTAAAGGATTTTACTGTCATGCAAACAAGCCCTGAAAAGTGTTCACCAAGCTGAGCAAGTAGCCCACATACAGGTGCCCTGTACTCCAAGCAAGAGGCTCACTAGTGCTGTTGCAATGACCACAGTCTCCATGCTCTCTGCTTCTTGAGCCCAGGCTGACCTGCAGACTGTCAGGCTCTGCAAAAGATGGTGTAAGTTTGTTCCTTCCCTCTCTCTACTCTGTTCTTTTCTTAACCTGCACTGACACAATTCCAGGTTAGCTGTACCATTAGTTCTTGCCATGCTTTATAGTTTGTACACAGGAGTGCTTCTGCTGACAACTCAGAGTTTCTACCACTGAAAAGCAGCATGACAGGGTGATGAATACATTCATAAAACATTGATTTTTTTTTTTGAGACAGATAAAAGGTAGACAAGTCTATCTGTAGTGATCCCTGCCATTAAAAATTAACACAGAGACAGCAGGCTGATGATGGTTCAGTTGATGGGAGCAAACCATTGTGCAGAACTCCCACACAGAGCAACTCTCATCAATTTGCTTGATGGTGGTGTAGGTAAAAGAGAGATCACAAACCCCTCTCCTGTGAGTCTCTCAGTAATATGTGCTGAGTTCTTAGAGAACACTGCTAGACTTCAGCTAAAGCTTCAGTGGAAACAAAATATGAGAAGCAGACTGGAGACAAGTCACAGTGTGTGGTTTCCTCTAATCATTTTTCACAGTTTAGGTGTCTTTACAAGATAAAGTGCCTTGGTTTTCAAAAACAAGTATTTAAAGGGAGTGTAAGCAACACCCATTTCGTAAATCCCAGTCACTGCAACAAAAACATACAGGGGAAAAAAATAAAACAAAAACCACAAACAAGCCAAAAAAACCCCAAGCAGACAAAAACAAAAAAAAACCCAGATCACATATTGCTGCTAGGAATTCTTTTTTAAATACTATCCTTCCATTACCAACTGAGATGCTACTGCAACTTGTTCATAATTTGAACTGGACTATTTTGTATATTTGATGTTATTAACTCTCTCCACACAGACCAAATAGATGTTATGGTGCTTACAGCATTACCAGCACAATCCAGTTTCAAACCTGTGACCATACTGCATATAACAAAGCTCAGACTTACCATATTTTCTTAAGAGCATTGCATCCTTTCTCTGCTGACAAGGTCAGAAGATTTTGTGATGTGTAACAACAACAATCTTTAAAAAAAAACAAAAAAAACCCAAAAAAGACTACCATTTAATACATAAAACTTCACATTAAACTGGCTGATTATAAATAAGTAACCTGTAGTACATAATATCCATTTGAAAGGCTGCTGATAGTGAATGCAGGCAGAGCAACACAGAAGTCATTCCAATTGCGTCTATTAGTGTCTTGTCACTTTTAGTAAAGTCTTTTATATTATTTTGACATCTTATCTTTAAACATGAAGGAGGACTTAATACATTTAAATTAAAGACAGAACCAAAGGCAATAAAGGAGCACTCTAAATTTATTCTCATTTCTGTTTCTGCTTAATAACAAGATACAAAGGCACAGGGCATAAGGCTGAAGCCACTGAATTCAGCAGCATCAGGATTTAGCTTTTTAGATTCAGTCCAGTATACTTTTGGCTTTTCATTTTCACAATTATTAAAAAAAACCCCCAAAAAATGTATATTTAATAGAATATGGTTTATTGTCCTATACTATCACTAGCAGCCAAATCATATTATTTGTACAGCAGAATTACTTAGCTCCTCATCATACAGTGCACAATCACTGAAATTCACTCCAGCTTCTGTTCCATGAATAGTTCTTTGGTCTTACCCCTCAAATCAGACAAACTCATAAAGGTTTATTCTTCCATTTAATAATTTACATTTAAATGCAGCATTGATGGCTTTAGAATATGGAGAGGAAGGAACTGCACCAAAGCTGTAAAAATACTCTGTCTTGCATCAGCCATAGGGCTGCTATGGGAATCCACCCAGACCCTCACTTCTCACAAACTAACAAGAACTGGTCACACTGAGTGCACGTGGCTCTGGGCTGCCTCTTACACCTTCCCAGGGTAGGACAGGAGGTTGTCAGCAAGGACAAAGCCACAGCCTTTCATTTACCCCTTGGCTTCAGTGTTGTGCTATAAATGTGGCACGAAAGGTAAGCAACAGAAACCAGCAGTTGATTGTGGCATTTATTTTAAACCTAGGCTCTCTACTTACTCTTTATTTAATTTTTCTGCAAGAATTTGCTAAGTGTGAATGATCTTCATAGATACTGAGTTAGACAGTTAGAAAACACGTTGGGGCTTGCCATGGGAAATCTTGTTTGGATTCCATTGTGAATTCTCCTCCCCTGTCACTGGTATCTTACCACAGTGGGCAGGTCTCCTCGGGTCTTTGGATTTTGTTGCTGCAATTACAATGGTACATTTTTGTGCATTCATATAAAGAACAAAATTTAAAGTATACATTTTATTTTTTAAAAGTTATTAAATACTCTTTAAAGTTTACAACAGAATGTCTTTCGTATTCTTTATAAGCAACTGCACTACAAGCTAAACAGTGATTCTATACAGACCCAAAGATGTGTGTGTGTGCAAGTGTGCAAGTGCACACACACACACTCTGCATGCAATTTAACAAAACCCTACAGTGTTCTACTTCTTTGTCATGTCACATTACCTTGGATTTGACCAACCTTACAGATTTGTTTTTATTATTATTATTTAAGTGGCTTACCCAGTCCCAGGTAAATTTACACCCCTCTTTCCTCTTAAGGGTGGGCAACCTGAAATTAGGTGGTAGCCGATAACAATTCAGAAACTACTGGGAGATCCAGTTTAGTGTTAAAAAAATACTCAGACCCAAACCCAATTATTTTCTGTTTACAACGTGTCTGTTACTGATAACTTTGAAACAAAAGGACTTCTCTTTTTCTGAGGTAGTTGCTTACATTCAGAAATTACATAGAAAAACTTGAAAAATTAACACCAGAATGTGTTGAAGTGGAACAACTAGGAAGTCGTACTGTGTCACATGAGAAGAATGTCTGGTTAGCCTGCTATGTTATCTGCAGTCATGTCTAACACTGCCTTCTTTAATACAATTTGTTGTACCCTACAGGTCAAACAGCTTCACAAGTGAAATTGCCTCTAAACTGTGCATTCTGAACAACACCACAGGTGTACAATTGAAAGTGTAATGAGAGAAGTAGAGGCCCAGAGGTTTTAGAGGTTGTTGCAGGAAGCATCATCTGGGATAACCCACATCTTTGGTGGAACATTCTTACAGCTCCCTCTGTTTGGTAGAGATGTTTGCATTATTTGAATTGTCTTCATCCCATTAAGTGCACCACTAGATGGTCTCATTAACCACATTTATCTTTAATCCCTTTCTGACTTTGTGAAACTTCACACTTAAAGTCTTGCAGTGTAGCAGTGAATTTCACAATTTCTTCAAGTTGCATTTAAAAGAATCCTTCTTACATGGATTTTAATGTCGCCTTTCAATTTCATTTACTCACTATTGGTTCTGTACCTCAGGAACAATAACTTAATGATGCTTACAGAAATATATGGGCTCAGAGCAGCAGTATTACCTTTACAGCTTAATTTGGCTCTCCACTAAAGCTTAACCCTGGGTAATTGAGTACTCTATTGATTTTCAAGATCCCATTGTTTCAAACAACTAAGCCCAGTGTACCTTCTCCCAGTAGCTATCCCAGTTGTCTTTGCTTTTGAACTACATGTTGGCATAGACAGAGCTGTTCCTACTTTAATCAACAACTAGACGAGTATTTCACCTGACACCCTGCTATTTTTCCAAAGTACACTTAACACAACCTGGAAATATCAGGCCTAGCTGATTATTCTGGCTGTGTAGTACAAAGTACTTTCTGTCTGCACAGTGATAATTTTCAAAGAGAAGGGCAGCTTATGAGGCCTCATCCACAGTTTTGTCTTGACCCATCAAAAGTGCAAAACACACAGCCCTGTGTTTCTTATCTTACCATGTTAAATACCCCAAACAACTAAAGAATCTGTCATTAATACCTCATCTGGCAAATGCTATTTGAAAGGCTGTTTTTCTGAAATCCCTTTAGTTGCCTATGGTAGGTCACTTTACCCTAGGCCTTGCTTCCTTGTCTCCCCCTGCAATAAACTCTTTCCCCCTGGAAATACTGTATGTTCACTACAAATCCTGGGGGTTGTTGACCTGCAAAACCAGCTCAGTTTACATTCCTCCCTCCAGCAGCCAGAAAACGTTCACTACCAAATTTACACCAGTGTGTGTTAGACAGCTAAAGAGAAGTCCTATATCTTAGGATGAGGGTTTTTAATGAAGAAATAGCTGATCAGTTGAACTGATTTCTCAAGAAAATCCCTGGTATCTTTTATGCAGAAATCATTTAGGCAGAGCAGAACATTTTGTTACAACAGAATTGCTTAAGAGATACTTCCCTGTGCTTGCAATTAAAGAACAATTTGAAAGGATGGGATAATTATTCACTACAAACTTCCCCTTATATTCTCATGGCTTTGCTGTTACAGAGTATAGTTTAAATCACAGGCAACAAAATAAAACATATAACCATATATAGTTAAATACATAGAAAACAAAAATTTATAGAAAGCACAGTACAGCATTAAAAAAACCCCAACTGTTATGTGTGTTGCTTATGTGTCTGTGTCTCATGTGGACAGTGACAAGAGTTTCATGTGTAAAGCATTCATCCTGAAGATTAACTAAAAATTACTGGAGAAATACAGGGATTTCAGGAAAGGGCTTCTCAAAGTCTATTCAGATGCACTTCATCATCTCCCTCCTTCACAAATGCCTTTCTTTGGCCCTAAAGGTTAAGTCCATCTCTGCTCCAGCCCTTCCACCTCTACCATTTAAATCTGCTGTTCTGCACACAAAAATACTTGGTCAGTCACAGTCCCAGTCTGTCAAATGTGGAAGGGATTGTATTGTTTGTATTGTATACATTTTAGTGCCCAATGATAAGACATGTTACATGGCCTGACAAAATTCCGATTTGATACTGAGTTAGGAGACCATAGACTGTACAGAACAGAGCAGAGTAAGTACTGTGACTGAGTAATTCGTGGAGCCTGGCTCTGAACCTAAGTAGTGACTGAATCTGAGTTGCTCTTAATGTCCTCAGTTCCTTGATGCAAGCCTACAAGTGGCTAGACAAGCACTGTTATCGAGCAGAACTGTCACTAGCTGTTCAGTATTCTCCAGACAGACTAATGCTGCAGGGATTCTTTTTCCATTTTTTTTAACCCAGTTTACTTGGAAACTTGCTCAGTGTTATTATATCAGCCACAGATGCAATTAACAGATTCTGATATTATATCCCAGCTTGAATAATAAGCACCCAGAATACTGAGGTAGAAAAATGCCGTATCTTAGAAATGATGCCTTTTTTGTTCTTTTGAAATGCTCACCTGGACCCACACACTTTTGAGGTGACTGGGACAGCATATGCATCCCCACAGTTTGTACTGTGGCAGCCCAACTGCCCAAGATAACTTATATCCAAAAAAAAAGTGTAAAAGTGTGTTTGTGTAATTCTCAGTTCTCTCATTTTCAGGCTCTCATTTCTCAAGGAATAAACCCCCTTCCTCCCTTAAGGGAGTCAGAGCTGTTCACAAACTCAATTAGGATGAAGCATTTGCAAATACTCCAGGAAAAGAGCACTCCTGCATGGTGCTGATTGTAATGCTTTTTTGGAACCCCACCTCTCACTCTATAATCCAATACCAAGTCTCTTACCACAGTCAAAGTCACCAAAAGCTTTGTTATAATCTCAGAACAGCACACAGCCTCCCTCCCTCCCTCCCTCCCTCCCCACCAATGGCCCCCTGTATTAATTTCATTTGAAAGCCATGCTGGCATTAGTTGAACAGGGAGGCTGTATGAAGTGTAAGTCAAGCTCTTTGGGTAAACTCTTCTTGCTGTAAGCTCAGCTGCAGGAACTGGGCATAGAAATACGTTAGTAATATTTCCCTGTAGAAGCCAGGGGTGCTTTGACTATTCTGGTGAGCAGCTAAGTTATGCTACTTGGTCTCTCAAGGGCAGAGTTGCCTCAAAACCTCATGGTTGAAAACACTCCCACTTTTGGGGGAAGGACAGAAATCGTGAACTCAGGCCTGTGCACAACAGAAGGAATTATGGATTTGCAAATGCAAACACAAGAGAGTTCATAGATTGAATTGATGTGTCATATAATTACTAACTCACTTTCCCTAAACAAAGTAACTCACCAGCTTGGAAGTACAGCTTGTTGTCATGGAACTTGCTTGATATTTGGTGCTAATAAAAATTGAAGTTTTAAATCTCCCTGTGAAGTCCGTGCATTGAAGTTCTTCCCTATTAAACACCTTCTTATTCCTGACTGTGCACCACAGCTGGTTACCCTGACACAAAACAATCTTATCAAAAGGTCCTTTGAAATAAGTGCTCACAGGTTTCAAAGGAGAATTATCACAGGAAAAACTGGCACAATTAAAAGCTTGCTGCAAATCACACTCTCTTGCTCCTGATAGAGTCAAGAGTTAATGTACATTCAAAAAATCTATGTGCATGTGTTCTTCTCCAAACCAGAATATTCCAATGCAAGCAGTCTTTGGTATGGGTGACACAGGATTCCAATTTATCCAAATATCTAAACCAGGAATGGTGAGGAAGAAAAGGGAAAATAAAAATAACAGGTTAAAAAAACCGTAAATGAAGATTAAGGGAGAAGGTTGCAAATGGACAAGAGACCAGCTGAGCAGACTGGCTTTCCCCACTGCAAGGTAAAAAGATAGAGCAGCATCCCATGAAATGAGGTGAGCCCATTCAGAACAGCCCCTGTGTCCTGTTCCAACTGCTTGCCCATGCTCTTCAGACTGCAGTCCCATCTATTCCCCTCCTAGGTGCAGTAGCCTCTCACTGAGCTACTGAAGGACACAAGAATACTCAGGTGATGAACAGCTATAAGGGGTACAGACACTGATTTCTCTTACATCCTCCAAATTTCAGTTCTTCCAGCCCTGCAGGAGATCAGTCCAGGGAGCATTGGAGTTGAATTTATATGTAATTTAAACATTACTGAAAAATGCTAAGGATGAGGAGATACATCTGCAGGTTCTGGGGGAACTGCTGGATGAAGTGGCTGAGCCACGATGCATCATACTTGAGAAATCATGGCAGTGCAGTCAAGTTCCCACTGACTGGAAAAGGGGAAACATTACCCCCCATTTTTATAAAGGGAAGAGTGGGATACCTGGAGAACTACAGGCCCATCAGTCTCACCTCACTGCTCAGCAAAATCATGGAGCAGATCCTCCTGGAAAATATGCTAAGGTGCATGGAAAATAAGGGTGTGATTAGAGACAGCCAACATGGCTTCACTAAGGGCAAATTGTGCCTGACAAATCTGGTGGCCTTCTGTGATGGGGTTACAGAGGTGGGTATGGGAAGAGTGACTGACATAACCTACCTGAACTTGTACAAAGCATTTGCCACTGTCCTGCACAACAGCCTTGCCTCTAAACTGGAGAGACATTGCTTTGATGGATGGACCACTCAGTGGATAAGCAACCAACTGGATGGTCGCTCTCAAAGTCCAAGAGGAGACCAGTGACGAGTGGTGTTCCTTGGGGGTCCAGGAGGACTGTTGAGACCGGCGCTGTTCAACATCTTTGTCAGTGACGTGGGCAGTGGGATCGAGTCACCCTCAGCAAGGCAGCAGATGACACCAAGCTGTGTGGTGTGGCCAACACTTGGGAGGGCAGGGATGCCATCCAGAGGGACCTGGACAGGCTGGAGAGATGAGCCATGGGAACCTCGGGAACTTCAACAAAGCCAAGCGCAATGTCCTGCACCTGAGTCAGGGAAATCCTGACAGCCTGGGCAACCACAAATACAAATACAGGATTGAGAGCAACCCTGAGGAGAAAGACCTCAATGCTGTTGACAAGAAGCTCAACAGGATGTGGCAATGTGCTCTTGTATCCCAGAAAGAGAAGCAGTGCAGTCAGCAGGTCGAGACAGCGGATTCTTTCTCTACTCCACTCTAGTGAGATCCCACCTGCAGTACTGCATCCAGCTCTGGGGCTCCTGACATAAGAAGGACATGGACCTGCTGGAGCGGGTCCAGAGGAGGGCACAAAGATGCTCAGAGGGCTGGAGCACTTCTCCTGTGAGGACAGGCTGAGACAGTTGGGATTTTCAGGCTGGAGAAGAAATGGGTATTAGAAATGACTTCTTGACTGTGAGGGTGGTGAGGCACCAGAACATGTTGCTCAAAGGAGTTAATGGATGCCCCATCCCTGGAAGACGAGGCCGAATGGGACTGTGAGCAACCTGATCTAGTGAAAGGTATCCCTGGCCCAGGGCTGAGATGTTGGAACTAGATAATCTTTATAGTCCTTTCCAACCCATTCTATGGCTTAAAAGAACTCAGCATGTCACAGCTTATCTGCCACAGCTGTTCTGTCACTGTTATATGGAGCACAGTATCCTGCAAGTGAAAAAGCTTTCTTAGTATCAGTGCAGCTACACAGAACACAAGGGTGGTTCAGCTACACAGTCAGATCTAGTGCTGAACAACTGAGTACCCTGGTGCCTTACGTGCACAAGCAGCTCTGGTGAAGTATTAAGAGAAATTCAGGATAACACTGCCACTCAGTGCTGATGATGCAAGCTTATTTCATTTTCATTTTAATTTAGTGAGCTCTCACTGAAATTAAAGGTTCCTTGAAAGCTTTATAGCATGAAATGGCAAATTAAATTGAAATTGAGATAATCCCCAGAAATGTATACACAACTAAAGCAACTCAAAGTCTAGACACCTTTCAGACTGGCAAGTTCTTATAAAAATGAGAAAAAGCAATCTACTATAATTCTCAAGCCTTTCAATTTGTCTGAGGACATCCCAGAATGCACCACACTGTGTCTACACTATCATTGCAGTGGGACTAGGCAGATCTCTATCAGAGAATGAAGTACTATTGAAATGGGTTACATGAACCCAAAGCACCAGAGAATTTCACATACAGGAATTTAAAAAAAACCCCATTTCCTCTGTCTACCTTATTGAGATCACATATCACAAGCATCAACGTAATTTTCACTTCAATATTTTCAAATAGCAGCATTTGCTTGTTTGAAAGCCTAAGCAAGATCTCTGTTCAGGTAGGAAAGTTGCTCAACTCTGCCGTTTTTGTTTTTCAAGTCTGTGTAAAACTGTTCCTGCAGCAAAAATATAATAAGTGAAAACCCACAAGGAATCACACTCTGGGTGTACAGATGTACACAGAAGGAATTTAAGCCCCAGGAATGAAAGTAGATTTCCCAGTAGGCAAAGTGGAGCTATAGTTTCAGTTAAGTCTTCAGTGAAATTTTTAAAGCAGAGAATATGATGATTCCTCAGGGAAACTGCATAGCCACAATGCCTAAGCATATTTAAAGATTATCATTCAGGGCTTTTAAATCGAGCTCTATGTTTCTATTAATCCACTGAGCTGCCAGCCCAATCTCACACTGGCAGGCTCACTGCTCTCTAACAATTGAGAGCTTATTAAATATTAAGGTCTTAATCTTAAGTACTTCTGTTTGACTGAGAAATTCTAAACAGAGTGCAGAAGATAAACATTTTCCCACTAATATATATATATATACAGAGAGAGAGAGAGAGAACAGTATGAGATAAAGGCAAATGTCCCCAAACTAGCAAGAGAATTGTGTAATAAATCCATTCATTTTAGAGCAGCCCATGAATCCCCCCAGTCACATTCCCTTCCCGTTGTCTAGACGCAGCTTTCACAGGTTTACCTCTAAAGGACGAAATCTCACCTCTCTCCTGCCTTGAAATGCCAGCTTAGGAATTAGAAAGATGCTCACAGCAGGATTCACATACTCTAATAGTGCTACACCCCAGGTAAAGAGACAGACAAACAGTTTGAAAGGGAGCAGGACCAGCGGCATGTCTGGTACTTGATCTCTCTGACTTTCCATTCCATTATTTTTAAAAGCATTCATCTAAGATAGCTTTTGCTTAAAAATTAGGCTAAAATGCATAAACTGGATGTGTATCCAGTACAAGATTTTCTGAAAAATCATTTTCTACCTAACAGGGACAGGGGTCACCTAGTCAGATGGCTTACTTTCCTCTTGTATTTCAGAAGGATCACTTTAGATCCAGAACAACTTGGGGTGGGTTGGGAGAAACCAGGAAAGCTTTTAGTTGAGATTTTTAGATTTTCATACCGTTAAGGCTTTCCACTAGACCCAGCAGTAAAAGAGACGGTGACTGGGAAAATGGTCAGCAGCAAATGAGGGTCCTGCTTCAGGACCTCTCTTCTGGAAAGGAGCCAGGGAGTACCCACAGGGTGCTGAAATCCCACTTGCCTCTTACACAGAAGAGCTGTAGTGCAAGCACTGCTGCCCCCTGAAGCAGCCCTGTGAAATCACATGGAGCGTGGCTTGTTACACTGTCTGTGGAAGCAAGGCCTTCCCGGATTGCAGAATTCTTTTGTCTTCTTTCTCTGCACCCTTCTCCTCAGCCCAAGATTTCTGCCAGAACCAGACGTGCTCCTCTCTTCACACATCACCATTCCCCTGAGGGCTGAAACCTCTCTGCCAGCAATCAGAGCCACATCCGCTTCTCTACAAACAAACTTGAATTTCCCTTTCTGGACAAGCTCAGATATCAAACAATGATCAGATAGGCATTACACCACAGGAACAAAATGTGGATCTTGCCAAAAAATGAAAGAAATAAGGAGCTTAGAGTCTGTGTGTACACATGCAAACCTAGAGATGAATCAAAACTGGAATAGTGGAATTAGTGCTGAGGTGAAACACAATGAAGCAAAACACCAAACAGCTGCCTGAGGCTCTTTCAGCAGAGGCTGGTGGATACCCTGTCCTGCTCTGTGCCAGGGGACACCACTCTGACACGGGTAGCACGTGGCCACTGTCATTCCCATTACAATATTTATATGTGGGCCCAAGAGAGTACTTGCAAAACCAATATACTCACTAAAATTTTCCATTATTTTTTCAAACGGAAAGCTACCATTTGGATGCATTTTGGCCAGAGGTTTAGCTGAGACTCAGCCTCATGTTTCCCTGACCCATGTCATCTACAGGGCCATCAGCATGGGACAAAGTACTTTCAATTCCTGTTTGATCACCATAAACATTTCAGAAAAGCAATTTCTGCAGTTAGTGCAATAAAGTAAGGAGCTGCTGAGGGCTAGCAAACACAAAAGGCTTCAAACCCCCTGGAACAGATAATACAGCATGCAGAAATATGTAAGTCGTTTTGTGGTACAAGTCAATCCCTTTATGAAAAGGGGATTACAACAACCACAGCATTTGGTGTCATTCACACACACACAACCCTGTATTAACTCCTGCATATGCAAAACTCAGTTTGGTGATAGACTCCTGCAGTCTGCTTGTCCTGTCTCCCATTCCCCCTCCCCAAGCTTTTTACCTACAAGGATGTCAGTAGCTCAGATTTCAATTTCTAAAGGAATGGGGGTTTAACATTTACCCAGAACTCTCTGAATGTTTGTCCTTCCTCCACTAGTGGCCCATATGGCCAGAAAAATGGTAAGGTCTGCAGAGAGACAAAGTTTAAAATCAATAAATAATATTCAAACTCCTTTGTAGGACCTAAAGGCCAGTCCTGGAAACAATTACAGATTTGATAATGAAATGTTCTTCCATTTATCAAGGGTTTTTTCTGTCATCTAGTTTGGTTTGTTCGTGCTCTATTCCATGCTTGAACACCTATTTTATAAAGACAGTCTTTAGAAATACTAACTATACATGCTTACAAATGCTTCTTTATGTAAAAGTAACAAAACCAAACCACAGAATCATTTTAATGGACAAAACACTTGAGGTGCAAAACAGCTTGAAGAAAAATAATGTGTTACTTAGGTAAGCACAGGAGGGAATTATTCTGATAATCTGCAGAACAATCCATGACTCATTAAATAAAATAAGCTTTTCAGCTTCTTTCTAAATTAATTCTTTTATAATCTTGTCTCTTCATAGGTAAGCCAAGTTTGCCTTGCCATAAATTCTATTCCAATAATAATGGCAAAAGATTGAGACATTTTTCAGGACACAGGTAATCTTGAAGCTACAGCAAACATCCTTCCTCACAGTGATGCACATTTGATGGGCTACTAATGGAATCCTTTCAGCTGAGCATCACAGGTTTTACTGTCTGGCAGAAAGCAAAGTTTTACAGTGAAAGAAAAACACTGCATAGGCAGATACTCCAAGGGCTTACCAGGTGCTGCTGCTTTCAGTGCTGCATTTCCAGTCTGCTCCAGTACAATCAGAAATTCAAAACCATTTTCATGTGCAGTGAGTCAAGCTGTTCTCCTGCTCTGTTAGTGGCTGCAGTCAGTCTGAGTAACATCTCCCCATCACCATGAAGAAACTGCCCAAATTTATGTGCCTGACACCTGCAGTGTAGAATGCTTCACATAAGCAAAGCTTTCATTATTTTGGGGTTGCCCTGAAATTAGAAGTAAATTCTTTCAGATGCTACTATGTACTTCCAGAAGAACCCCAAGTGAGTTATTTAATGCTGCCTGTGCAAATAACCTCAAAACCCTTTTTTATTACAAAAATAGCATTATCAGTAAAAACTGGCTAAGCTACACAACTTCATGGCATAGCTCTGTTCTCAGAAGTGTTGTTCTTTTCATTGTGCAGAACCAACATCTACTCTTCCATTCCAAAGAATGGTTTTAAATTTCCTACAGGATGGGAGAAAGGCATTATTACTTTTTTGATTCTTCCTGTTCTCGCTGAGTCAACACAAAATGAAGCAGAATCATGTTTTCATTTGAGATTCATCAAAAGAGCTGCAATCAAGCTGAGCTGCACTGCTAAATTCTATTTTAATTAGAAACAACAAAAATCCTTGAAAACAAATGGGCTCCCAGACATGCAAGTCAGTGGCAAAATGGAGCCTGTGGAATCTTTAAGCAGCAATGGTCCCTGAACACCAACAGTGTTGAATGTCAGCAGGAAAAAGGAAAAAAAAAAAGCTTTAACTTACAAAGAAAACAGCTTGGAAATGAAAGCTGACCAGCAGTTTGACTCAGACATCAAACACAGAGACCAAACAGTCAGTCTCAAAAGAGGGAAGTACATCCCCCGAAGCACGTACGCAAGCAAGTTTAGAAAGCACAAGGTTAGCCTTGCAAATGTGATCCACTAGAGATCCTGCTTTTTTGTCTTTTCAGCTTACCCAGACAACATGCAGAAAGGCCAGGTTGGGATGGAGAGAAGACACCTCAGAGGAGTAACAATTCACCTTATGACAGGAGGACTAACACACCATTATGTTCCCTTTGAAGTGTATAATCAGTGACATTATCACTAGAAAAATATTCAGGCCTTTTAAAGATCCAGCTATTGTCTGTGGCTCTATGACTTATTGCAGTAGTTATTTACTCCACGTGATTGCATGTTGTACAAATTACTATTTCCATTTATGGTTTGTATAACTACTTGTCTCCATATCAACAAGCAAAGCCATTTTTGCTCAGTGGTGAGGGGAAGGACTCATCAGTTCTCACAGAACCAGACAGAATGGCAGTGTGCTCTTTTCACTTTGATATGCACACATCCCCAACTTGCTGCCAACAGATTGTTCTGCAGTGAGTGATTTTGAGAAGACCCTCACAGTGTCAGTGATGAAGGGACCCTACTTTGCTCTGGCTTATATAACTCAGCAGCAGGGTCTAGCCAGCATATGGTGGGAGACAGAATCATAGAATATCCACAGCTGGAAGGGACCCACAAGGATAATCCAAGCCAAACTCCTGGCCCTGCACAGCACAGTACCAAGAATCACACCATATGCCTGAGAGTGTTTTACCCAAATGCTTCTTGAACTCTTGTCAGGCTTGCTGCAGTTACCACTTCCCTGAGGAGCCTGTTCCAGTGCCTAAACATCCTCTGGTGGAAAAACTTTTCCTAATATCAAACCTTAATCTCCCCTGACACAGCTTCAGGCCATTCCCTTGGGTCCTGTCACTGGTCACCAGAGAGGAGATCGGGGTCTGTCCTGTTCTTCCCCTCACAAGGAAGCTGTAACTGCAATGAGGTCTCCCCTCAGTCTCCTCTTCTCCAGGCTGAACAGACCAAGTGCCCTCAGCTGCTCCTTGTATGGCTTCCCCACTAGAGCCTTCACCTTCTTTAGATGCTTTCTAATATCTTTCTATCTTTTATATTGTGGCACCCAGACCTGCCCCCAGCACTCAGGTGAGGCTGCCCCAGTGCAGAGCAGAGCGGGACAATCCCCTCCCTTGCCTGGCTGGTGATGCTGTGCCTGATGCCCCCCAGGGTCAGAAACCCTGGCTCCTCTTTGACTTTGTGACAGATTTACTACCTGGCACTGAAAAATTAATTTTCTCTTTTCTTTCCACTTTGTCTACCAGGTCTGTTTAAGGCTGTGTGCTCTTTGGAACACTGTCCACTGTACCTTTTTTCCAATGCAGTTATCCCTAACAACTAAGGGCACCTGAGAAGGAAAAGGCTTCTCATAAACCTCTGATTAATTCTTCTTATATCCATGATGAGTTTAATACTGCATACACTTGAAGCTCAAATTATATACTAATATGTGTACCTGGGAAGGCAACGAGTATTTACAATATTAATGTTTTCATCTGCAAAATTCCCTTAATAACTTTTAGTGCTCTGCCAAAAAGCACTGGGAGAAGCCATCAGAAAAGTCACCTCAGTTTTCATAAATATATTTGCCAAGGACAGAGCACAGCCTGCCAAAATATTTCATCATCCTAGGCTCCAAAACAGACAATGCTCAAAAATGCACAGGGATCATCCTGGAACACAGGGGTTTGGGTTTCATCTTGCTAAGTCTGTCTCTCTGCTGGTCCTACAGAAGGAAGAAAAGGAGAAAGTGCATTTTTTCTGAAAGCAATTGTTCTTCCCCATTTCCTTCCTCTCATCCCCTTCAAACAGCCACACACACACTGTTTCTGTACTCTGCCCTGCCCATCACCTTAAGAGACATGGGCAGATAAGCTCACTTGTTGCAGCCAAGGGGAGAAGATGAAATCTGAACACAAAACTGGGACCTTGCTCAGAGGTCAGTCTATATTAGACACAACAGGAAAGTTTTCATTCTGGGATGATGATTATTCTCCCTGCCACCTTGTATATTTATTAAACTCTTAGTAAAGCAATTAAAAAATCTGGTTCAGTAAAAAAAAATCCCTTAAAAATTACTGATCATTCCCTCTTGTATCAAAAGCAGTAATTCCAAATCTTAAAGTAAATGTTAAAGGTACAATTTAACCCTCAGTGCTTTAAAATAGTTCATAAACTGCTAAAGCAGGCTTTCAAGACATGAGCTCAGCCAGTCTCCTATGTGCAATTGCATCCTCATATCAACCCCAATTTCAGGGTTGATGTGAATGAAGAAAGGAGGAATTAGATGGAATTTAAAATCCTGACCCGCTGTTTGACTCAGAAAGTTAATCTAAACATTTCCCATTTTAACAGAAAGTTCTGAGCTAAAAAGCAGAAGCAGGATGCAAAGGCCTCATACAGCAAACCATTTAGTGCTGTGATTCTAAAAGCATCATTAAATAAAATACTTTCTAGTGTTAATTCCAGCTAATTATATCAGCAAGCTACCCAGACTGAAAAAAACCTCATTTTAAGTTGGCTCTACAGTTGCAAGACATGATACAATATATTTGTAAAGGGAGACTGTTTATCATTTCATGCAGACCACTTCTGCTACTTATGCTAGCAGAAGTGGTCTGCATGAAATATGCCAAACACCTCCACCTGGTTCCTCGGTGGGTCCAGCTCTAGTGCAAAACAAAGACACTCTGGCTTTCACTTAGCCAGGCTGATCAGTCATTTTAATGAGAGCAAAATGAAAAATATTATAAGCACAAAGCTTTTTCCACCTTAGGACATGAAACAGCAGAGCAAAAATAACCACTTGTTTTACACCAAAGCTCCCAGCACAGCAACTGAAACAGCACCTACAAACAAGGGGGAAATCAGCCCAGAGGTAGCTGCCATGAGCAGAGCTGAACTTTGCACCCTTCCTCCCACTGTATCACTCCAGCAACTATAGGGATTAGGGAGCCAGCTTTACAAATGGCATAAATTACTCTGTCCTCCTCTCTCTCAGTGTGGTCACACAACACTCCCAGGCATCTTTTTCCTAATTTCCACAGCACAAGAATGCTGATTCTGCTGCTGCTGGGCCTTCATCTACTCATGATATATAAAGCCCCCAAAGGAGCAAAGGAAAACACAAAAAGATTGCAAAACCTGTAATAATAGCCAAATCATCTATAGCAACTTTTCTGCCCCACATGAGTTCACCTGAAAAATCAGAGAAGAAACCATAAAGATTGGGTGAAAATGGACACACACAGTCCTAAATAATTTCCTACACTGGGCAGTAATTCTGTCTACTGGCTGTTTTTAGTCACAGTCCCATCCTCCACAACTGCAAGCATAGAGTGGAGTATATGCTCTCCACCAGTGCACTGGAAGAAAAATGACAAGAACATATCAAAAGTCCTACCTAGATGAGGTAATGAGATTGTAAGGAAGACTAGAAAAACAACGTTTAGTGAAAATTAGTAATGTTTGTATGGAGATTTTTTAGCTGCCTTTACACTAGCAAATGTATGTAATAAATAAAGGAAAACAATATTTAGTATTACCTTTTGGAGTAGGATGAGCAGCAGAGGTAACCATAATGCGTAGACTTTACATATTGGAGGAAACTTGAAACCCCATAATCTTCTACTCCATCTGCACTAACCTTAACCTTTGAGGAAGGTGAGGCAGATCACTCAGCCAGTCCCTGCTGCAGCCACACACAGAGCAGGAACTTAACAGCAAGAGATGACAGAGCTGGAATATTAGATAGCCCAGCTCTGAGAAACTGCTCCAGGATTTGCAGAAAAATGCAACGATGTGGGAAGCCTTAGAGCAAGTCACTTATGCAAAAAAACCCCATAGTATACAATCTAGAGATAAGAGGGTCTGTGCCCTTCTGCCACTATGTGTATGTCTGCTCAGATTAGTGGCTTCTGGTAAATGAAAAAAGGGAAGTTAAGAAGTTGCTAGAAAAACAATATGCTGCTTATTTACACTAAATGTTTCCACATGATCTTCATTACTGCTCTCAAAAAATCGGGGGCAAGGTAATGAATGTCCTGTGATTAAACTCTGCTCCCACCTGGGCAGCCAGCTGAGCACTCATACACAGAGGGGCAGGGTTTTATTTTATGTTCTGCCTTCCTACGCTAGACAATTGCTAAATTTTACCTTATTTAAACTCCTCACAATGGATGGAATAAAACATGATCTGTGTGCCACATGAAGGCAGCTCGAAAGTGCCCATCTGCTTTGCTCTCAGCAGTTAAATGGAGAATAAGTTCTAACGTGCTGGAAGTCAGAGTAAGAGCTTATTTCATTAAGAGTTTGTAAGAAACCTCTTTTTTTCTAGGAAAAATAGCCTACAAGTTTTTCTATAGTATTTTTACTGAAACAATTTTAAGTTACACTGTAACCAACTAAACATTGAAATATATCCAGAAAAGGTAACTAGTATAAGTAGGAATGTAAAACAACGAACTGTTTTAAATGTTGAGTCTTAGATTCCATTCATCTGCATTTTTTTTTGCAAAATAACATTTTGTTATAATGTTCTCATTCCAACAGAATACATTTTAAAACACATTTTGCTTTTAATTTCATACACTAAGAAGATAAGTGATGTTATTTATTTTTGCAACTGTTTGAATAAGTAGCGTTAATCAAGTTCTATTCCAGTTATTTTTTCATATTAAGCTGGGTTTTTTTCTAAAGAGATGATATATTTTTCCCCAACACAGACTATCAAAGTGATTGCCTGGCAGACTACAAAACACCAATTCAGGCTTAATTAATTTGCACTTACTACATATAAAAGCAATCACTGAAGGAATGTTATTTTCAGGAAATAGCTGCATACAACCTCTTCAAGCTGCAGAGGTAGAATCCATCTGCTTTGTGCTGCCATTTGTTTAACTGAAGTCACAGAGCTGCACTGTGTATTAATCAAAACAGTAAACTTCAAAAGACATGTCCCAAATTCAGGAGAGACTGTAATTACAGTTCCTGTGAACATCCATTAGCTTTGCAGTCTCCACAGATGACACGCACGAAATGCTTCCCCCACTCTTACAAATAATTACCACAGGTAGCTCACAGCAGAAATGAAAAATCATTTCACATTTTTGCTTAAGCTCATAAACACTAAATTGTTACAACTCACTCAACAATTCTTTATAACTAAGAAGTGGTTAAAGAGCCTGTTTCACTATTGTCAGCCTTTGGTCTACCTTATCACCTTCTCTCTTCTCTTTCTTTCCTAACTTTCTTACCTCAAAGCTACACTTGGTTCTGCAGTTTCCCACCTATATATGATAAAAAAAGGAACTATAACATGAAATACTATAGCAATTTTTCTTGAAGTAGCACCTCACAATGAGAAGCGAAACAACTTATTTTCCACAATTCTCTGTTAAATCTGCTTCTCATTACAGAGATGTTATGGCAGCTCAAGTTTTCAAGATACACTTACCACAGGAAATAAGATGGGATGCTGTTATCCCAGAAGAATGGTCCATGTGGTCCTACAAGCAGCCAGATACGTCCTCTTTCTGTCACAAGATACTTAGTTGTATACAGATACCCCCCACTTGATACCTGTTAAAACGATGTGTGTGATGATAATTGACAATAAAACTACCAGCTTCATATCAAAGGCCAGCTGCAACAGAATCAGCTGCTATTTCTTTTTCTCAGTGAATGCAATAAAAATTGTGCAGAAAATTGTATTTATCTTAACCCTGTGTAAGTCTAACTCAAGAAAGAAAACCACCCAAAAATACAAGAGCAAAGGTCAGTTGGAAAAAAGCTCCACTTGGCATCAGGTAGATCAAAGATACCTTTACATTCATAGGTCTTGAGATCTTACACAAATACAAGGAAATTTTTCTTGCAACAGAGCCAGATTATACAGCAAACCTTTTTTGGTTTTTTAAAAATGCATCTTAGAAAACTTAATGATAATATACTATGTTCAAATAAACACACTTCCATTTCACTGCTTGCTTTAGTAGGTGTAAGCTGTTTTAATAGAAACACTAAATATTTCTCCCCAGTCATACCCTTGATCCTTTATGTCCAGTATCTTTGGCCTTGCCCTGCCAAGTACCTCATTTTAGGAATACTTTTTAAATTTAGGAATAAATAATGAAGTGTCACTTCAGCACTCCTTCCCACCTTCTGCCCCTCACACAGTTTTCCCCACTTGTCATAAAAGAGATGCTCTGCAGGACCTCCTTTCATACCAGCATCTCTCTCCTGTGTCACTTCTCATAAATGTGTTGAGGTGCAAATTTCAAAAGAAAGCTGTTTTCATTGTGGCTCACTGATTTCTCAATTCTCTGTTAATACAGGACAACCTGACATTGCTACATCTTGAAAACTTAGGGAAATGCAAGACCAACCCGTCAGAAGCTGTTCTGCATTCATTCTGGAGCTCACATGCCTTCTGATGCTCATTTGTTTTTTTCTTTTTCCTTTTTTTTTAACAGAGAATTTCACGAAAAAGAAAAATGCCAGTTTAGTTTCTTTTAGAATATTATTTCTAAAGCAACAAACATGTTTTGCCTTTAGAGACAATGGCAACATTCTTGGCCTCAAGCACCAATATACCATGGATGGCTCAAAATCCTATCTGGTATTTATTTTTCATGATACAGCAAGGGTTAGTTTTATCTTTTTGAAACACAGAGGTATTTGTTCTACCTCTAAGGATGGAAAAGACATTTCTTTCTAACATAGCTGTACTCGGAGACAAACAGGAATCATGAACTTCATATAAAATCATCACAGAACATACAAAAAAAATGAAAATTGTGATAAATTATGTATATCTACCTTTTCTAGAGAGGAAACAAGCTAAAATGAAGTATTTTCTTCCCCACATCCAATTTGGGAAGCTACCTACTAGCTAATACAGAACTGGATGCCATTTCAGAATGTAACTCCTTCCACTGCTGAATATTTTTTCCTGAGACACTCTGGTTCAATAGTGCCACTGAAAGTAGAAAAAACAGTGTAATAGAATTTAATTCTTGTGCTATTCTAGATACCATTGCCAGAACGACTTTAAATTGCTTTTGAACGAACTGGAAAGTTCAAGTTAATTGAACACAAGGATTCATGTAGCAAATTATCTTACTACTAATGGTATGGAAGAAAGAAACCTGATTAGTAAGCCCAGCTGGATACTTGCAATGTGAGAAGTCGAGAGATGCCAGAACTAAATCAGAAAGGTGAAGATCAATAGTTCTTTAATCAATGGTGGATTACAGTGGGATTTATTCTGCTGAAAACAGCAGGGGCAGATAAATTTCCCGCTGAGATTAATTACTGGGAAGGGTGGATGTGAACAGAGGAGTGCAGTTATCTTTGTGACAACTGTAAGTGGCAAGAAGAACACCAGTGGGAGAACAGAGCTCTTTGCCTGAGTCTCTGCTGGTGACCAATGACACCCTCATCAAATTCCCAGCACCTCTTAGTTCCTTAGAAGAAATTGCCTTGAAGCCTGTGGTTTTTGACAAACACAAATACTATAAACCAAGAAGCAGGGACACAATTTTTTGGCTTTGTTTTTAAACTGATGGGTTTTTACAGCCATTGGGTTCCTAAAAAATCCATATTACAGAGACAAAAGCACCAATGTGTGCAGCTGAAGAATGACAGCTTCATGCACAAAGGTGCTGATGACATTCACAGTGCCTGCTTAAGTCAAGGGGTCATCAGAGCTGCTGGGGCTCTGTCTGCTGGGGACATGGAATCCATCATGTCCATGGAATCCATGATTACCATTAGAGCCTTTGTTGCCAAATGTTACAGTTCTCACAAACTGGCCACTAATGCATCATGCTCTAGGGCTAAATATTGTACCTGAGACACCAAGCAGGCTAAGCAGAATAGGGAAATCACAGAGCATCTCTTGTAACAGAACTGATTTAGAAACAGGTAGTAAATTGAAATTACTGTGACTTTGAACTGCTTAAGGAATTTACTAACATGACAAAACAAACAGAGCCATCAGCTTAGCTTGTCAGTGCTTGATTTTCTATCAGCTTGAGGGAAAGTCTGCTAATTGGTCTCCCCTCCTGACATTTTATGTTCACTTACCTTACCAGAAGACAGCAAGATGCAGAGAGTCCAGCAGATTTTAAATTTGCTGGATGTAATATGATGGATTTATTGTTCTCTTACTATGGTTATTACCAGCAGCTCTTTGAGAGGTCTCCGTCTTACACTCTGATCAGATGGCATCAACTTTCCCATTGTATTTCTTGTAGAAAACATTTCATAAAATATTTTCAACTCTGACTCCATCCAGCTATGTTAGTTTGTTTTCAATGACTCAGAATTAAGGTGCTTTAAGAGAAATTTCTGTGGTTTTTTACTCTGAATTTTATCAGATACCAACAATCACATCTGTGTGGCAAATCAAAATAGATTCTTTATTGGGAAAAAAATGCAAGTTTAATACAGATATGATATAAATTACAAAAAATGTTCTAAAAATCACCTCTCCAGGATACCCAGATTAATTGAAAGTGGAGCCTCAGTGAAGCAAATAAAGTCTTTCTCAGATAATCTCTTGTTTTAAAGCAGGTCATAAAAATAGTCCAGGCCTTGTCCCAGCTCCCAGATGGATATTCCAGTGCCCAGTTCTTTTGCAAGCTCCAAGCGCAACTGGATGGACTAAGAGAAAGACACATAAAGCAATCATATTTCAGGCAGAGATATCAGACACTCCATACTGCCATCTCTTCATGACATTATCAGACCTTTAAAAAACATCTACCCTTGAACCAGC
The DNA here is from genome assembly GCA_013398055.1 of Ifrita kowaldi. Taxonomy (NCBI): domain Eukaryota; kingdom Metazoa; phylum Chordata; class Aves; order Passeriformes; family Cinclosomatidae; genus Ifrita; species Ifrita kowaldi. Next base: position 178,878 of record VZRS01002945.1, read on the forward strand.
TACTGAAAAACCTCTTCTGTACTTCAAATGCTCTCTGGTTAGCAAGCAGTCATTCAGTCAAAGACAGTTAATCATACCAGTTAATTCAATGACCTAATAAAAGATTACCAGCTAAATTGACAAAATGCCACAGAAATAAATCAGATTTATGAACTATGCAAAGAACTATTCTAATTTAGGCTATCATTGCACAATGAACAGAAATTCTAACTCTTCCCAGAAATGTCTCACAGGTAAAATAAAACTTTATCACTGAAGACGACCAGAACAATTTGTCAAATACCATCAAGATCTCTTGCCTACCCTTGCCTTTTCCCAGGACACAGTCACAATTTACATTACAAAAATTCTATTTTAAAGAGATTCTTGGAGATAATAATTAAAAGTATTTCTATTTGAGCTCCAGCCATTGATTTAGAAGAGTTAGTTTAGCCATTGGTTTACAAAGGAAGTAATGCCACAGTTCATGTTCTGCACCTTTCTTTTTCAGTTCAAACAACAAAAATAATTATTTTTTAATCTTTTGCTCTCAGGTTTTCTTGCTTTGAATTGCAGCACTGCAATGTTTAAACTACTCACACTAGGGATGTGTTTAAAAATTATTCCCATGGGAAACAGAAAAAACTATCACAGCATCATTAACAGATCCACTGGGCCTGCCATTCATGACTGCTTTTAACTAATCATGAACAAACTAATTTTGAGCAACCTGTCAGTGATTATAATGTTAAAAAAGGAAAGAAATGCATTTTTCATGAGGTAATAACATTCAGTATTTCCCAACCATCTTGACCAGCATACAAATCTCAAAATATTTCATTACAAGCTTTTTGAAAATGGAAAGAAAACCCATTTCCATGCATTCACCAATCAGCACAATTGAGTGGTGGTCTGTTAGAGAAGAAATAATGGAAGAAATAAATGTACAGGAATGGGTGTTCTTAACCTGGTTAGTACTGACAATGGCAGGGTGAAATCCTTCCATGAGGCCGAAGAAAACATAGCATAACAGCACAAGCTATCTTTTCTCTGATAGATTCCCAAGGAAACTTTCTAACACGCTCAGACACAGCACTAGCAAGGACATAGTTAGACGTGGTAATTAATATCCCAGATGTGATAGCACTTCCATCAATATTAGATTAATGAGGGGAAATATCCTTTTAGTCATGGTGCTTAAGATAACAATCCTGTCCAGGAAAACAGAGCCTTAGATCATTTCATACTAGTTTAACCATAAAAAAAAGTCTCTGTTCTCTGTAAATATGACGTAGTTTCACTACACAAGCAATTCTTTTCCAGTAGTAAAAGGCAGCAGAGGTTTAACATGCTGACTTCAGTTTAATATGAGAAAATCTAAAGACAGCTTCCTAGGAACTCAGGCTGTAATTAACCATTTTATCCTGTACTCTGCTCTACTGCAGACTATTGTGTAGAAGTTTTCAAAACACTAAAATGGGTTCCACAGAAACAGAACTGAAGAAAAAAGGGCGATGCAGGCTGACAGGGAGAATCAGGACCCTGTTACAAAGGAAGGCAAAAGTTCTCCAAGCTTTCAGCCACCATGATGAGAAGGAAAATGTCTTTGGTAACCGTTTGAGAATCTGCTAACAACGTGTCTGATAGTACATAAGTTGTGCACTTGAACAGATCCTCTCACAGCACCAGTTTGTCCTGGTGTGTCTTATCTCTAGACATGCTTTATCTTCAGAGATCCCAAAACCCCATTATGCATGAGAGAAAAACCAACCTTCTTGCACAGGCAGCTGAAGCTTTGAATCATAACAATTTACATAACATTTACATGAAGGTAAACTTCTTTCACAAAAGCCAAAACTCAGTTCAACATTTTCTGAAATGCCTCAATAATGAAACAGGTCAAGTAAACATCTCTGTCCTCTTACAGCTCTGACCTGAGAAAGTGGCACCTACCTTCAGTGTCGGGTAGAAGACTGCATGTTTTCCTCCCTTATTTCTGCAAAACAAAAAAACTAAATAATCACAATAGCTTTGATAGATAATAGGATTTTAAACTAAGGTTAGAATTCAAAACCAGTTTTATTCTTTTCCACTAAAAGGAAACAACCTCAGGGCTGAAAAAAACTGCCAACTTTATTCTGAACTGTTGGTAATAAAATAAAGGTATGCTAGTATGTTCAGAACATGAGCATTAATACATACATATCAAAGACAGAGACTACTTCCCATTTAGTAGCTCATATCTGAGATCTCTTACCCAGTGTTCTTTTCACTGAAATCAGACACTTTTGCTGACAAACACTTTTGCATTCATTCCATATTTGCACTCTGGCTGCTCTGTCTCTTGAGGGCAGAGTACAGCCAAAATCTTCTCTACTTCTCTTCCTTTTCTACTGCAGATAAGAACTTCTACTCCCGCCCCTTTCCTAATGTAGATGCAAAAAAACCATAGCATGTAAATCCAAAAAGCTGTTAAGAGAAGGTGCACCACATATCTAAAAGTCAAGTATGCAACTGTGTCACTGTCCTGCAGCTATTGGTTATGGGAACATTTGTCAGAAAGGTCCTCCTTTCATGACTGAGATGAAAGCCCCAAACTTCTTTGTGCACAATACCTCGTCCAAGAACTGGTTACAACAAAATACAATACAGGCAGCCAGACAAGTTTCTTATTTAGCCCATACTGGTGGCCTTTAAGGATGACAAGTCTTAAAGAAGGTGAAAGAGGCTTTTGACACTTTCTCCCATGCTATCTTCATAGACAAGCTGAGGAAGTGCGGGCTGGACAAGCGGATGGGGAGGTGGATTGAGAACTGGCTGAATGGCAGACACCAGAGGGACATAATCAGTGGCACAGGGTCTAGTTAGAGGCCCGTCATTAGCTGGGCATGGACACAGGTTGCCCAGACAGGTTGTGGAGTCTCCTTCACTGGAGATATTCCAGAGCCACCTGGGTACAATCCTGAGAAACATATTCTACAGCTTGAGTAGGGAGGTGGAACAAGATCATCTCCAGCGGTCCCTTCCAACTTTAACCATTCTGAGATTCTGTGCTACTGTGAAAAGGCTGACAGTGAAAACAGGATCCAAGAAGAGATCTCACAACAGAGATGGTTTGATACCATATCATAATAAACACTGAGATATTTTGTTGCAACTGGATGACAAAACTGTCAGATAGTAACAGACAGTTGTGCCTGCTAAATGTCTATCTGAAAAAGATGAAGACATTTGGTTTTCTGGTGCAAACTGTGAAAGATTTTCTCCAATTCCCTGAATTACTATCTTTCAGGCTAAATTAAATGCTAGCAGTATGAAATATACAGACAGGCCAAGCTGTACTGGGCACAAATACCAAGGCTGCATTTTAAACCCCTAGTAACGAGAAGGACGAGTTATGAGTGGTCTCATAGCACCACTTTACCACTTAGGCCAGGAGAAAACGTAAAGTACATGGACAGACCAAGAAGGAATTGCTCCTAAAATCTCACAACTTACATAAGTGAATACTTGCCTGTGCACTGGGACAAGCACTCAGATTTCTGCAACTATTTGTAACAGACAGTCTCTGCCTGCTACATGAAATCATTAGCTGTGCTTTGCTTAAAGATTCATGATTTCATTTCTCAGCCACTGCAGACATGCAAGATTTCCAGGTGAGAGGCTTTCACAAGGGAAGCATACCTATTTCAGGCCTGGCTGCCATCCCTGTCCAACATAATCGAACCTTTGCAAAACAAAGCGGTAACTGAAAAAGAGATCCTTAAATAACCCTCCCCTGCAGCCAGCTGAACCACCCAGCTGACTGCCAAGCACAGCACAAGTGAAGTTTAGAGTGATTTTCAGACACACTGTGCTTCGTGCATCAAAAATTCCTCCAGGAAGCCCACACACAAAAACCTCCAAAGGTTGGCTTCAAAGAAAAAGAGGGAGTACTACTGGCAAGCTATCCCTTTCCCACAAGTTCAGTTTGCCATATAAGAAATGTGATTCAGACATGAATCCCAGAAGCATGCCATTCAAACAGAGCCCTCACAGTTACTCTTTCGAGAGCAAGTTTTCATCCAGTGCTCATTGTGTCTCCAACTGGATTTTATATTAAAGATCAGTAAAACAGAGTTTCTGGTTTCTTCCTCTTTAGTTAACACAAAAAACTGTAATTGTTTGGTACAAAGTAATTTTGCAACAGGATACCAAATAATTAAATATGAGGAATACAGATCCCAGTCCTTTCATAAAAACACAGAAAAGAAATTAAAACACTGTTGAACAACAGATTTTTTTTTTTCTGGTAAGAAATGAAAGTCAGAAGAAAATTACAGCTGAGAAAAACCTTGAAAAATAAACTAAAAATACAAAAGTAGGTTTAGTTTTGGTTTTTGTCTGTTTGTTTTAATATTTTAAAATATTTTAGACAAGAATGTTATGGAAATAATGAAGTAGTTTTGATTGTTTCTATTAAAAGCTTCTAAAATGTGTTCTACTCTTCCTTTCAGTTGTGTCTTCACATTCACAATGCATTGAGTAATATACAAGACATAGCTTTGCAGAAGTAGTAGGACTTTTTTGTATAATTTTTACTGTATTTTGGTATATTTGCACAAAAATAGCAAATTATCAGAGGATTAATAAGGTGTTGCTGGGTTTATTTATTTAAATCTATTTTAAATGGATTCTTCCTAGATCAGGAACCCTCTTGTCATTTCATGATGAAAAAGGGAGGACAAAGAACATTATTACCCTTAATGCTCTCAGTCCATTCAAAAACTTTATCTGGAAGTCACTTGGTTTTATTTCTATTACATTTCTCTACCCATTCCATCTAGTGGAAGTTTGTTGCTTAAACAATCTTAGCAGGAGGACTTGTGAAACCAGGCTCTTGTACCACAGATTTTTCTCAGAACTATTTTTGGCTGAATTATTGGTAATCACCCGACAGCTCACAGTACTCATCTCAGAGCCTCTGATTAACTGACATTCAATAGATAACTTTGATGGATAATTTCTAAAGATATGGCTCATCAGACTTCTCTTCTAAAGATTGTTCTAGTTTATATCATTTCATAAATCCTTCTCTGATTTTCTCCTCTCACCCAGAGCACTCTTTTATGCTGCAGTTCAGTGTTGACACACAGATTACAACCAGCAGAATTTCCATTTGCTGAATTCAGTTGCATACCACAGTCACTGGCTCATGCCCAAAAATATTTGCAGAATGGTAAGTTAATAAATGTAACTCACTTTTTGTATTCAAAGTAGTGTTCAGCAATTTGTTCATCCCAGACAATTTTTGGCTTGTGTTCCTTCAAGGTTTCAATGTACCTGCAAATTAAAAACATAGATATGGAATTAACTTTTCTAAGAAGCAGTTATGAAATTACATTGCAGAAATTTCTGAAAAAGCAGTTTTACCATGTTTGGATGTTGAATGCTGTATCAAAAATATCTTCTTGTTGACAACTAATTTCCTAAACCACTTTACAATTTCATGTTCACATTTTTAGGCTATTTTTTTTCTAAAGCATTGCATATAAGTGTCTGAAGGGAGAGTGTCAGGAGGTGGTGCCAAGCAACCAATGATCAGGAACTGATGCACAGGAAGTTTCCTCTGATTGTGAGGAAAAATGTTACTGTGTTGGTGACCAAGCACTAGAACAGATTGCCTAGAGAGGGTGTGGAGTCTCCTTCCCTGGAGATATTCAAAACATGTCTGGGCACAATCCTCAGTAATGTGGTCCAGGGAACCCTGCTTGAGCAGGGAGCTTGGACCAGATGGCCTCCAGTGGCCCCTTATTCATTCTGTGATTGTGTGTGATTCTCTGAATTAATTAATGTTCATCAATTGAGAAATCTGCAAGGACACATGAAGGCACTGTTTTAATATTTCTACAGTCTGAAACCCATGTGCCAAAGCATAGGAACTGAAGTCATCTCTAGGCTGTACATAGCAGTGTCCTCCACTACATGGCTTATGTCATCAGGAAAGTTCTTCTATAAAAGGGGCTTAGCTAATCTTCTAAAACTGAAATAGAAAAAGCCACCGCTAATTAATTCTGCAGATGAATTTTCTCCATCACCAGCTTCTTGGCATTATTTTCTTGCACGGACATTTTGAACATGGAATGACCTATCTCGCCTGGCACAGTGAGAATAGATTACTATTTGTACCCAAAACCCTGCAAGGGGAACTGGAGTGGAATAGCTGGTATGCTGTAAATTTATGTTCTTGGCTATCTTGTGGTATCATCTCGGTGCAGAGACGGTGTCTGCATTTCTGACAGCAAAACAGAAACAAAGCTGCTGGCTGCCACATGTCAGAGGACCAGAAGATGGCAAGCTACTGCCAGTGATAGAGGCCACATGGGTGTCACACAAAAAAGAGGTCTCACTCCCCTGTCTCTTCTGCATCTTTTAACTTGCATCTTTGGTCATCTCTTTTCGAAAAGTCTATCAAAGCCATCTCTCCCAAAACCGGTCTCTTTCTTGCAATAATTTCTCTGCTCATGACAGGATTTGGATGGAGAAATTTCCTTCAAATCGTCTTATTTTTTAATAAGAAATTTCAATCAGCCACTATCCAGACTGCATCAGTGCTGAAATTCCACCTATTATACATGAAGAAACAAAGAAAAAGTTTGTGTTTCTCAGTTTGAAAGAGATTTGTTCTCTCATTTGGTATTATTCTAAATGCAATTAAAACATCCAGCATTGCCAGGATCATCTTCTCACTTTTGCTGTGGCTTGCTTATTAATATATTGGTAAATTGTTTCCTACTGCTAGCGAGTTTAGAAAAGATTTTCTTTTGTATTTATGTCAAATGAACCCATGCCAGGCATGGATTTATCGACATAAGCAAACACACGGGAACATGTGAGCACATGGAAACATGAAGAGCTATTGCACTCTCCCTCACACACACATGCCCTGGAATAATGAACCTTTTCAAAGAGTGGAAGTTAGACCTTGGAACCTGCCCATCCCTTTTTAAGACATACAAAATTTTAAGTTGCCCCACTAGAAACCAATGCAAAGACACCTGGTTTTGTATATTTAAAATTTAAGGACAGATTTTAACAAATTGTCGCATTCCAGAATGACAACTTCAGTAATGACAGGAGAGTACACTTATATAGAATATGGTACTAAGATATTCCAGACCAGAAAACAAGAATGATCAGCCAAGACATCCTGGCACACAGCTTTGTTCCAGAATGTATGACTTTAGATGGGAAATCCTAATTTTGCTTGCTAAAATTCCCAACACAATTAAAGATTGTTCAAAATACTTATGAAGAAGCTTTAAAATTAGAAATGCAAGTGGAACCAGTTATTATACCCTGTTCTATAAAAGGTATATTATTATTTTAAAACTGTTCAGGTATACACCACATTAATGAGCACCCATCCTGACCAGGCACAGAGAATTTGTTTCCCTTTCTACTCTCTCTAGGCATTTATCCTCACAGTATGTAAGAGCAAAAAATGAACAAGTTCATCTTGAAATCACATCTATGGTGATGAGATTAGCTCCAAGCTTGAGTTGGGGAAAAAAGAAATATTAGCCCCAATATGTCACTGCTATCCATAGATCTTAGGGGGCCTACTTGAAACATATGAACTTGGTTTTTACATTTCTCTGTTAAGGACAACGGAAAGTCCAAGCACAATGTTCAAAACAAAAAGCTCTCATTTACTTCAGTTGCAACTGCACACGCAATGCTTCTGAAAGTCAAGCTTTATATTTTTCAACCAGACACAAAGCTGCAGTGAAGAATCGGGAAGAGGTGCAGCAGCAAACCACAATTGTTTCCCATGGGCTTTCTATTGCCCTAACTTGGGAATAACCCATTCCCTTCTTGTAGTCATTTTCCCTTTCCTTGATTCCTTTCCTTTCAGTAAAGCATTCAGGAGCTTTGCAGGCAAGAACTCCAAGATATGCCATATTATGCTGTTATCTCTGTAATATCCTACCCTGAGCAACATTAAGTGGAAAGGTTCCTGTGTAAAACTGCAGCACCTCTATCACAACACACTTGCTTGACTCAAACTAGTGCTTACCAGGCACCCTTAACATTTTATCTCCTAGCTGGGGCAGTACTTAAATAATATTTGACATGTATTGGTTTAAATAAATAAATAGAATAGAAAAGAAAAATTTGCCATCCCATTGAACAAGACGAGCATGGGATGTAAATATGTCCGGGGCAGCAGAATTCTAGATAAATTTTTGGGTTCTCAAAGAGGAAAAGAAAGGGGCAAGAAGCTCACCACAGCCAGCTTTCCTTTTTTCCACCCCTCACCTCACTCTACTCCTTTCAACTCATATTTATTGCTACTTTTTCCTCCTCTCTTTCTAATTTATCCCTCTTTCTACTGCCTCTGTCCCAGTTCACTTCTGCTTTTATACTGCTATCCGGACTAATTTATTTGGCTCCTCATCCATCAGCTCCTAACTTACTACCTTTCTTCTCTTACCAAGCTGCCTCAGCAGTTAAGAGAATGAAAAACACTGAAAACTCAGCTTCACTGCCTTGCACTACATATTTCCTGGGAGGTTTGTGACCATTTGCAGAGCAAGTCATGCTGTTTCTGTGGTCCTAGCCTGAAAAAGGGTCAACACCGATGAAGTAGCTGGATTATTGATGCCAACCTCTACTGAAGCACCAGTGCAACATATATAAATGATAGATCTGCATGGATCATCAGGAATAGTGAAAAAAGGCAGATGTCACCTGCATGTCCACCTTGCAAATACATGTTCTGACACAGACAAGTGCTATTCTGGCTTGTTTAAATTGCCGTGCCTTTGTCACAATGGGCACATCCTGGTATTCAGACAAGAACTATTATTTGTGTGACAGATACTGCTGGTTACAAACACCCTGGGCTAAAACAAACACTCCTTTCTGCAAAGTAAATGAGAAGCCAAAACCTACATATTGGGGAGTTGCTGTAAAGTCAGTCCTGCCGAAGATGTGTATCCATGAACAGCCCTAATGTGGCTACACCTACACACTATTGCACTTTACTGCACATTCAACGAATAAGTAAAGGATCCAGATGAAAGGTTCTCAGGATTTATGCCTGGTGTTCCTTTACTAAGATGCTTTTCTTCCAAAACATGAAAAATGGCATGGCCCTGGAATATGTTAAGTTAAAACCCACAGTCTTTAGTCCCCCTGAAGAAGGTATTTATCTTCATGGATAATGCTTTTTTCCCCGAGAATGTAAAAAACCAGTCTCTAGTATATCTTTTGCAAATAAAATTTACATTCTAGGAAAAGAGAAAGCTTCATATATAATTCTTAGACTAGGATTTATTTATGAAGTTAAACTTTTTAATCTTCAGGTGTTTTGCTTTACTAGTCCTGAATCATTCTTCAACCAAAAAGCTTTAGTGGAAAGAAAACCACTACTGAGCATACATTGCATTTTAATGCTCTTTTCTAACACTTTATATTTTCTCCCTAGTTCTCACATGAACAAAACTCTGATTAGAAGCAACAGGTCTCTAATCAGAACGAAGGATCTTTTTCTCCTGCTACAGAAAATTGAGTTTATCTTCCACTATAACAACTTTGAGTGATTCAGTCAAAGAATAAAAATACTGCTCAGCTTGAAAATCTATACCACACATTTTCTTTTCAGTTTTGTCCCGTTACAATAGGCTTAGTCATTAAAATGTGAACCTACCAGGAACTGCATCTTGATACCTAACTATCAACAGTGCCTATGCACGGCAACAATGTTTTAGCCTCAACTGGAGAGGGCCCATCTTCTCCCTTTATAGGGAGCTGTATCCCTTAATAAAAGTAAGGTAAGTCACATAAAAGGCTGTATTCTAAAGCTCAAGAGTTCAGATTTCTGATGCAAAACAATTTTACAGAAATAGCTCCAAAACACTTTTCACAGGAGTACTCCTAAGAACATTCCCTATCTCAGTACACATCTTCCAAAAAAGTACCAGCGAGTTTTGCTACTGCACTGTGTACATCAGGACATTCTGTGAAAGGGCAGATACCCATCTTCAAAACAAGATTTTTCAGAAGGGTTGGATGTATAACCTGCAAGTTGAACTCCCCTTTATTTGGTGTTTAATTTTAGCTACCTTGACACTTTCCATTTTAGGTTTTTCATAAATGACTTCCTTTTAAGCGAGACAAAATGTCAAGAGACAATACAATCTGAAGACGTTTTTTTAAAAAAGGTTTTAAAAGTGGGAAGTTTTTGGCCTTCTCTGGTTCTTAGAAGATCATTTGTAAAGAACAAATGCAAAAATTCTGAATATCCTGCAAGCTGCTGAATGATTCAATCATGAAACTAACAGTTTTGATAAAAGGTGCCTTCAATGGTAATAGATAAAAACACAAAAGGAAGAAAAATTGAAAAAGAAAAAAGATTTTATACAGATTTTGAGTTTTCACTCAGTCCCTAAAATTGCAGCTTGCAAAAGGCAGAGATGCCCTGCAATTTAACAATCTTTAGATATTAGCCTTTAAAATAGTTTTGAAAGCATGCATAAATTTATGAAAAACCTAGCAGAGTCAATAATAGCATAATCTTATATATGTGTGTGTGTATATGTGTATATATACAGCATTACACAGTGCAATAAAAAAGGTCAGCAATAGACTAAACAATTAAGCTTTCACCACACTGGTTCCATCAGGATCACTTAAACACCTTTTTACTCATCTCTCTCCATTCAATACTCAATAACACCACATTTACAGTTTATAAGCTTCCAGCTCTAAAAGGTGCTAATGTTACATACCCCTGTATCCCATGCTTGCACATCAAAGAATTCAGATTTTATTAACAAAAATCTCACAAGTTCTTTCAAAAGCAAATAGGTTATCCAGGAAAAAGACAGCTACTATGTATGTTCTAGAGAATCAAAAGAATGCACTAACATTGAAATAATTTTTGCTCTGAAGATTTATGCTTTTGAGAGGAGTGGAGAGCACACTATAAACCTGTCTACAGGGTATGCTATTCAAGAAGAATTCTGTTAAAATCTTTAGATTATTTAATGCAAAAGAACTTAAAAACACAGTTTGAAGAGAGGAATCAATCTGTTAGCTGTTAAAATATCCAAGTAGCAGCCTAGAAATGAAAAATCTATAAGCAAGCATCATCTTTCTCTAGTAATCTCTCTGTTGCTGCCTGCACCTTGCTCTGTCAGTTTTAAAAGGCAGTAAGAATATTTTTACTATTTTAATAGTAACAGGTTTCCAACAGAGTCGTTTTTCTGGGTTTATTGCTTCCAGTAAGTTTTATAAAATCATTCTCACTGCTTTCTTCACAACACTTTGTCACTGACTTGACAGATTACACTTTTCAGCACTTCCACACCAACCTCACGCAAACCCACCGACCTTGTCCCTTCTGCCATGATGCACCAGCCCAATGAAAATAAGCAGAACCTCAATGACATTTCTACCATTACTCTGGGCTCTTCGAAAGAGCACCTTGTCCAGCATTCCCAAAGTAATTTGGGAACAATAATACTTTGCTGGACACAACTGCAGAGACGCAAAAAATTATTCCTAATTTTCAAATCTCAGGAGACACAGTAGACAATGTCAAGCTTTTCAGAAGCATTCTTGTCTCAAGAAACAATGAGCATCAAAACCTTCTGGTTCTTTACTGTGGCTACAGAAGAAAACATAAACATTACATATTTGTTTGTATAGAGATTTACATGTTAATAGTGCCCCTTATCATCATTTAACTTCACAGAGGTTTTATAGAGAGACCCACCTGAGAGTTTACACAGTGGTACACTGGCAAATTATCCAAGGGAATGTCAAGTACAGCTGAAAGCAATACAGTGCATGCTGTATTTCTCAATATAACCAAAATGGTGGTTCTTTACCAAAAAAACCCTCCCAAAGTTACAGTTAGATATTGATCTATGAATAGAAGTAATCACACACAAGGCAGAAAGGTGTGAATATTTATTTATATATTGAAGATTTTAACTCAAACTGACAGATATGAACATATGAACATGAAAATCTCAAAGAAAACAAAACCTTGATTTCGAAGTCAAAAACTATGCAGTGAAGACAACTAGATTGAGGCAGAAGGTTTGCATATCTGTTTGTGTACCTTCAGTAACACACTGCTGTTCAGCAGAATGACTGTTTCTAAAGGAGAACTAAAAATATGTATTGTTGAGAAGCCAATATGTGATTCTTTCCTCAGTCAGGGTTGAACCACTACACTGACATTACTGCAGCTTAATGCCCATCCTTCATAGAAGAAACACAGGTCCTAATAAATTCCTGTAAGACAATGTATCATCAAGAAACAGTAAAAGTGTTAGTGCTTCCTAGACCATACATAAAAGCTTACATTCTGCTCCAGCTCAGCCAATCATCTGGCTTTGTATAGAATCTGAGACAAGACAGAGTGTCTCTGCTTAAAAATACTTCTCAACATGATGAAAACTAATGTTTGTTTATCCCTACAGGCTTGTTTCAAGAACCAGCAGGTTCACGCTAAAAATAAAATCTCTTAAGATAAAACTGCTAGTTTAAGGGTCCATTTCCTGAAATGTTTAAGTAACACTCAATTGAGGTTGAAGGATTTTCAAATTCATTACTCCAAGTACAATACTGTGCTCCATTCTTCTAAGAACTGACATAATAAGCACTACAGCTGAAAAAATGAGGCTATTTATCTTTGGATGTGAGGCTGAACAAAGTTCAGATCCACTAATATATCTGCTGCTCAGCTTCAGCTGTAAATAACAAAAACTAAAACTGTGCTACTTCTGTTATGTGTCAGATTGGATTTGTTGGGGTTTCTTTTAGTCACATCATAAAAACTTTACAGACTTTCCTCTTGCTCAAAGTATACGAATCAGTTCTATTCACACAGTGCTACACAGATTAGCTATGAAAACTGTTATACTGGATTTGGAGCCTGGTCAGATTCACATAATCTTAATTCAGTGTATAGGAGATGAAGTTTGACCCACTCCAGTATGAAAATAAATTTTGAGTGCAAACTCACCTACTTTGATATTCTCAATTCTTCCATACCTACTTCATTAAGAAAGGTACATATTAAAAAATCACATTTCTTTTCCATCCTTGTCTAAAAGGTCAGATGATCTTAATGCCTGGCTCTTCCAGTTGCTTCTTGTATCTCCCTTCAACCATTCCTGAATTTAATCATCCCAACACAAGGTCAATAGTAATGTCATCCAGCAGATTTAAGAAACACAAAAGCCAGCAGGAACATCTTTTCCTCACCCCGTGTCAGGAAAGGAGCAGTGCAGTTCTTTTTCCAAGCCTCCACCTCAGGCCTGTCTCACCTGGGGCCTGTGCCAGGCAGGTGCTCATGCCCTGTTTCCAGAGGGTTGCTAAGATGTCCTGGTTGAGCCCCATGCAGGGGAGAGGATACACTTGGTAGCAAAGGAGAAAGGAAGGGAACATACATTGGGTGCAAGCAGCAGAAGGCACCGAGGATGGGACAAGGACACTGACTGAAGGGGAAGATCTGCTCCCAAGTGACTTGAGTCAGGCAGAGCACAAAATTTGCAGGCTGCAGGACTCTGGAGAGGTAAAACTGACCTAGGTCAGCAACTGCCTTAGGAAAGAAATGCTGTCTCTGTTGTCTCTCCAAAAATAGGAGAAATAGTTTAGGCCACCAGAAAGAAGCAGAGCCATCTGCAAGGAACCAGAATTTCAGATGATGAAAAAAAACAACTACAGCAGGAGACTGTAGCCTGAGAAAGCTGATCACTATTTGGATTCCATTTGCTTCACAAGATGCTGAGAATGAGACACAGAAAAGTATCTGTACTTCCAAGCAGCCTCAGAAGAACGCTCAGGTTCCTTAGCTGACAATCACATCAGGCCTACAATTTCCACTACTGTCATGAATGAGTGGTTTGGTTGCTTAGAGAAACACCATCAAAGGTATTGGCAAAAGGAGGACCTGAACACCAAACACTTTCTGTAAAATAAAAGAAACACAGCCCACGGATAGTTTTATGGCATGTAGTAGTTATAGAAGCACAGTAATAAATTTAAGTTATCAAGAACAATACAGCAGGTAGTTTCATATGAAAGAAATCATAAAATCCATCCTTGGCAGGGAGGATTGTAACTAGAGAAGTTAACTATGCTAAAGGAAAATCTATGGCAGAGCAGTAAATTCTCCAAACCTCCTGTGTCCTATGAAGATATGAACTATATACTCTCTGCCATCTATTGGGACCAAGTTAAGGGAAGAACAAAGAACACTGCTGCTGACTTTTGAGTTAATTTTTCATACTTGGCAGAGGGATTTTTCTCCTCTCAACTGACCGCGTACACCAACAGAACTAATATAAGACTTTCAGACTTTGTTTTCTGGAAAGACAGAATGATGACAAATTCATGCAAATGAGTATTAATCTCTCATAAAAAATGCAAATCTCAGAGGGTTAATACATTTTTAACATGCCTTGAAATAATCTAGATATCATATAATTCCTCAGTTTTTGGCATGACTTGAATTGAAGACAGGCTATGAAGCCATAAACTATCTTTTAACCAATGAGAGTGGGGGTTTATGCCCTTTTGAGCAACTATCTTCAGCAGGGCAGTTAAGTAAATATTTGAGAACATGAATTTTAAATCTCTGGATATTTAGTTAAACAAATGCATATTCATGTGACAGTGCTCACTTTTAAAGAAAAGCCTGGCACTTTTCATCATGAAAAAACAGCAGAACATCTTCCATATCTTTGCCGTGACTCCAAAAAATATTTGTAAATTCTTATCTGTTTAGTTTCTGCTGAACACACATATCTGCCTTCTGATAAAGTTTGCTAAGGTTAAGACTAAATTTTAAAGCAAAAAGAAATATGCATGTACTTATTTAAAATTATTTCCAAAAGAACTATTACTTAAATCAAACAGTAACGCTTGGATTGCAAATCAAGGGACAAAATGATGGCCACCACATTTTTCCCCCTTTAAATTAAATGGAAATTTCAAAATGCAATACTATTTAACAGGTATGTATATAATTTTTAAAAATCTTTAATTAAACAGCATTTATAGCATTAATCCTCTCAAATGATCTTTGGTTGGCTGAAGAAATTTTTGGTTTAAAGGAAGAGTGAAAAGGGCATTATACTCAGCACATGTGGGATCTGTGCACATCTAAATTTTGTTAACATCTGGGGAAGTTAGAAAATAAATTCTTTTGCTGTGTTTGAATGATAGAAGTTTTCTTTTTGCAATTATTTGAGCAAATTCAGACAGTAAATGTTGATAATTTATCCTAGTACACTTCTAGGAAAACAGTCAGGCATTTCTGTATCCAAAGTTGTTTCATATGCAAACATATTAAATTGCAATAACACTTTCAAAACACTATCACTTTGCACTACCTACACAAGTCATCCAGCACATGGAGCAATCACCAGTACAGCTGTGTAATCAATAAAAGAAGAATGTCCTTTAAACACTTCCTAACTATAAAGCTCAACAAATTAACATTATGATATACATGTAAGAAAGGCAAATCCAGAAAGTCCAAAGCAAGATTAAAGAGCAAAAAATACTGCAAAGCATCAATTACTAAAAGCGTACTGGGTGAGAGATGGATACAATGTGGAATGAAAAAACATCTTTTTTCTTTTCTTTTTTTTAATTTAGAAACAGCTGTTGGGGAAAGAAGTTTTCAGTTTCCTTTTTTCTTCTGATTTCATCAGTGAACACTGCTTTTTTCAAAGGCTCAGGAAAAGCATTTGATTGCTTTAATTAAAAAAAAATTGTTTCTGTTGAATTATGTCTGGCAAGATATTGAAAGGTTCATACCCACAAACAAGTCAACTTTTCTACCTTAAGGCAGGCCTGAGGGAAGAAATAAAGCTCTCCTTTTCATTGCAAAGAGCTATTTCAAAACCATATGCCAGAGGTGCCACCTGGGAATAACTCCCTGTGCCCCACATACCTAATTAACACGAGCTCCTGCTCGTGGTATGCCCAGAGAAGAGGTATGAATGACCTTGTTAGGGGAAGACACATAAAAAGAGGATGAGAGCAAAGCTAGGAGATTAAGAGAAACAGATGGGACTGTCAGCTGTAGAACTGCAAAGCCCTACAATGCAAGAGCATGGAGAACATGGGTAATATTGCTTGGATTAAATGGAACAGTTCCAACTGCAGTCACTGGAAGACTTACTGACCTACATTTGGGATTGGTAAGGCTTTTGCTGGGTAATATTTTAGTTGTACTTACTTTTACATAAAGTGGAGGGCTGTAATCTGTTCCTCTCTCGCTCTGCATTGCAGCTACCCAAGTAAATGCCAGTACTGCTTTACACACGCTGTAGTCTACAACACAACACAAGCTCTGCTTCAGAAGCTCTTTAATTTCAATCCCCCACCCCCTCAGGACGGCACAGGTTTCTCTTTGAGTAAAGAACCTTTACTGCCAGATAATGGATTGCGTACTCAGCATCAAAAATGCTTGGTGATCAAATCCAGATGTCCTGAAGAGAAATAAAAATTACCTCCTCACACCGTGAAAAAGTGCAGTTTCTTGTCTTAACAATAGGCTCTAATTCCATAACTGAGCTTGTTTGAACTAGTTTGGCTGATCGATTTGGGCACTTGCTGACTTGAAAACCCAAATATTATGTTGTTAGAAATCTTTTCTCCCTCACAAAGCTCTGTATTTGTGGATTATGATGGCTGCTGTCTTTGATCAAATGCTCAGGAAGTTTTCATGCAGAAGACCAAACTTGGAGGAAAAGAACCTGCTGCAACACAGGATTGACAGCCAGAATACAGAGAAATGCCCTGAAAAGTGAAAATGGATTTTATTGGGCCATTTGTCTATGCGGACAGGGCTAAATACATCACACACGTTACAGATTTCCTAAGCAGACAAGAACAAAGGAAAAAGACGATTGAGGACAAGAAGTAATTTTTATCCATTAGTATTTCTAAGCAAGGAACAGCAATTCAAATATGCTGGATACTTTTTTTGCATCCTGGGGAATGAAGAGACAGATTACTAGACCTATTAATTTATATGCACGGAACATATTCCAATTACAAGTAGTTTCTGACCCTTTCTGGCCCCACAGCCATTGCAAGAACCTCTTTAATTACTTGCCTTTTTTGCAATAAAATACAATTAGGCAGTACTAATTATTTGACACAAGATATTTTAAGAATGGAAGAGGCTAACCAGTTGCTATAACAACATAATTTAATGAATTTGACTGGCAGGTACTGCATATTCTTCTCCTATGGCAGAACAGTTTTGTTCTGCACCTTCACTTTCAAACATATCATCTTTGTT
Source organism: Ifrita kowaldi (assembly GCA_013398055.1). Lineage (NCBI taxonomy): Eukaryota > Metazoa > Chordata > Aves > Passeriformes > Cinclosomatidae > Ifrita > Ifrita kowaldi. Next base: position 196,180 of record VZRS01002945.1, read on the forward strand.
GTAATTTGTACCTACAATAACATAGGAACATACTGAATAGAAGAGTGCTGAAAGAATTCACAAAACCATCATGTTGTCACAGCATTTCACACCTGGGGATAATGGATAAATATTAAGCAATTATGACAGAGGTGGGAAGGCCATGGATTAAAATAAAAAACCTATGTGGAAACAAGGTCTTCTTCTGAGGACAGAAGTCTGGGATAACGTTATAAATTGAACTAGACAGAAGCAATACCAATCCAGTCAATAACGATGGAGATTTTTTAATGATAAAACAGTGACTTATCCCTATACGGGCAACTAAAGATGCCATGATGTATAATTTTTTCTTCAGAAATATTGCAACATCATTATCCAAAAAAATTTAATTTAAAAAAAAATCAAGTCAGATATCCAAAAATTAGAAAAACTTTAAATTTCTTTATGTGATTCCAGATAATCTTCATTGTGTTCCCCAAAAGGTCACAGAGGGAAAGGGAGGCTAAGAAGTTACCAAGTTGGCATTAGCATATTACATGACAAGACTGGGTAACTTCAGGAGCACTTTCCTCAGTCTTATAGTTCATACAGTTGACCCTTTGAACTTTGTCAATCACTCAGATTCAAGTCTTATTTTTAACACAATGAAAGGATGAGTAATTCAAAAGGAATTGAGAAAGGTGCTCAATTTTTACAGATACAAAAACATCATTCTATAAAGAACTGGCTGTATAATTTTGAGTGCAGGAATACAACACATGGGCTTCACAGAACCAGAGGTGCTGTTTCATTCCAGCCAATGTATGCTGTTTATAATAAAATACAAGTAACATCTGCAAGTTTTCTTACCTTTTCATTTGAATTACTGGATACTCAAAATTAAATTTAAAGCTAACACAGGGTATTTATCTTTTTACCCAAAGTCTAAATAATTTCTTAAAAAGGTTCAGCTCTAATAATCAAAACTGATGGAAATCATTAGGATTTTGTAGCTGTATTACCTGTCACCAATTACAACCTCAAATAAAAAGTAAGAAAAAATTCTTGATGTCTGATATTCACCTTCACCACCAAAATTTCTTTCTTGATGACATCTTTAGCAAGTTAAACCCACTTGTGAATCAAACCAAGCCTCACAAGTTCCTTAGAAAGTCACACACAGCCCTACCATTTTGTCAGCATCAAATCAATGGTATCTCTCCTTCACTGAACAAATAGGCAAAACGTAAACTCGTCCCCTCTGATCGTCAATGTTTGCACACATTAGTACACATGCACTTGCATCTGGATCCACAAATATTTCCAAGAGAGTATCTAGTTAAATCATAAATTAAGAAACTACTTAAACATTAAGTTATTTTAGTAACATGTAAAGAAGCACAAAAACATAGAAATAAACTCAAAATGTTTATTTAGTAGTCAAAATTAGTTAACTTGCATTTTGCAAGCAGCAATTTTTGCTGTTGAATTTGATTTTCAATGCATCTCAGGGAATTTACAAATAAAATTAATAAAATACTTTTAAGCATAAAATTCTTACTCTGTAAGAAAAAAAAGTTCAATGTTTTACTTCCTTTTCAAAAGATTTTAAATCTCTACATAAATTTCTTACTTTATTTTTAAAATTTGTATGGAGCTCTAAAGATTCATCTCTGAAAGTCTATGAAATATTTCTATATGGTATCCTTGAATATTTTCATATGAAAGCTCTTATTGAGTCATACTGTATGAATTTTCAAGGGTAAAAATTAGGGTAATTTCATCATCTTTACCACCCCAGCATTAATATGGAAGACCAGCTGATAGAATAAATGCATGAGAATTAATCACAGGATTCATACTTGCATATCATATTTAGAGAAAGGAAAGCAAATGGAAATAATCAAAGAAGTGTTTTTAAAAGACATAAATATAGTAGTGCTAAAACCAACTTATAAACACAAAACAGATTTTGCTAGAAGTGTGCAAAAGGGACATTACATTTTACCTCCAGTGTTACTGGCATTCTACAGAAGGGTAAGACATCTATGTGTAATACAAACACCTTCAGTTTTTCCACACAGTACTGGTCTACTGGCTCAGGATTTCCACAACTAATTTAACAAGCTATAACACAACTAATTTAACTACTGTTTGACTTGCCTGCTAAAGTATTTTGAAAGGGAGAGAAGACTATGGGATCAGCTGTTTAGTTTGATTTTCATAGCCACTAGGAAAACAATACATTCATTAGTAAAGGATGAAAGTCACATCTGGGAGGTGAGTTCTGTTAGACTGTAGGATGCTGTTACTGGGAACTCACACTCCACCCTCACATATAGTGAAGAATGTAACCCTTATGTACAGAAATAATCTTTCTGCATGGGTCAGCATTGGAAAATTGAAACTGGAGCTTCACATCTTTTTCTAAAAAGAGCAAAGATGGTGATTTTCATTAATGCAAGAAAACACGGAATAACTTCAGCATCTCTTAAACTTGACTGATTGCCTGCTTAACTTCAACTGCACTGAAAAGTGTATTTTAATAAAACTGTGCAACCACTGTATGGAAAACATACTAATAATTTCTATAATTTATGTTTTCCAAAGCTTTCTGAAGGCTTATGAACCTTGCTGTCTTGATTTATCATGCAAGATAACCTGGTTAAACAGTCATCAAGAAGCCATTTTCTCATCTCACAAAATAGAAGTTTTCACTAATGGAGAAAATACTATAAAATACCTCATATGAGGGTTTCCTTATGTGCTAGACCATGGGTTTCCATAGCAGAGTCTTGGACCTCTTGTCCAAAAGAAATTAAGTTTGTGTATTTCAAGAGTGGTCTGCAATGTGAATTAAAGTAACAGAAATGGGAGATGATATGGAAGACTGACTTAAAAAGTGTGGTCCAGAACCAAATGAAAATACACCACACAATTCTTCAATGTTTCTCAGTAAAAGAATAATCAGTGGCAGGTTTCTTGGTTGGTAAGAATTTTTCCCATCTATATGCAATGTATATTTGTCTTTCTTCCCCTTGTTGCATTTTTCAAGTCCAGTTTGAACAGCCACACTCTCTTTCAAGTGTCAAGCCTAAGTTATAATTATGATAAGGAATTATTACCTGAGTAATAACTTGTATCCCTGAAGATAAGTATCCTAAATATGCATGTGTCAGACCTTGATTCTTTTGCTAAATGGTGTCAGAATTCAGGGTATCTCAAAAACAAAGCTGCAAAGTCAGATTAATCTGCATTACAAGTGAGAAAACTGTTGCTTTTGGAAACATGAAACACACGACAATGGTGATACAGTGTTACATCGGAAATACTCGCATTTGGCACACTAGTAAGTTCTATATTTATTCATAAACAACAGGGCCACTATCAGTAGCTCATTTCAGTGCATCGGGGACCCTTAACATAAGAATGACATGGACCTGCTGGAATGAGTCCAGAGGAGACCATGAGGATGGTCAGAGGGCTGGAACACCTCTCCAATGAAGACAGGATGGGAGTTGGAGTTGTTCAGCATGGAGAAGAGAAAGTTCCAGGGAAACATCAGAGCAATTTCCAGTACTGAAAGGGGCCTTAAAAGAAAGCTTGAGCAGGAAGGTTGGACTAGATGACCTCCAGTGGTTCCTTCCAGCCTTAGCCATTCTGTGATTCTGTGACTCCTAATGCTTTGGAAAAGAAAATAGAAGGTACCAGAGTGCAAGCAGATAAATTGTTATGTCTACTTTCTATTTTCTGTGAAACCTTCTGTACTGGCATTCTGTTTCAGAAATTTAACTCATAAACCACTATAAGGTTCTCCCTGAGCCTCCTTTTCCTGTGGGCTCAACACCCTCAGCTCCCTCAGCCACTCCTCATCAGACCTGTGCTCCAGATCCTTTCCCAGCTTCATTGCTTACCTGAGAGTGTTTTATTGGTTGCTAGCTTGTCATTTACATAATGCAAGGAGTTCTAAATTACTTGGCTTATACTGAGGAACATGGTAAAATCAGGCCTCCACCAAGCAAAGATTGTTGCCAAATCCTTCATGGTCCTTTCTTATGTTAAATAAAATTCCAGAATTTCCTTATGGACAGTACATACAAATTAGACCTGAGTCTCTTTATGTAAGGCTTTAAAATAATGCTGGAAGTAATTAATGTGTGTATGATACTCAGTGTGGATTTTCAATGTATCTAGTAAAAGCAGGTACAGCCTTGTTTTATGATGGGGATATTCCGTGTTGATAAATGACTTGCCTGTGACCATGAAAGAGAGGTAGAAGTAGCAAACCAGCAATAGAGCGTTTAACTCATAACTGTTCTATGAGTTAATCCCTAGGTCCTGTTTCCTCACTAGTGAATCACTTAGATTTACTAAACAGGTTGGAGCAAAACTTGCTCTCAGCACCTAGTTCAGCCTTGTAAAATCATCATGATCTTCAGCAAGTTTCAGAACACAATCTACATATTAATGTTTCGTTTGAGTAGGGTAGTGAAAAATAGATTTTATTCTCTGTCTCTACAAACATAATCCATGATGCAAATTGAGTAATTTTTGTTCACCTCTGATATGCTGAGTGATGATGTTGTTTTCTATTCCATTTTTAATAAGTGTGAGTATGTATATTGGCATTTTTAGTAGTGATATTTTAGTAACCAGGCTTATTGGTATTTTAATTATTTTTCAATCCTAATGTTCCTATATTTGTCCTTAAATCTTATGTACACTTCATCTTTCCTTAATCTCTCCTGATTTCTGAAGATTGTTGTAATTTTCAGTCTCCCAGTTCTATCCTTTCCTGATCTTTTTTTCTTCCTCCTGCTGCACATAATCTCCCTCCATGAGTTTCTTCTCTCCTTGATTGTAAGCTAGTAACCCTTGCTAGATGTCTACAAATGAAATTACTTTGGTTTTGTACTGTACTTTTATCTGTGTTTGTTTTTAAGAGTAGACTTTTTTTCCAATATTTACTATGTGCAAAATTCAAGTCATTTCAGTCACAGTAAGTGTTTCCTAATACATGCTTGGGTTACTAATGATTTCAATTCTCAAGTTCTTCCAGGGATTTTCCAAGACCTACTTAGTGATTTGTGAATTTTAGCATAAAAATACTATAATTTTAAACATATTTTTAATGTTGCATACATTCTTAGAACTTTTTAGAAAATTTTCTTTAAAACTAGATAAACACTTTGAGAAAAATCCTTAAGAAATTTAGCAAAATTCTTATGAGGGGAGACTAAAATTTTACAGAATACTTTAGAGTGTAATTGGAGTGGTGAGACTCAAACTTGGTGTTGTTCAAAAACAGGCAGAAGGAACAGGACTAATAAAGGAGTGTGTCATTGCAATGACATCTCTACTCTGCTTTATTTCACTTTGTTGTTTTCCAGAAGACTCAGAACAAGCACCACCAAACAGTGACTCATATAAATATACATTTGATTTGCAGAAATAAACAATTCTAAATTCAGCAAAAATTTTCCTAGAAATCAGATTTCACAAAACTCTATGTGAAATTAATTTTTGATCCTTTCTGTAAAGCTTTTTTTCTGAGTTAGAAAGTGTCTTTCTGAAATAAACAAAGCAAGCAAAGGTGCTCAGGTTCTAATTAATGTTTTTTTTCCTGTGAAAAAAGCAGAATAAGTATTTATGTCAGTGTGTTTTCTATGCATAATTTCTGAACTTTATGGAGTCTGAAAGTGTTATCATAGAATGGTTTGGATTGGAAGGGACCTTAAAGATCATCTCGTTCCAACCCCCGTGCCATGGACAGAGACACTTTTTACTAGACCAGGTTGCTCAGAGCCCCATCCAGCCTGGCCTTGAACACTTCCAGGGATGGGGCATCCACAAGTTCTCTGGGCAACCTGTTCCAGTGCCTCACCACCCTCACAGTAAAGATTTTCTTCCTAGTACCTTATCTAAACCTATTCTTTCAATTTAAAGCCATTACATGTCACTATATACTTGTGAAAAGTCCCTCTCCAGCTTTCTTTTAAGGCCCCTTTCAGTACTGGAAATTGCTCTGATGTTTCCCTGGAACTTTCTCTTCTCCATGCTGAACAACTCCAACTCTCATCCTGTCCTCATTGGAGAGGTGTTCCAGCCCTCTGACCATCCTCGTGGTCTCCTCTGGACTCATTCCAGCACGTCCATGTCGTTCTTATGTTAAGGGTCCCCGATGTACTGAAATGAGCTACTGATAGTGGCCCTGTTGTTTATGAATGAACATTACTCAGGATTGTGCCCAGACAGTTTTTTAATAGGTTAAATGCCCCACAAAAAAAGGGCAATGCTTAATGCCTAAGGTAATGCTTTATGGTAAGATACTTGATGGTTGTAAAGCTTTGCAGTTTTCCTTTGGCCACAGTTAGCTAACTGGAGAATCTCTAAAATTAGCATTCACGAAAAAGCTACCAGTTGCTGATCAAGCCTTTCACAGCTGGAGCTGAACAGTAAAGGAATCTGGTTTAGTGCACTTGCACAGCAGAGGGAAAGAAGTCAGATCCTCAGCAAGAACCCCAGATGACACAAAACAGAATCAGACAGCAAGCGCCTTCTTACAGTACCTCAAAGCAGCCCCCAAGATATTCATTATGCTCTGAATGTGAAACTCAGCTTTAATTCACTAATAGAAAATTAAATACATCAGAGAAAATGCTGGTGAGTGACATTCTGGTATTGGCTGTCCCGGTGAGGCATGTGAGCAAAGAGAATTAAGTAATTTGTGGAATGCTCCCCTGCTGAACCAGGTCATATGCAGAAGAGGACCTTGTAAAGGGAAGTATGTGGTCTGTTAAGACTGATGTGTAAGAGAGGACAGTGGTTGAATTTAAATGTAATTCCAGGAGAAATAAGAAATTTGTTGGGAGGGCACACTGTAGTCTAGTGGTTACACTGTGGTAAACGCTCATTCTGTGACAGCATTAGTTGCTGCACTTGAACTATCTGTAAATCAAAATACTGGGCAGTTTCCTTGCTACAGTGACAGTACAGTGACTGAAAGGAATATTACCAATATTAATTAATAACAAATTACTAATTGTTAATATTATTGTGTTTTAACTAACAAAAAAAAAGAGTTTTTCTAATTTCTTTATGTCCTAAAATCAGAGGTACAGGAGTAAGTGAACAACCACATCTACAACTGTAAAAGTTCTCAAAGCCCAGAGAGAGCAGTTTAATGCAGGAGAGAGAGAGAATAGCACTAGAACCTTGGTAACTGAAGGAGTGTAACATTCACAACTTGGAATCAGAAAAGAATATAACCTTGTTAAAAGCAGTAAGTAACAAAGTTAAAGTAGTCTTACACCTGTAAATCCAGCAAAATGTCTTGCTGAGTTATTTCAGGCAAATCATCATGGTAAGTCTCAAATGGGCAGTGGATGAAGTGTACACATGATCAAGGTAGTTCATGTTAGGAAAAAGAGAGCAGTTGCAGGCTGCTGCAATGACAGCTCAGCAAGCTGGAAGAACTGTATCCTGTGGTTTGCAATTGACTGTTTCAAAACCAGTGTGCACAATCCTCAAAGAACTGACAAAATATCAAGTTTTTTTCAAATAGCAACGTTTAGAAAACAGTGTCTGAAAGATGTACTTGAGGATTTCTCACAAGGAAGATCTGAAAAGCCATCAAAACCAAGTATTCATCTCACTTTTTGATTACTCAAAATGATACTCTACAAATTTTCTCCTAGTGTCCTGTTTATCGACAAATGCAACTTGTAAAGCATATAAATTGCACAAAACAAAGTTGGAAAACCTAGAGCTGTGCTCATATAAGAGACATGAAAGAAAGTCAAAAGCAGTACACAGCTGTTCTTGTTCGTTATTTGGATATAACAATCCAGACCTGATAAATTATGATTTATAACTGCTGTATCTGAAGTCTAAATTTCTATTCCTCCATGTCAATTACTAAGACAAATGTTCTTTTAAAAAAAATCCTGACTCTGAAGGTAAATACGCAAGGCCAAGAAACACAAATTGAATGCTTCCATCTCCAATTTGCACATGGCACAGTAACACAAAACCTGCATGCTAGATCTGATCCTCTAACACACTGAGCACTGCCTTGCAGGTGGTCAAGCATAGAGCCTCAAACATGTTCACACATTTTCCTTCTAATAAGATCCTTTGCTACAGAAGACTTCAGGAAGAACTAAGTGCTCAAAAGCTTTGGGCAACCTGGCTTTCCAGACTGTAGAGATCACATCTAATCTGACAGGGAAAAGAGAAGGCTCAGAGTTCCAAATCTGTAATATTTTCTTTCAAGAGTTGGTAAGGGACAGAGTGGTCATCTGCCATGTCACTTAAATATACCTACAAACTTTAAAAAGCATTGAAATGAATAATTAAGAAGATCATAAATTTTGCACTACCCACAAAATGAATGTACTTTACGTTTTTCAAATAGAAAAGAAATGCATATTTCATTATAAAACAACAGGGATTGTTGGTGGCAGTAAGAGCTGGGTTTATGCATTATTCACTCATGAAAATATTCATTAATTCAAAGATTGTCTGATGGTGCTCATGCCCTTCTGAACACTAAGCCCAAGGGGGAGTGAAGGTATTTCAAACCCAAAACTTGCATGTCACATGGTTTTGCTGGCAGTGGAACACTGGGAAATACCTGCACACAGAACTGCAGCCTACAGAGGGATCAACTGAAAGAGTATGGCAAAGCCATGACTGTGGGCAGTGTTTCTCCAAGCTTACCAGCCCAGCCCATGCACTGGATGGCACTGCACAAGCATTTGGCACGACCTGAGCATTCCCAGGAAGTGTCACTTCCAGAGAATTGCAATGCATGGGAGCATCAGCCCACAATTTTCTGTTATCCACTTTCTGTCAGCGGGTAAATAGGAGCAGAGCGTGGCTGTAGATTAAATTGTGAGCAAGTGAAATGACAGAATTGGAAGACAGCAACTGCTCTTGTGTAATGGGACTAATCTGTGTGACCAAAGGATGTAGGCATGTATCTCCTACCAAGGGCAGTGCAAAGGCAGACTGCAAGTAAATTGGGCATACAGATGCATCCCTTAAAGAGAGAACAGCTGTTACATGAATTTTTTCCATAATTTTCTATTTCTGATGCCTTAGAAGCCTGGCTTTCTCTGACTTCAAACCGTCTCAAGAGGGAAAGAAGATACCAGCAGGAATCCATAGTTCTGCACTGAATAAGGCTTTTTCATCAAATTACTAGACATATGGACTGTTTATCTGGCAACAGTAAGTGGTCATTTTCACAACAGAAAGAAGGCACAGAATTTCACAAATATCTGTGTTGTGACCTCAGCAGTTCACTCCATATACATAAAAATCTGTAAAAATTAGCAAGGCTACAAAATTTGCTGATGATATAAAAATTCTCAGAGCCAATTAAGAACCAAACTTGACCAAAATGAGTTGCAGAAGCTCAGAGAAACAAATTATGTCACAATAAAATGGCAACTAAAGTTGGATGCCAATAAACATAAAATAATAACTATGAGAAAAATACATGTGTTCTAATAAGTTGCTATCACCCAGGAAAATGACCTTGGTGTTTATATAGGTTGTTCTCTGTCAGCACCAGTCTAGCACTCAAAAATTGCCAAGAAGTCAAACAAAATATTAGAAATTAATAAGAAAGGACCACAGAAACAGGAACTACAAGTGATTAACTGCTTCACTAACTTCATAAAGTATTCTGAATGCAGTTCCCAGTTCTGCTGTTTGGAAGCTGATGATATCTATCAAGAACATTTCAACAAATCATACAGCAACACTCAGCTAAGGGTCACATTTAACCAAGCTTTGCCGATTTCCAGCCAATGCCACTGTCTGCTGCACATCCCTTTGAACCAGGAAATAAATAACAAACCAGAAATCATTTGTATTACTTTGCCCATAAGTACTGTAATCAGTTAGGTGAATGTAAAACTTATCTTGGTTTTAGCACCTACTTCCATCTTGTTTTCCCACAGGGCAAGTAGGTGTGATTGCAGTAGATGAGGGAGAAATCGAAGTAAATGAAAAAGTCTGGGACAGTTCCATCAGTCATGGTTTAATCCCCATATGGGAACAAGCACTGACAGAACCTGTCAATCATCAGCAAAGTTTGTGGCTCAAGAGGAATCAGAAAAAAGCAGATGAGATACTGAATCATATTCCAACAAATGCTGATTTGGTGTATATAAGCCTTGCCTGGGAACATACCAAAGTCCAAGGTAAATCTTAGTGTGTTAATTTTAAAGTATTTAGCAAAGCATTAGAAATAGAACTAGGTTGTTAATGTTAATTGCAGCAGATCTGGCATCTTACTGCTCTAATTTGCTGAGTTAATTGTACAACATACTTGAAGGACCACACGTTCTGAGATTTGGTATAACATTAGTTTTTTAGAAACAAACACCATGCAAATATGCTGAGAAATGCCTTAATAAGAGAGTAAGCCGTGATTTCTCATTTATATATGGGTTCTGAAATACTAACTAGCCATTAAACATGATCATGTTTTTTTCTGAATTAAAGTTTGTTAAACCTTGGAATTTAAGAACATTGATAAAATGGCTGTTATTTTTAATCACTGTTATGGTATTTCAGCAAGTTGGCAGAGATAAGCTACATTTTCTAGTAATTTGTTATTTTTTTCACTTCTCCCATTGAGAGCATTTTAATTTTCAAAACAGACTGCTTACCAGCTGGCTCTAAAAAGTCACTCCCAATGTAATGTCAGTTAATACATAAATGGATTTGTTATAATGATTTTAACTTCTCTATTAAAAAACAAACAGTAACATCAAAATTATTTTCCAATCACTGTAATAAAAAGCAGAAAACACATTATTTGCAAAATTCCAAACATTATTTGAAGAACACATTAACATACTGTGGCATACTAAAACTTTATTCAAGCAACCCAATATCATAAATGGAGGTAGTACTACAATGGTACCACGGCTGAATATTATGGTTGGAAGTTCACTGAGATTTGCTTCAGAGATTATGGCAAGTCATGAGCATGAGGGACAACACTTGAGATGATGCTGTGAAAGAAGTCCAGATTGACAAAAATTCTTGAAACTTGCAAGTGAAAGTGAAAGATGAGAATTCTTGACTTTTGTAATGAAAATAACAAAAACTCCATAAATAACAAGCACTTTAGGGATCACAAAGCACACATATTTCTTGCCAGTTTGCAGTTTTAGGCTATAACATAGGGTAATCTTGGCACTCCTGTAAGTGCACAATCCCTCAAAGTTCCATCTTACAGTAATAATTAACAAACCAACATTTCAGGATAAGACATAAACCCATTAAAGAATAAAAATGTCTTCCCTGTCAAGAAAACCAGGCTAATCTGTGAAATAGTACATACTTAAATAGTCAACTGCCATGTCATGATTTAACTCCACTTTGTCATCCTCCAAAATGAAAACACACCTATAGGACTGACCAAGATTTTATTGGCAGCACCTGAATCAGCTACTCCATCAGAATAAGTAAAATGGACAAAAAGATAAATGAATCTGCACTAGGATTTTGTCAGCATAAAGCTTTGCTAGTTAAAAAAAAGAATTAGTTTAAAAAAAAGAATTTTTATCACCCTTCTAATATTTTAGGCAACTACCAACCTAAAGATTCTACATCTTCAGGTCCCCTGGAATAACAATTTTTGCATCAGTAGTATCTATTTTATGAAAAATGTGCAATTTAGATAGAAGAGGAAAAGGATCAAGATCAAACTGCATCCTAACTGTAAAACTGAAATACTTCAATGCCATTCTCTTTCTCCATTTCACTACAGAGGCATAAAAAAAGCCCAGTGCTTTGAAGACACTTGACATTTAGTGCAAGTGAGAGGAGTAACAAAATAGTTAACTATGTAAACATAGAAAATGAAAATTTTCAAAATAGAGAAATAGATTTTGCAAATGTAATACAAATGAAAACCTGAATTTGGGTAATCCAGTGCACCTAATTTCTTTTCTGCTTGCTGCAACTTAAAAACTAGATGTATGCAGTCTGTCTCCTCATGATTTTTACAGACTTAAGCAAAAACAGATTCTAGAATCCTAGCACTGACCAGCGACATTTTGTAAAAGTCACAAAGCCTTTGCTTCTTCCACATCCACATCTTAGCAAATACTGTATCACTGTCACTTGCATTAACAAGCCTTTGCATTGCCATTCCATTCATGTTCTATCCAGAAGCAACATCACAATGAGCTTTTCAGAACCTTTTCTGCTGTACAGATCATACAATGTAGTCCCCAATAAATCTTTTAAATATAATTTCCTCAAGATGCATTTCCATCAACTACCTCTGACAATTCAGAGAATGTCAGTAAGTTATAAATTTTGCTTAAGGTTATAAAAATGTGGCAGCAGTTACGGCCTCAGGGTGCACACAGTCTGCAGTTCTCTGTCAGAGCAGCATCTGCTCTCCAAGGCCAGGTGCAATAAAGAACCATTTGCTGACCAGCTACTCAGAGGGAGCAGCCTTGGACGAGGGCTTGCTGCATAAGACAAAACTCACTTTACTTTTAACTCTAAATATACAAGTGGACTTGGATCCTCAGACAAGGCTGCCTGGGAAAGAGAAACAAAGGATTATAAAAGGAGGGGTTACATAATGACTCTTTGGTGAGAAAACAGCAAACAGACAATATTTTTTTTTCTAAGCAGAAGGGTAAAGATTATGTGCAGGAGGGGAATAATGAACTTCTAGAGGCTCTGGCATTATCTTCAAACAATACTGAGGAAAAAAAACCCATAAGAAATACACAGACATCTATTATTATGCTCTCTGTATGTTTCCTTTTCTAGCTAAAGTGGAAGAGTATTTGTTTTCTTGAACCCATTAGCAAAACCCAGTGGGTATTTATTTGTTCATTTTTCCTCTAAATAACACAAATATCTGACAAGACAAACTGCAAAATAAAACTGTTCAGCAGGAGCTCAGGAAGAGTGTGTACTAACAGTGAATTTGCAGGATTCATGCACATGTAGGAACTTAGACAGTTGTGACGTACAATCCATTACCAGGGAATAAACAAGGATCTGCCTCCAAGAAAACTATCAGGGAAGCAAGGAGAGTGACAGCACAGTAACCACCTGAGACCCAGCAAAGGTATGAGCACAAGGATGATGGTGAACTTCAAACCCAGTAACCTGCACATGCAGCAAGGGAACCAAGTGGTGCTTGTGCCACCCCTTCATTGCTTGCCCAGCCTTTTTGTTTGCAGCTCCTGCAAAGAGTGTTCTAGGTAAGACCCAACTGCAGCAACCTAATTTTTCTGTGAAATCCTGAAGAAACCTCACCACATTAGTTAGAACTGCTGCAAGTTGAAAGTAAACAATTCAACTGACCTTAAAGAGTTGGGTGAGCTCTTCCGGAGAACTTATCTGTGCACTGATTCTATACCATAGGAACAGGATATTACAGATGTATTTTGATGTTACTCCACAGACCCCCACACCCCACCTCCCACTCTCACCCCTGATCAAAGATTTCGTTACAGCCCACATGAATTTAAGTACTTGACTGCACAGCAGATGCAGACCAAATGACCACCAAGTGGCATTTTACACGCTGTACTGTTTCAAATTTATATTGTGTTTGTAGCAGCTTTGGAACAAGAAAGACCTGCTGAAATCAGCTGAAGCCAACATTTTATTGCTTTACCTGCAGTCTTTACTGGTTCTGTTCATCGTGCAGATAAATCTTAAGTTGCTGCAGTAACAGATTTCACTTAAAACTTTAGTAGAGTGGCTTATATTTATTATTTATTATTTATTATTTATTATTTATTAATACTTTCAATTAACTCATGGCCAAGAAACCGAAGGTAATTTTCTAGCAACAACTGAAGTGTAACTGAAGTTTTTGTTGGGACAGCCTTGATGGTTATAGGTCTGATTCTTGTTGCCACACTTTTTATCTACTACGAACCCCTACAGTTTCTTTCACACGCTTTATACTGGGAATGTTTTGTCTGGTAGCAATACCTGCAAATATTTTTATTGCCAACTCCAAACATTTGCAAACTATAACGAATACTTATAAAGCATTCAAGTAAATATTTACAAAAAACTCTGGGCACATCAGTTACTTTAGGTGCAGGAAATTTCCATTACAGTGCTGTAACAAAGAGGAAGATAAAGAAAAACACTCCAAGACATGAAGCAACTCTTTTTTTCAGAGAGTTGAAGCCTACATTTTTATGCAAAAAATTTAATATTTGAAATCTTAATGTATGGACTTTATGGTACACTGAGGTAAGTGCCTTTCATGCATGGAGCTAGAAAGAGGACCTATATTAAGCAATATTATTTTCTGTCTTTAAGTGCACAATTGGATGCACATGCATGGATCATGGCAATTTCCCTGAACAACAATCTGAATCTCCAGCTGAACCGACATTTTGATAATAGTATGATAGAAATAACAGTACTGGACTAACCACAAGAAAATGCGACATCAGAAATTAAAAAATGCAAACTATTAACATTGATGCTGCTTGGAAATTTGGTAAGAACTTCCCATAAATTCACAGTTCCAGCTTATATCAGTCACTTACTTGAAATCCTAGGAATCCCAATGAATTTATCCTATAACAGTAATACTAATTAAACACTTCTTGAGTTCTTCACTATGTATGTTATTTTAAAACTTCTAGGAATATCTTATCTGTCAACATTTTACTTTCTACAACTGCTTAATCCTTAAATATCTCCCTATTAGCCTTCTATGTTTTTATCTTAAAAAAACCCCCAAGCTGCCAAGTGTGTAAGATTAAATAACCATTTTGGTTGAGAAAAATAACATTCAGCCAATCAGATAAAAATACAGTACCAGGCAAGTAGTTACTAAAGTTACTCAAGCCCTGTGTTTTGGAACAGCGTTTCCCCTAGAGATGGTTTTGTATTATATAGAACTATAGAAAATCCCCAATCCTCTCAAACCTTCCTGGTTTTCTTTATCAGATTTTCTGTGATTGTGCTGTAGTCTGATGGCTGGATGTCTCATCCCTGACTTAATGACATGGAAAGCTAAAAATATGCCCCCAGACCCTCCTTTTCAAAATGGTTGTTTTATCTGCTGAAGGAAATTATAAATATTCCCTAAACTATCAGAATTTATTTGGAATGATGGCTCCACTTTTACATTTGGCATACAGTCCACTTACTCCTTCCATATCCCAACAACAAGGCTAGTTAGAATTAACAAGTACTGGTTATGATCCAGCCTGTTAATAGCAAGATTGACCCATGGGGTGTTTTATAGCTCGTTAAAAGTTTATTAGCTATTGCAGATCATCAATAAAATGTGTTTAATTGGCTAATTGCGACAGCTGCTGCAGTGAGCGATGCTTGTGATTCTTCCCATGTATAGAGCAGCACGTTCTCCCAAACTCTGCCTGTCTGATTTTCCTTTTACAGGATACTCTTACTGCAGTTTTGTACTCAGTGGTAACACATGTGATAACACAGTTTTTACGTCTTAACAGTTCCCGTGAGGAGCACTAGATTGAGTTACAGCTGTAGTCAGAAGAATCTTTCTAAAATGTGTGGAAAATCAACAAATTTAAAGCCTTTCAAGTGTCCTGGTTTGATAAGTAGTAACCTCAGAAAGTCAGTGCTTTGATGGGCTGACTAGGGATTACTATTTTGTTCAAGCCATTTCACAATCTCACATGGCTCAGCAAGTATTTACACTGAAAAACATTCAGCAACCAAACATTTGGCCAGCTGGAATTAGAAGAATGACGCTATTTCATAATTATTATTAGATACAGTGTAACTTTATAGGAATTCTATTTGAAGAGAAAAAATTACCATATTTAATGTGCTGAAACTTTTCATTTTCTCCATAAACCACTTATTCTAATTGCTTGTAATATGAAAATTGTGTTTAAATACATCATGAGTGCTCACTAAAACAGCTCTTAGCTGTTGCCTATGAACAGCTGACTGCCATGCTGTACTACAGCTGTCCATATGACATTACCAGCTCTTCCAATGTTCTCAGAGCAACCCAGAAAGTCAGTGCAACATAAGGAATATCAGCTGAATTTTGCTTGTTGGAACCTGTTGAATGCTGTATATATTTCAGGCTTTCAGACCTACACTAACCAAGCACAGCTACTTTATCAATATGCATTCAAGGCAGCTGTGCCCCGGCTTTCATGAGTGAAGAGCACAGGCCAAATGTTCTTCTGAAATGGGGTTATACTTGCAGAAATTCCTAAGAAGGAAATGTATACAGTGTTCACTTATTTATTCATTCATTCATAAATTCCTTCTGTAGATACTCAAACACTCTATGCCTGAATAGATAGAAGCCCTCAAACACTGCTCTAAAGTATTTCTACAGAACACCTCTGTAAAAGTTCTGAGTGAAGAGCAAAAGTACAACAGCTGAGAACAGCTTGTTACACCTGTGAATTTCTTTACCTTCAACTGTGCAAGCTCAGTAAAGGGAGGGAGGGTGTTTTTAGCAACAAGGCCCTCTAGACCTTCCAATTACCCTGCTGCCTAAGGGTAACGTAAGATATCAAAACATACAAACACACACAAAAGAGGGATCTAATTTCCGCTATTGCTATAGATCATCCTAGGCTCATTTTAAAACTGTAAGTGCCTTATCATAGAATTTTTAAGGTTCAAAAAGACCTTTAAGATCATCAAGTCCAACAGTTAACCTAAAGCTGCCATCCTCACCCCTAAACCATGCCCCCAAGTGCCACATGTAGATGTCTTCTGGAATCATCGTAAGAATGGTGATTGCACCCCTTCTCTGGGCAGCTTGTTCCAATACCCGACCACCCTTCCAGTGAAGAAACATTTCCTGATATCCAACATAAACCTCCCTGGTGCAACTTGAGACCATTTCATCTTGTTCTGTTGCTTGTTACCTGGGAGAAGAGACTGACCCCACCTCACCACAACCTCAGGCAGCACAGCTATGCATTCCTGCCATTCAAATTCTAAAGCCAGTGTTAGACACAGCATATTCCATCTTAATTTGCCTTCCAGTACCAACCCAGTGTTAATACAACACACAAATATTACACTCTGAAATCCAGCAACACACAACATATTATCCTTGCTTGTTGAACAACAACAGTGCTGTTGTGAAAAAAAACCTTTCTCTAGCGGCCTCTCTCTGCCCTGGATTTTGTGAGATATGAGCACAATGGTTATGCAGCAGAGAGTATCATCCTAGCAGATTGTTAAATCTGCTTGCTAATTATACATTAAGCATTGATCAATGCTGAAAGCGAATTAATTCATTACAAATACATGACATGTATCTTAAGATACTATTAAGACTACAGTCTTCTGAATAATGAATGAAGTTACAATGAGTTCTAACCACAGTTCAACAGGATAATCACATTTCAGAATAATAGTTTATGCTACGCAAGCCTGACTACCTTCAAAGCCAGTATGAGCTCATCAAGTCACAAAAAACTAGGTCAACTGCAATTCATATTGTTGCTTTAGAGTTTTGCACATATTATTTTAGATCATCATTACCGATACACTTAGGGATTCAATTTTTAATCATGTTTAAGTATTTCTTACCCTTCAAAAAGGCATCTGTTAAACCGACTTACATAGAAAAGCAAGAGAAGAGGAAGAAAAGATGTAATCATTAGATATCTGATTAGCACTGCCACCTGTAAGTTGTAGATAAAAACCCATTCATTTCTCAGTGCTGAGCTGCTGCTTCTACTCCAGACCCTCTTACACTCTCAGTTGCTTTCTGATAATTTCCTAGAATTCCACCAGTTCAGTGTATAAATTCATACAGATCCTTACTATACTAAATCTACATAGAGACAATGTATGAGAACCTGGGAAGAGAATGTTGTCTACAGTTCTGCCTCAACGGCTTGAGAAAATTCACTTTCCTGCAGCTCCATTCCATGTTTGAGATAAATAGAAACTGGAAGCTCCAAGAAGCCATGATGGTGGCTAGATGGAATTCATCCTGTGCATGACCAATGTCATGGGGCACCTTTTGGGATTTTTGGGATGCCAAACAGCATCCTCTGTTCTATCCAACCAAAATAACTGAAAAAGGTATGTTGTATAAAAAATTTTAAACTAGTCTAGAAAATAAATACTAAGAGAAAACATATAGTTTCCTTTCCCCTTATTCCTTGTTCCCAAAACTCATAGTCTTCTTGATATTCACAGATATGCAAAAGCACTAAAAAAAACCAAATTTTGAGTGTTAGCTCCTGATTATAGCACATCAGTACTGGGATGCAAATAATAAATTCTGGAGCAATATGATGCACAACATAATTTTCTTAACGTCAAATAAAAGGTCAAACAATATGTAGAGCTACATGACAAGGCTGAATTAAAAAAAAAATCTAATTGCTTTGTGGGGAAATCTGAAGAACAAAAATTGAGAAAAAAATATGTAATTTCCATTGAAAGATTTTCTTGTAAGACAGAGTCGAGAGGACATGCCTGCTTTGCATCAAAGACTGTGGATAAGCTCAGAGCAGAGCACACAACCACTCACTGTGTGGGTTACACTGCAGTCTGTCACCTGTCTTCTTAGGGCAAAAACTCCTAGAGCTTTGTGATTTCCAAAATCTTTTACCAGGGAACAGGAATCTAAAAACAAGGATCCTGACAGATGGCATCTTGAGATGGAACAACCAACCTTATGGGAGGTGTCAGAACCATGGTTCTGTCAAACTTCAACTTTTAAATCAAATTACTTAAGAGCAAGTGGTGCCAAAGAGGAAAGGACACAGATAAATTTTTCTCCTGAAGTAGCAATCAGCAAGTCCTATGAAAAACCACAGTGAACCTCTTCTGATACCATCTGTTAATAAAGGATGAAGATGTGAGTACTGGGTTTATGCTAGCAGTCATTAGTATGGCTTCATCTGTACCTTGGTAAACCCCACATGCTGGTTAATGACACAGACTATCTGCAGAGCACTGAGTAAGTCCAACTGAGCTGATTATAAAAACCCAACTGGAGAAAAAACTTTCTGTGCCACTGTAGGTTTTACAAGGCTACTACTGTTTTCCTTTAATGAAAAAACCTAACAAGATCAGAAATGTGAGCAAAACCACATGCCAGTTTGGAGCAAAGATGCAATGAAAATGCATCAAGGTTTTGTTTTGATTGACTAAAAGATGGTTCTCATCTCAAGCAACACGTTTCACACACAAGATGGCTGTTCATACAATCTTCTACCAGGAACTCGATCCATTAGATGGTAATATGCGCCAGCTCTTCCTGGTGACTACCAGAAACTGGAAATAGTATCTCTCAGATTTAATGAATAGAGCACTGCTGGCTGCTACAACAGCAAATGCTGCATTCAGTACGACTAGAGAAGGGTTTTGGAATAAACTTTTTAGCTATTAACTCTTAATACAAGGAGTTACCCTGCTAGTAACAGCCTTTATCTAGGGAAAGAGAATAAATCAAGCTTTCCCACTCTGGGAGTGTCAATGTTCTTGTTCTAAAATGTTTATCGTGTTACTGAAGATAATCATTAAACCCACTGGCAACTTTACAACTTTACAACACCATAACAAACAGAAGCCAGGAAACACAATTCATTCAACCCCTTCTGAACAACCCTTTTGGCAATGATAGCAGGTATGATATTAACTATTTGATTAGCAACATTACTACAACATAAAAACTGAATATAGATAGAATGAATAGTGATTTTATGAGCATGTTACAGAAAATTTTCTATGTACCAGTCTAGTAGCATTTAGAACAAAAACATAAGGTATGAAATTTGGGTGCTAAGTATTACCGAATTATACTTCAGTGTGAGAAAGGTCATCCTAGGCTATCAACACAAAATGTGTATGTGTTCCAAAAAAGTCCATTTGGATGTATAAACATCCAAATTACTCAGCAGTTTATCGTACAGCCCCAGGACAGAATCAGCGCAAATCATTTAATCATCTTGGTCTAAAACACAGATTAACTTGCATGATCTGTTCATAAAATCAACCAACCTCACAGGAATCAACAAGTTTCAATCAGTATTTATTAGTCTGTAGCACTACAACAGGTTTTTGTTACAATGCAAAACTATACTTTCACTTGAGTGAAACAGTCAAGCTGGTACTTTTCAGTTTATCAAAGAAGTATTACACTGCTTAAGAGATGAAATTAAATTATACAGGTCATAAACTGTGCCCCAAATATCTTTATTTGCCATATTAGTGATTTCGGTATTACTGAAACTCCTTTCCACCTTAGAAAGCCTTGATGTCCTAGACAGAAGGGTAGTCCCACCAGCACTAAATGGTCACTATGCAACAGTGCTGCCATCAGCGTTGCAATATCCTTCCATGTTAGAATGTCACGGTCTTCACATCTAAACAAACATTTCAGGGCACTGAAACATTTCACAGTTTTTGCACTGAGGGAGGGATGGGGAGCCCACCTTCATGCTCAAATGTCAGGTTCATAGCTAGAGCATGAATTTCACAAATTAAAGTAATTTGAGTTGGTTACAATTCCCTGTGCAAGCATATAATTAATAAAATGGGAATAAACCTTACTGTACAATTTGTGCCAGCACTTACTCTAATTTCCCAGACAGCCACAGCCTCATTACCTCCAGATTTGTGCATCTCATTATGATTCTGACACTCGCACTTGTGCGATTAGTGATAAAATTACAGATTCATCCTGATTTAGTGTGGCCTTTATTGCTGTTAATTAGGCAATGAAATGTGAAAACTGTTACGGCATTTTAATTATCTGAATGCAATCAGATTTGTATATTAAAAAAAAACAACCACAAAACAACAAATCAAAACCTGGAGAATGCTATCTTTTTTTAGAAACAGTTGCTGTTTTTGATGGAAACGCTGATTGAGAGAAATCTGAAAATTTATTTTGCTGCTAGCTGAGGTGACAGCTCCTATCTATATCTGCCATGTACTGTTTTATTTTTTGCAGAAAGATAAAAAATGCCTTCTTATCAAAGGGCATCACAATGTGCGGTAACAAAAACCTGAATGACATATGGACAGATAAATTGCATAATCTCAGTAAAAGTTTTGCATTTTTTGGCCAAGATCCTTAAAAAAAACCCTAGAGGAACAGCCACCAGGCACAACTTACGTGCAGAAACAAAACCTCAAAGGGGGCAGCACCAAAATCCAAAGGAAAAAAACACTGAAATCTCACCCTTGTTGTTGGACCTAGGCTGAAGTAATTTTGCAATTACTGATTGTTTTATAACAATTTATGCTGAATGGTCAGAACGACCCCATTCTCACCAGCTCTCTCAGCTAAGATGGGTGCCCTCCTACAGTCAGCTGTAATGGAAGGTAATGGGAATACAACTTCTCTGGTGTAGCCACAGCATGAGTTAACACAGCACCTATCTGTAATTAGTCATGTATGAATGATGTATGTTTGAGTGTCCCTCCTACTATTTATGTATGTTTCATTGAGCATTATTGCTTTGCTTTACTAATAAACTAGTTATATCTGGTTCGTTAGTTTTCGCTAACATACGGCAATTAATCGATTGTCGTAGCACATTTGGAAGGAATTTGGTTTATGGGCAGAAGGTGGCTTTGGAGAGATGGAGAGCCAAACATCCTTGCATGCTGGCACCATGTCTGTCCCAGGACAGCCTGCAGGAGAAGGAAGGCAGCCAGAGGTCTACTGATCTCAGTAGAAGTCCTGCAGTGGCTGCGCCCATTGAGGCTTCCCTTACTAAAATGGCACATCTGGCAGGCAGGTCCTGTGTGGGCATTTACAAGCACACACAAATGCTCAAGTCTGAATCCTGAGCTGCACCACGCTTTGTGTGTTTGTATTTCTGTAAATACGTAGCTGTATCAGCCTGTCTTCACAAGCCCCCATGAGAGGCTGGCAAGTCTTCAGACAGCTGCTCATAACACGTGTGGAATTTGTAGAAAAGAACTGTTGTCCCTCACTTTTTACTGTAGACTTAAATTTGTTGGACATTATTCTCATTGTATCTAGTTAAGTCTTCCTGCAACCTAGTGTAACCTATGCAAGTGTTACTTTACTTGATTATAAATAACTTTCTATACAAAATACTTCTATTTTGATAATTCTGATTATGCTACAATAAACCTGTTCCCTCCTTTCATCATATATTGGATAGAATTTCATTGTTTTGTTTCTACAAGATCACACACACACAAATTAGTATTATGTTTCTTTGCAAAAATGAAATTGAACGGGTGTCACAGTTTCTCAATAGGCATGAGATTTTAAATAGATTTTAAACAGGCAAGCATTAGAAAATTTGAAAGAAAAGGCTCTCAAAGAAATGTCAAATTTAGTAGATTTTATGCATGTATATCTCACATATGCATCTATCTGTAGTCCCTAACATTAAAATGTAATTGGCATGGTGCTGCACTGGGAACTTCTCTGATCTCTCATTTACACCCTCATCTTAATATACGTACATTACACTTCCTTTTTTAAAATGAAATAGTGAAGGAAAATATTCCCAAGTAAGAGTGTTTTTTACTGTCCTGTATAGCTTCAGTGAAACCAAATTCAAAACATTACGGTGAAAACACTGAAGTAGTAGCATTATTGCTGCTACAGACCCACTAATTTTCATGATATAAAAATACATAATCTATGCATGTATTTAGTGTTCAGAAAGCATGAAAAAACCTGAGTGTTTCAAAGATATTTCATCCATTGTTTCTCTCATGCCTTCTCCATCCTCTGTACTTTCAACACCACAATCAGTTCCCTGAAAATAATTTTGGGAACTGTACCAGAAAAAAAATATTATTGAATTGAATATCTGCCTGAGGAACTAAATATGGAAGAAATCCTAGAGTGATGGGCTTAATATATAGAAATAAGCATTAATTTATTCAGCAATTTTTCACTCTAAAGCTAGCTTCCCCCAGAAGCAGTGTACAAAAATAAGTACCAGCATTTTTCAAATACTAGAAATGCAAATATTAGGCAATTTGCCAAAGGTGACACAAGTCAATAAGAGAATTATGAGCAGACTCCAGTTCCTGGTTGAATTCTGAAATTAAACTGTTCATCGGTAAAGTCCTTAAAATCAGGGCAAGCAACAGATATCGCTCACAGAAGCACAGAAATTATGATGACACAATATATATAAATATGTGCACACACTCAGTGTGATAGTACTGCAGTCCCTTAAGCTTCTTGAAAAAGCAGACATCAAAATCTGTAAAAGCAGAACCATCATTATTTTATTTTCTACTCAAAGACACTGCACAGTCACCTGTTCCGCTTAAGAGTGTGCTCAAGATCACCCCTTTATGAATTATAGGATCCCATCATCTAAATCCCAGACAGTAGATGAACTTAGTGTGTGCATTCTTAATAAATACCCTACTACCTTGGAATTATTTTACTTGCCAGACAACCTTTCCTTTTTTCGACCATTCATTTGCACACACAGAAATCACAAAAAATCTCCAGCTGGATGCACACACTTGAAGGGAAAATTTTACAGCTGCCACAAAACAGTAGAAAGGATGGTACTGGCTCCACCAGGCCAGCCGAAATGTCCCAGCTCAGTGCATAAGTTCCCAATGAAATGGATACATCTTCCTATGAATATGATCCTTTTGGCACACAAAGGTAAGTGCAGCCAATTAACGCAAAGCAGTAAGACAGACTCCCAAGTGTGAAATCTAATGTATTGGAAGATCTAACCTGCCCAGCTTCATTAGATCATCTCAGAATAATGAACATCTTAAAAGTGAAAAATTAATTAATCCTAAATAATTAATAAAGTATATTTTATCCATAACTTTGTACAGCCTTTTTCAAAGGCAACTAAGGAGAAACGCAATTAAGTTATTCCTGCGCATCGCCTTATTTTTTGGCTCTGTGCGGAGAATGAGACAGTAAACTGTTATTTCTCTAGCTTAAAAGCAAAAGGTTGATGTATAACACTGAAATCTAGAAGATGCTTCCGCCAATAAATTTGCAAGTTAATGATTATGTATTCATAACCTAGCAGACTGCTATACAAGTAGATTTTCCATACAATAGTATCTAATCAGTACAAGATGGTGCATTCCATTAAATGTTTTTAAGTGACATGAGAATGAGGGCACTCACATGAATACTAAAATAAGCACACTGAAATATCAAAGAATTGTTGAAAAACCCCTACTGCACTACCTCCCTAAACATCACTCTTCCTTTAATCCTGATCCATAAGCTCTCTCCTTCTCATTCATCCCCAGGCAGAGCTCCAGCTCCATGCACTCCAGCTGCTCATAACACAGAGGGTGACACCCACTCCTCATCTCCACTGCCTTTGCTTCCTAAAGACACCCTATCCTTCCATTCCCACACTCCAGTCATCATGATGGCATGAAGATCATAGCCCTGCAGGCATGCACACCTAACTCCTCTGGCTTATTCCCCATGCTGTGTGTGTTTGCACAGAGGCATTTAAGCTGGGCCCCCAATGAAGCTGACTTACTGGCTGGAGTGTCTGGAATTCCTTCGTGCTGCCCTTCAGGTACTCTTCTGCCAACCTGCAATCCATCTCCAGGGTCAGGGCATTTATTAGTGGCATTGGCATCAAACTGGCCAGAGTGGAATGAACCCAGGTTCCCCTTCCCCAGCAACCTTATTTTAAAATCCTCTTCCCCATGTTGGCAAGCATATGATGTATAACGCAAGTCGGGTTTGTCATTAAACACTCCGTCCCCGAGCTTGCATTTCTTGTCTTACTGGATATGAGGTCTCCTTCTCCATATTGTTTCTTCGTTGAGACTCACTGGTTATGCCAGTGTTTGAAATAAAGGAAGATGGACAAGAGAAGTGTTGTACAGGAAACCTGCATAATGGAAAAACACAAATTTGCGGAAGAGATGTCGAGAATTTACCTACAGTTTTCTGCTTAGTAATCAGGACTGTGTCGGTCTCTTGCAATAGCTCACAGAACCAGACAGTGC
Source organism: Ifrita kowaldi (assembly GCA_013398055.1). Classification (NCBI taxonomy): domain Eukaryota; kingdom Metazoa; phylum Chordata; class Aves; order Passeriformes; family Cinclosomatidae; genus Ifrita; species Ifrita kowaldi. Next base: position 221,110 of record VZRS01002945.1, read on the forward strand.
AACACTAACTTGACCTAAGACTACAAAAAGCTCTGCACAAAACTGAAGTGCACCAACACCACAGCACTGCAACAGAAGTATTAAAAAAAGAAAGAAGCCGTGTGCTCTTACCCTGCACTGATACTGCAATGGAACATTGAAACAGCTCAAATTAAGTGTAAAACAGTCCAATTTTAAGAATGGCTGTAAATGATGGTGTTTTTTCAGCCCTTCAACATTATGTCTCAGCATCATCAGTACAGCACACTCATGCATGGCTGATAGAATACATATCCTTCCATCATCCAGCATCCCCATACCCAGCCTGCATTTCCTCAGAGAGGAAGGCTGCTTAAGAGTATTTTAAATTCTAGGCATACTTGTTCTACCACTTGTCCTCAGCCCCAAGATGACTGCTACACATTTCACTTAATCTATGAAATTTGAACACAAAATGAGAGAAGAAAAAAAGCCCGTGATTTAACCAGAAGAGGTGGGGAGGCTGGTGAAAAGTAGTCAAACATCAGCATATTGCACAAGTGTTGTCAAGGCAGCCAAGGGGGCACTGAGAGAATACAGATAGACAGCAGCAACTACAGGGATGGAGTATATGGGAATTCTTCGTTGGTCGTAAGCATCACCTTTAGATTGTAAAGCAAGGGGTAATTTTCTCCTGAATCTTTTTATGAACACATTAAGCTACAAAGGTTAACTCTACAAAAAAACCTGAATGACTGTGTAAAGCACTTAGAATATGTGGAACAAGCATCCCAGACACATGAACAAAGAAAGTCAAAATGTCCTAGCACATACAATGTTTACATACAATTTGTGGCCAGTGTTATTCAAGAGAGTGATTCAAATACTAGAACTTGCTCTCTCTGGTAAACCACTTATTACTTGAAAGCAACCTAACTCTCTCATTCTACAGAAGTCAAAATATTGTGCCTTAATAATATCTTTTGTATCCTGAAATACTCCCTTGATGTAAGACAGTTATGCTTCTGGTGGTCCACCACAAGAATTATGCCTTTCTGTCAAGTACTGGCTCTTTGACACCACTCAAGGTACATCTACTTAACATCATTTAAGAAATGCTGAACCACCTTTCCCTGGATATCACTTTCAAAATTACATCAGCTTGAAAGAATACATAAAATATGAAGCATACCCTCTGCTAATAGCCACTGTTAAAGGAAGTATACTTATTATCCAGTGTAATTAGCTACAAGCTTCTGAATGTCAATTCACCACACAGAGCTAAATGACAGGAGGAGAACAGTCAGCTTGACCACTGAGGTCTTTATGAATTGCATACATTAGCAAATCTCAATAAGAAAATGCCCTGAAGTATGTACTTGCAATTTCACTGCTATTAGAGAGTATTAAAAGTTATTCATATGCCACAGCTAGAATGAGACAAAAATAGAAAGCTTACATAAGCTTCTATTATGAATAATGACTACTGAATGTAAAAGTAATTGAAAAGGAGATTGCAGGCAGGCACTGGAAGGCTAGACTTGCCTTAGCTCTAAAAACACACAATAACGTAAAGGACATACAGCTGATCCGTATCCATTTATAAACACTGCATGTGCTGTGCTTACTGAGATAATTACTGTATGAATATATGAATTTGCTTTAGTAAAAGAGCTGTTCAGAAACTGTATGCAATCACTGGATTAGCAAAAATTGCCAGGTTATCAATGATTCAACCAGAAAACATCACTGATGGAAATACTGGAGGTCTTAAAGCTCAAAGCTGCAACAATTATTTTGCCAAAGTTGCAGATCTAAAGGACAGTAAACAACTAGGAAATAATTTCCAACTTTCACCTAGGTAAAACACATTGCAGGGGCCTGCTATGCAATCACAGTTTATACGCAAGTAGATCACCCAGCACATCTTTCAAAAGCAAGTTCTCCTACAGGAAGATTATGTTTAGAAGGATCACTCAGTAAGACCAGAAATGGCAACAGAAAAACAGCTAACACACAAGTCCTGACAAAGATATCTTTAAGGAAGTGCTTATTTCAAGTAGCATGTCAAGTGTGCTAAAACTTGCCTTAGAAAACCTCTACCATTCTCTAGCATTAAGCGTTTTCAATGTTCAATATTTTATATGGATTCATTAGTATGGATTGGCCATACAGGGACTTACAGTTTCCTTTAGCTACCTTAAATACCATGCCTGTTAACATCAATAGGTTCTACGCTTGCCTAATACCTACAAGAATATGCGTGTAAAGAAAACATCGGTCTAACAATTACTTAAACTAAAAAGACATTTCCAAAGGAAAACTCTTTCTCCAACCTTCCCAAATACTTGTGATATAAAGGCTCATGGTGCCCACTCACATGTATGTAAAGCAGATATAGCTCTCATAAGAATGAGAACAGCAGTCACAATGTATGATCAACAACCCATACTTTCACCAAATTACAGTGCTTGTTGTTTCACTAACAGCAGTTAAAGAACTCCCTAACTGCAAAAAAGTGCCACTAAAATAATGAGGAGCTGGAAGGAGAAAGAAAATTGTGTGGCCCTGTGATATTCAGAGGTCATGGCAAATTTAATCAGCAAGTGTTGCCAACAGTGCTATATCCCAGAGTTCAATATATCTGGAGATAAAAGAATATAAAATGAAAGCTAAACTGTGACTGAACAGAGAGATTGGAAACAACCTCCCTTCATTTTCAACTGGCCTCTTAACTAAATATACTGTGTGCAACAGTGACCTTAGCCCCTGAAGATGACGCACTGGAAAACTGGCAATTTTTTTTTTACAGCATACATTAAGGAACCCTTTTTACTACATCTTTGTAAGTGTATCAGTAGTAGACACTGGGCTTTGTGAGAACACTCACTGCAATTTCTGAAAAATTATTTATTAATCACTGATACACTGGTTTGTTTCATATGAAACAGAAAAAACACCTAAACCTCTAAAACACAACGCAGAACCCCATCAACTTCCAAAGAATTCTTCAGTTCCAAAAATGGAGAAGTAGAGCACCAGCAGGTGTTTACAGTTAAAGACCTTTGAGACTTAAGGTTCTTAAAACCATATTAGCAATAATATCATTCAATATTGAATCTCAAGGAGCTTTACAAAAACATCACTCTGAAATGCAGCACATCTGTGCAAAAGAACACATTCAAAATAATACATAATCATGCCAACCCTGGTTAAAAAACACTGCTCACATAATGGCCCAAGATAATCTGTGTGAGTGGAAAGTGGCTTTGCTTTTCAGGTTCGATGGAAGCGCCTGATAAACCACATTCTCTAGAAACTTCCAAAGTGAACCTGAGTTTCTGTTTGTACATAACAGTAGACAAGAATTATTGCGTGATTATTATTAATGTGTGAACAAGTATGATATTATATGCCATTATTTTTAAGCAATATGCTATATTTCCTCCAGTATTTAGCACCAGAGAAAGCCAAAACCTCTTGAATTAAAATTTACCACAAATCTTATGGCAGTTCCAATTGGTTATACAAAGGCACATCTCATAGGTGACTTTCAAATTGTGCAGATCAGCAATTCAACATACTGCAAAGCATAAATGCAACCAAGAACCACCAGCCGACAGAAGTGATCTGTTCCCTTAGAGTTGTTCTACTGAATAGCTGCTCTCCAGTTTAATATTCTAGGGAAAAGTTTCTTGTCTTTTTGTAAAGAATAATAGTAAAGCTACCCTCAAGAAAAAAAAAACCAAACCATAACAAACCTGAAAAAGGGCCTCACTACAAATAGCAAACCACTGAACAAAGAATTCTCTAGGTTGTGCACAATAGAACCCAAATGTGTCTCAACAACCAAGGCAACTGAGAGATATTTTCATACTTGCTTGGTCAAGACAGGTATGATTTCTGTTGCAGAAATCAACCCTGTGTTACTTCACCAAATCTGTAAAACAAACTGAATTCCTGGCTGGAATTTTCTTTGAAGAAAGCTACTCTAGTATCTTAACTCTAAACATAGCCCAAACCTCTAATATTCTAACATCCACTTCTTCAAAATAAAACATTCATTTAAATTGATACCAAAGCCCTGAAATTATACAGACAATAGTGTATAACTGGAAAATATCTAGAGAGAGTATTTCTTCTCTACTGAGTGTGATTCTAGGATCACTCAAGCGCTTTTTTTGAAAAAGCACTTTAAAGAAATCATGCTGTTGTTAACTACTTATTCTGTGCAATGATCATTTTGTTCTTATTTCCTCAGTGACTACCATTATACATAACAAGGACTGTTTAACTTCTCTACAGCTGTGTTTCTTTATTGATCTTTTGAGGTAATTTTTCAGATGCTTTCTAAAAGAAGAAAAAAATCCAAATCTAAGTGAAATTATTACTTGTAACATAAATCCCAGAAGCAAAATGTCACAGCTTACTCTTACAGAAACTATGGTGGCTATCTTTCTGTATTTTAAAAAAACCTATTTTTTCTAGTGATGCTGATACATTAGAAAACACTTCAGTAAATCCATTATTTCTGTTTTTCATTCAGATAGTTGATTCAGGCTTGCCCTTCCAAAGACACCCTACTCAGTAATCTCACCAAAATACATATTCTAGACTGTTCCAGTGGGCGAAAATAAAACTTCCTCAGGGGAGACTGCAGTGGTCTTGTTCTGACACGACTAAAACACGCAAAATTGCAGGACTGACATTCAGAAGGAGACCAATACAACCTCTGGAACCAGGTGCCAGTGGCCAGAAGACTTACTGCCATACAATGATGCAGCACACTACAAAGTGCCAAGGGTGCCATGGGTTGTAGTGATGCTCGGTAAACAGTGCTCCATGAGCTGTTCCTAATGGATACCAAAGCACTGACATAATCTCACATCATTCCCTTTTGCTGTCTTCCAATACCACTGCCCACAAGTGAGCTCTGAATTCCCTTACAAACCATGACATCTCTTTTGATTGCCCTTGGACAATGTTGCAGCTTCATCGTCGCCCACGTGGAAGAACAGCAATGGGTAATAGGCCGAGGGCTGCACTAGCCTGAGAACTTTCCTAGTGATGCCTTATCGCAGGTGGCAGGGAGGCAGTAGCCTTCCCTAAGAGGAGGGTCTGTCCAGCACAGTGGACCCGCTGCTCCCCTCACAAGGGAGTCACCTACCACCACAGCCCTTCTTTTCTTCCTTGTGGAGGTGGTCATCGTACAAGGGCCAGTCCTTTCTGTTCAGCAATATCTCTGGTGTAGATGGGCCATCATCCACATCATCCTTGGACTTACTTTCCACATCCAGAGTCTCATCATTGTTGTGTACAAGCATGTGGGAAGGGAGGTAGGCAAAGAGGGGGTTTGTCTGCTGCTCCAAGCAGGGACTTGTCCTTGTTCACTCTTTTTGTTTAAGTCACTGCCTTCTGTATGGCAGGGGAAGAATACAGGATCCCCCTGATCTTATGTTTTTTCTGGTGGCTGTTCTTGTTACTGTCTCAGGGAGAGCAGAGCATGGGTTTGCCACTCGAATTCTTTCTCATTTCCCTACTAATGACCCCGTGTTCCACACTTATACTTTGAAATAGCAGGCAAATGTCCTAATAATGGTGGCTGATAAGCGTAGCTCTGAATAACAAAGTGCAATGTCTTTGAAAATACTGTTTTCCATTTCAAGCAACGACATTAAGTGATTCAAAAGCATTATTTCATGCTTCTTATAATAGCCACACAAAATGGAAATTTCTTTTTTTGCTCACAGTAGCAGATGAATACACACAAAAATGTATTGCCAGTAAAGGGTCATTTACTTCTTGTTTTATGATTTTAACCAGCATTCCCATGAAGCCTGAGCAGAAGCCATGTAATATGACTGATGTAGAATGAATTCCATCTTACTCAAATTATTTTGCAGTCCTTATTCTCATTAGAGAAGAAAGCTCCTGAGGTCAAAAGACAATGGAAATAATATTTCATTTTACCTTAGACTATGAACTCTGGAACTAAACACAGTGCTTTAATATCTGTATGCAGTTAGACCTGCTCAAATAGGATTTAATATTCTTCTATAAATAGCAAACTCTGTATAAGTTATCATTAGTACAGAGATAACTCTTGAAAGTATTATTATATTTATAGCCAAAAAGCAGACCATATTCTATACATGCAGTGCTCTCCACACACATATGTAGAAAATGTTACAATAAAGTAAGCATTTTTATACTGCGAGTGCTTCTATTTTTACGATGATAAAAGCTTTTATATCAAACAACTCTTTTTGGATAAATAACATCTTTGCTAATTCTAAAGGGAAAAGCACCTAAGAAGTTACCACAACAATGAAATGGAATGGAGCCAAATGAAGGATCTACTGTTAACTTCTAGAACACGAAATGTTAATTCTTTAATGTTAACTGGCCTTTTGGGATTTCTAATAAACTGAGTCTAGCATGCTGTGGGATTTTAGCATTGACATGTTTCTAATGAGAGGTTAATGAATCTAATCTCTCAAACCATGGTAAAACACAAGACTAGGGATCAGGGAGCCAGTTCTGACAGTGTCTGGCTGTGTTCCAGTTGGGTTCACTTATTCATGAAGAAGCTTCCATCAGATACTCTACTTCTTACTGAAACATGAAGTGAGCTGGAAAAGAAAGGTCTCTGTGGTGTAGAAGGAACTGTCAGCAACCCAAGGAAAAGGCCAAATTAAAATTAAAATTCATTAACCTTAGCATCTGTCAAAGAGTTTTGAAAGGAAGAAGGAAAGAAGAAAAAAAGAAGGGTGAATACAGTAGTCTGAGAATAAAAAAATTACTACTTTCTACCTGTTTACCAGAAAACTGCTTATAACATCAATAACCTTAGCTCTCTGAAAACAGTATCTCGGATAAATAGAAATGATGTAACATAGCTAAGTACCATTCTTCACTGTAAACTCCTTTAAATACTAGACATTTGAATGTGACAAGAATACCTTTTTCAGTCCCAAATTTTCGTACGGTCAAGGAGAAAGCATCCCACCAGCTAAGTCTGCCCATCAAAATAATAGCTTAAAAAGCTATTGCAACATTCCACAATCCACATCCGAAGAATCACAGTGAGAAATGCACAGGCATAAGACTCTAGACCAAATGCACTCTAGACCAAATAAGTACACAGTTCACAGCAGACAGGAGGAGATCCTCAGTTCTGAAAACAGTGAAGTTTCCTGCACCTTGAGCTTTACACAGATTCTCTGGCAACCAGCAACCAGCTTACGGTAGGGAGGCTTACTCTCTCCAAAACCCTAACTTAGCTCTGCTATATTCAAAACAGTTTTACCTCTTTGACAGCTTCATCAAACGTGGTTTAAAGTAGTTTACATATGCAAAAGGCACCATAAGGTTGTAGAGAACAATTGCATTAACAAGCTGACCAACAGAGGCAGTAGAAAATTTATTTTATTAAGCAATTTAGAAAAATAATAATAATCTGGATGGCCAAGTGTAGAATATTCAGGATATGAAATTTATCAAAGTGAAACCAAACCATGTATTTGAACACTAACATATATGAAACATGCATAAGCTTCTCAAAAGCAAATAGAACGTGGTGAAACTTCAAGCACTTCATAAAGAGCTACTATTTTCCCTGGTAGTTCAAAAATCACTCCTTAGCATCTCAATACATAATTTACTTAAACTCTGTCCTCAGAACAGCCTTCTTCTTTTTTTTAGACTACTCTAATGAATACTTGGATTTTGTCTTCATACATTTTACATTTCCTAGCAATTCAAAGCACAATTCTGCACTTTAACAGTGCCATAACATGGGTAAATAAATAAATACATTTTATGCAATTTCTTCAGCCATACTCACTGCTTTTCAAATATTGCAACATTTCTATGCAACTGTGAATGATTAGCATCCCTCCTTCATCCCTGTTTAACTCCGTTTTATGTTTTTTCCTGCCCGCAATACAGATCTTTCAATACAAGCAGGTCAGGATGATCCAAAGTCCTGTAACAGTCCCAATATTTTATTTATATTTCCAATTTATTTTAAGATTACCATGCTCATCTTCTCCCCAAACAGATCTTGGATTCAATAGCAGATGTTAATCTAACTCACATTCTTTGGGAACTCTATTTCGTTATTTGGATTAGGTAAATTCCAACTCTGGCACACGGAATGTTCCTTTTTGATGCTGCAACAGTGGGAGAAGGTCTAAGTGGCTCTGAAAGCAACACACTCACTACCTGCTTGAAGCATTCTTACTTGAGAACTTTCTATTCCAATGTCTCAGAGTTAAGATATGTAGAAATTGGAATTATAAACAGAATCACTTTTCTAAACTATGCTTTAGCACAAAGTAGGCTAAGAGACTTCGCATGAGTATGGCAAACTTTCCATGAGGTGAACATATAAATTAACATATGTAGTAGAAGTATTGGAGATTTTGAATAAATAGCTGAAAAAATCACACATCAAATAGCAAGCCTAGATAGAACAACTTGTAATGAGATTTACAGCACCAGTAATGATGCACTGGTAATGATATGGGACTGTTTTTTGTTTCCAGAATAGAAGAAACCCATTAAAACAGATCTCCAGTACTGGTACAAGACAGTATCATGTATCCTTGTCTGACAAAGATTATTTCTTGGATGGACAACATTCAAAACTTTTACTCTGTAAAGTAAGATAGAAAAGAGGAAAAAAAAAGACAAATAACTTGGAATCTTCTCAAATTAACTCCAAAGTAGGTGAAAATATTATAACATCTCAGGTTATCCTTGAACACATCGTTTTAAGACAACCTGCTCCTCCTACTACAAAGAGGACACTGTAAAACTACTTTAGTTATAATGGAGGAAAATGCTGCCATCTAATATTGTGAAGGAAGATAAAACATCAAATGCCAACATTTTCAGAAACACATTTTCCAAATCCAAACCAAGATCCCTTGTTGCACAGTATTCCAGGATTGTTCTTAATAAAAGCCAAAAAGCCCCCCTACAATAAAGCAACTCACTTGACAAACGCTAAATTTATTTCATTCTTTTAAAGGCTCTAAAAATGGTCATAAAATCTCCCTTTCAATAAGCTATCAACTAAGGCAGAATATTCTGATTTCCCTGTATTTATTCTCTGCCAGTAACTCTGGCAACATAAAGAGAAGGGGACAGAATTGCTGTCCACTGGAAGGCTGGAGAAAGGCTGAGTTCTCTGGCTCATTTCATGAGATGATTCTTGCATTGTCACTTACATAATAAAAATGATTGACCTAAACCACTGTTAGTATAAAACATGTAAAATTCCAGTTTACTTCCCATGAGAGTGAATTTTTTTTTTCCGCAGCAATCCTGGTGGAGGTTTTGCTTGTTTAACAGGCTTCACATCTGCCTTTTTTTTCTGTCAAAAATCTATCCTCCATACAAATTGTCTGCAGAGAAAAGACAAAGTGACTCCATTCATGAAGACTGTCTTAGTTAATGGCTAAATATCAACAATTAGTAAGAATTTGAAGCTGCACGATACAAGGCAGGAAGTGAGGTTAATAGAGAAAAACCTTTAAGAGAAATCAGAGGAATCGGGAATCAAGAAGAACGAGAGAAAATGGCTAGAACTCATTAAATAACTGACTAAATGTATATGATTAAAGGAATTCAAGAAACTGGAAATTATGAAAGGCTATTATTGGGTAAGGTGAAACTCATTTTTTCCTTCAGTGGAAAGATCAGATATTCCTTCCTCAAAACCAGCAAAACAAAACAAAAGCATAGCCCAGCTCAGATCTCCAGCTGACAGCCAAATATTTATTATCATATTACTGCAGTGTGTTCTTGAATTTTGCATTACCTATATTCACCATAGCTCATAAAAATCCACCATAGTTTTTTTGATTTTAAGTGGTATCTTTTCAATTTTAAATACAGAATCACTACAAAAGCACAAGCTGCATATTGAGACTAATGCCAAGCTGTTCCATCTGTATTAAAAATCTCAATAGTTGCCAAAGTTCAAATGTAGATCTCTCACCAGTAATACTCCTGGAAGCAAAATACATACAAATAAAGTTCAAATAAAGATAAAGAAGAAGAGGTTAAATTAACTGCTAAGGTTTCACAGTGAAGTCAACAGCATTGAGAAAGAAAATGAAAAAAAGCAGTAATAGATGTGTTTAAAATTCTGCCTTTTCACTGTCATATTCCTTTCCCTTTAAGAGCATAAGCTTGGTTTTTTCGTCTTGCTAGCTAAAAGAACAAGGGTCTGTCTCCAGGGATGCCTCTTCTGAATAAGTTTTCCTATCATTTGCTTTCCAAACTGTAGAACAGTTCTAGTCTCATATAACACTTTGCTTTGGAGGTGATGGGAGGCTTTGCTGCCCCTGGCACAGCACCATTAGTTATCAGGCATATTGAGAGGAAATACAGATTTAATAAAAATACTGAAAAAGGAAAGGGAAACATTTGCACAGCACTGCTGTCCTCAGACACCATGTTGGCAGTAGCCAGTAGTGAAAGACTGCGGGCCTCAATCTGACTGTCTGAGCAAAAAACAGTTCAAAGGTGCAAAGTCCAATGTCCCAAGGTCAGGTTGTTTAAAGGACAGCTTCAGCTTAGAATAATTAAAGCTGTATTTAAGCATAAATAGACACCGCTCGAAGGAGGTGGAAAAGGCAACGCAGATAATTTCCTTAAAAGCATAGCTCCAGGTGATGAGATTTAGAAGTTCTGGTCAAAGGTCTCCAATCCATCCCTTTAATTTGACGGCTACTTCAGGACAAACTGAGTATCTGGTGCCAATCCTTTTTGTTAAAATAGTGGAACAATAATTCCAGATAAGGATTCCATTGATAAATGATTGGTTTATTATGCTATTAAACTTGGAGACACGACCACAGAAGAGTAGTCACTACATTGCAACTATTAAAGTGGCAAAAACTGAAGGAAACAAAAGAAGGGAAAATGAGAACATTTAGTGCGATTGCACTAGGGCATTATGACCTAGTCATCCACAATGTACCTTACACCCAGTACCCTAATACTACAACCACCTGGGTTTCAGGCATCCTTAAAAAGATAATTGCATTAAATGGCAAGATGCTCCAAATAACAGCTATGAAAGATTACGTGCAGAGAATCACTGCGCCACATTCTGGAATAAGCAGCTTTATAAAGGAGCTAAATTCAGAATTTGAGCATTTTGCAGTAAATAAGTATATAATTCTATCACTTATGCCACGATTTTATGGTTTTTATTTCTTTCTTCATGGCCCAGCACCTGTACAGAAATAGTCAACCTCTTCTTTTTATCAAATACGACTCAGACTTCTTTCTGCAAGGATTTTTTCCCCACATTTCTACAAATATTGCTAGTTCAGTTTAGCCATAACTGGCTACCAGAGAAAACAATTAGGCGGTGGAAAGTAAAATCAGCTTTAAAACTCACATAATAGCACTGAATAAATAAATATACCAGCATTTTTCAAATTATGCATTTATGTAAATGAGAGAAGGTTAACTTCAAAAGCCTTCTCTCCCTGATCACTCTTCTTGTCATTATGTGTGATTTTGTGCCAGCTGAGGACTCATTTTCATGAACAAATAGCTTTTCATTGGATGCAGGTTTTATGTGTAAAATATGCTAAAATAGGTAAATGCCAAAATGTGTTTCTCATTCCTAATAACAATCAAAAAAAAGATTCCAAGTTGAAACTTTAATGTGAAAATAAGCTCTGGAATAAATTCATTATCCTGTGAACAAAGAGTTTCATTGTATAAATCAGCATCTTTAAAAAAAAATCAGCTCAAGAAACATTCTATTACTAAAATTCATATACTGAAGAAATTACAGCTGCCAAAATACTTTCAATTGCAGAGATTTCCAAACTCATGGAGGGAGGAAAAGAAACATTTAAACAGCACGTAATTTAACATCAGAATCCAAGAAATACTCACTGGCCAAAACTCAGTGGCCAAAATATAAACAACCAAGCAGCAAATATGCCCTAGATTAGCTAATACTACTCTAGTGGTCTGTGAACACATTCTGGAGTTTAGACACTAAGGAGACCGAAAAAAACCAATTTTGGAAATAACTCATTCTTAAAATTTTAAACCCTCTATAATATCAGAGTGAATTACGCTGGTGTGCTCCGGTGGTTTTTCTACACAGAATGTACATAAATAACAGTGCCACAATTCTAATTTCCCATCCGTGTGAACAGAAACACTCTAATTTCATATAAGCTGTCAACATGTGACAGACCAGAAGAGGTGATTGTAAATTGTGTCCAGTGCAAAGAAGGGAATTCTAGTAACTAAGTGCAGTGAACTTGGAGAAAGTGAATGGAAATAATTTAGAATGTAAATCTGAGCAGCACATGTGAAGACACGCACATTAATGTCATTTGAAACAAATGGCTCCAGGTAATCTCCACGTCAATTTCTTCCGTGCCCTAAAACTACAACTATTTCTGATGACGTTTATTCTTCCTTACTGCAACTAAAATCCCACATCTTCTCCTGCTCAAGTACAAGATTACTGAGTTCTTCAGAACAAATTGTTTCACCTGTTGCCACAGACTCCCTACTGCTTAAATCTATCTACTAATGTACTCGAAGATTTTATGTTCCTAATCCACTCCTATTTACACATCTCTTTCTCACAGTACTATAAAACAGATTCTAATAAAATACTATTTATCCTGGAAGACACTCCTGTACATAGTAATGGATGCCATCAGTCCTTTATTATGCAGGTTGATAACAACCATTTCACGAAAGACTAATGGCAAATGGTTTCTTTGCAAATTAAGAGTGGTTTACTTTAGGCAAGCTCATGATTCAGTATCAGATTTTGCTTTAAAAACCCACAGATTTTCAACTATTCTTAATACATCTGCTAAATAAATGCTGCCAGTCAGCTACAGAGTTCCAGGCACATCTTATTCTTAATATTCCCTTTATGGATTTTCTCAAGGAATACTCTAGGGGTAAGAAGCGAGATGAAAAGTCTTCATTTTTGGAAAGAGGTTTTCAGATCTGATTGAAATGTATCAGTGGAGTTCCCTGTAAGCTTGACATATTACCATCAGTGGTACAGGGCTTTATTTTTTTTAATCTGGGGAGAGACTAAATTTACGTTGTATTTAGCAAGCACCTTAGTTTCTCCTGACTTAAATTTAAGTCGGTTTTCTTAAGACTATGCTGCTTTTGGTGGACAGTTTCCATCACCACATCCATCAGTTTTCTTTCATTATGAGATTTGTGAGGAAAAATTTAAAAAAAACAGCTAAAATACTCTTGAACATAAATCAGAAAAAGTATCCCACAGATATTGCCATACTGGCTATGCCTTTAAATGGAAGCACTCTGTCTGCTGCCCTTATCAACTCTTAGCTCTAAAAATGCTACAAAAGGCATCTTCAAGCAAGGCTTACAGAGAGACTGACCCTTAAGATTCAAGCCTTGGCAACATGATACCCACTTTACACATACAGATGCTTACAGTATTGGTTTTCAGGGTCAACCGTAAGAGAAATTACACATGACAAACAATTTACCATTCATCTCTAACTATTCTACCCATTCTCCTGCCTGCTAATTCATGTTCCCAAGGATGCATACATCAACAAAAAGAGGATTGTTCAGGGGTCCTTCAATATGCAAACTCAAATACAGAAACAAAGCCAGGATAAACTAAACAAGAATGCCTGGACTCAGCTAAGACTTAGTGTCCACAAAAAAAACGGTTAAAATTCTGTGGAAACTAGGACATTTAATTTTTAAGTAAGCAGCAATCAAGGTGATATGAGACCTTCACATGATATTTATAATTCAAAATTACAGTGGTGACAGCAGAGACACCATGCTCCCCATAATGCTTTCCTCGTGTATTCACTGGGTACCGAGGGCTCAGCAATGGCAGTTTGCAATGCCCATATTGGTTTCCAGGTTTGGTACATAAAGGTGTCCCTAGAGGTGCATGACCCATTGATTTCTCTCCATATGCTTCCAATCCACAAGTGCTAAAACCTAGGACCAATTCAATAAACTATTATTATCAATAGGCATCTTCACTTCTGCTGCCAATACTAAAATATATTCCAGTTCTATATTGAGTTTGCTCAAACTGCCCGGTGTCTCTTTACTATAAAATGTAGAATCCAGTGAAGTGTAACTACACATTTATCCATTAAAACACGTTCAAAGCAGTGCATGAATATGGAAAGCAACAGCTTCATTGACTTTTACCTTTCTGGATTCATGGCTCCAAGTGAACAGTGTACAACTACTCAGGTGGAAACACCTTATTTTCTTAATTTACTGAGGCTCAAAGCCCAGACTCAGGGACATTTGCATTCACTCACAGGGGGAAAAAATCTTGTACAATACTAATGTCAAATTTGGTAAATATAAGGAAACCCTAAAGATAAGACAACTTCCTTTAGGTTTTAACCAGTGTAATAAACGATTTTATATTCAAAATTGCAGGCACCATGTGCCATCTACACCCCCATCCTGTAGTAGAGGCTGGCAGTAGGACTATCCCCAGTCTCACACAAACTGGGTCACAGAACTACACAGACTCTGCTTTGACCCTCTCACCTGCTCAACGTCCTCGCTCACAAGTAGTGAAGAGGATGTACCTGCTCTAAGCCAGGCAGTGCAGTTACCTTGAACTTTACAGGAAGTACCACTCTAGAGGCATTTTCTTTTTCTTCCCAAACCTTAAGGACAGGTAAATAACAAAAGGAAGAAGCTACTTGCAAAAAGATGTAGTACATGGAGAGATTTTTACTTTTCTCAAAGACAGTTTCTTTCTAAAATAGTGTAACAAAACCAATGTTTGGTTTAAACATGAAAATTACATACACAAAACTGTAAGAAATGGTTAACTATATGAGTATATATGGTAACTAAGGTATATATTTAGGATATATAGATATATTTTGGGCACAATCTTGTAAATTTCATTGAATTTCCAAATAACTAATTTGTAATAATTTTCATAATACTGTATTTTTTTCCTAAAAGTAGATGAAGTATCAAAGTCTGCCTGGATTTCCATTTTAGCCATGAACAGCACAGCATTTCAGTATCATTCTGAAATGCAACTCTCCTATTTTTAGAGCCCAAAATCCAAAAACTTATTTTAGGTAAAATTTACTACTCAACACTTTCAGATCCATTTTCCTAATGTGGGCATGAATTAATTCAGGGTGGAAAAACCCCACTCTCTTTGCTGGCATTACTAATACACTGAAATAGCTCATAAAATCATAAAGAAAAAATGTATTGGACATTGTATCACTACCAAATGTTATCACCAGAAACCTTATTCAATCACCTGCTGTATAATTCCAAGTATAAACAAGCTGTTTGCACAAATCAAAAGCTGTTAATGTTGTGGAACACACTTGCACTTCTATTACTTCAAAGACTGTATAGCTATATGCTCCATTACTATTTCCTGTAAGTATTACTTCAAGGCCTCAAACCTATTCCTAAATCTTATATATTTCCACACTGGCTCTTCACTTGGTTATTGAGTCCTTCCATTGGTAATTTGATCACTCTGAATACTTTGCTGCTGTGATTGCTACTTTTCTTTGGAATTGCAATAAACATGCACATTTATTCTTGCCCTCTGAAAGAACTGTGCACAAAAAAAAAAATCTTGAGAAATGTAATAATGCTTTTAGAGAAATTTTTTCACTGCCATATGCAAAGAATAATGTTTTGTAACTTTTCCTTCTTTTTTCATGGTAGTGTTTAAAAACATTGTATCAAAATGAAAGGAAGAATTCAGGTTGTATGATTCTGCCTATATCAAACTTACAGTTCACATCAGGATGGAACTTTTACAATAAAAACTAGCACCATACTTTAGTTTGCACTGTGGAGCAGTCTCAGAGTGCATAAAACGGATGCCTTTTTTGGATTAAACGACTGGAGCGGCACTCGAACTGCTAACGAGTTCCAGCTCATAGGACGAGACCAGAGTCACCTCAAAGGAAAAAGCCCCAAAGACTCATCATGTAAGTACTGGGTCCCCAGCACCTCTTTTGTGGCAGTCAGCTTGACAGCATACACATAGCCAAGTAATAAAGACATAACTTCAGAAAAAAAGAAAAAAAGCAAAGAGCTGCGCTTTATCAGGAATTACTTTATGTTTCAGAGCTGGCTAAATAAAGCTTCGAAAGTGGTGCTCTTTAACAAATCAAGGAGTATATAGCTGCCTTCCCATAAATTCAACCAACTGAAATTACATTTGAGTTACCAAGAAAGTTCATTTCAGCTTTTAAATCTATGCTGATGATATTCAGATCAGTTTCAGCAGGCCTACAGAAACTCATATATTGATTTTAATTCTGACTGCTTCCCCAACAATCATAGCAACTCAATTCACTGAACAGATTAATGTTAAAATTAGATAATGAGGATTGAAAAATCAGTTTAAGATTTGAGAAACTCCAAGCTACTTGCTTTTAAAAGAAAAGCTCGTCTGCTAAAAATCCCCAAGCATACACTACATATCAAACAATGCCCCTCTGTGAAAAAAATACAAATTATCTCACTACTGTCACTTCTCTAGTAAAGAGAACAGACAATCTATCTAAAACTCCAGGATCTACATTTATTTTTTTCCTTCAGGAAAAGGTCAAAAACTCTCCCTGTTTAGAAATAAGAGGGAAATATATCCAGCTGCCTGGAGCCAACACCTTAGCCCATGCATCCCTGTCAGTGGTGGGTAGGTCCCAGTGTAGCTGATAAGCTTCACCCAGGCTGCTGTCTTCTGGCTCCAAAAGAAGATGCCACACCTTCACAATCAGAAGCTTCCCAGAGGAATCTACACTGCACACAAGCCAACAAATGAGCACAGTGCACTTAGCCAGCTCTAGGCTAACTTGTATAAAGTCACTAAGCATTTTCAGGAGGCCCTTTTCATACTCATCCACAACTGACCTGCAATGGATACAGAACACAAGGAGTATCTTGTGAGGCACAGCAAATACCAGGCAAAATTAATCATTATCCTTTCTGCACTGAGCATGAGAGAGGATGGGGGAATGGGAGCAAAGGGATTCATACTGGAGTGATCTGGATACAAACATGGTGTTACCTGTTCTACGTTCTTTGTTAATCATCACGTATCTGAAGAGATCCAGTCAGAGCTTTAGGTCACCATTAGTGATCTCAGACGCACAAAGAAGGCTACCAAAGCAATGAGTTTCTTTCACTTTACACCAGCCACAAACACCCACATGCAAATCTAGGGACATAAGTAAATTTAGCTTACAGTAAAGGTTTCTGGCTCTTGGTTTTAAACCACGGAAGTATTTTTCCTAATTTCATCATGCTATCTTCTAATGGTTGGAGTAGAACAACAAGACAGTAAAGAACTATACCCTTATTATTTTGTCAATATTTAACTGCCTAAATATTGCCTGTAGCAAATTTACTATTAAAAAGCACCATGGGAGACAGAAAAGAGCACATTTCACAGTAATATGCCCACCATTTAAAATGTACATCACAAGTGACCAGTTTTTAAAGCAGATTCACTGAGATAATACACATTCACCCACAGCCAATGCCATTGCACAACTGAACTACAGAACCAATCATTTGCCTACTAAACAAAAGCCACCTTTCCCTCATTTCAAAAGAAATAAAAATGTGCTTTACATAAAAAACAGTTATAACAGCTTTTGTATTTATCATCATAAGGTAAATGTGGATAAGCTGAAATATGACCCATAATTTTACTTTGTAAAATGTTCTGTCTACCTTACACAAATTAACTAATCTTACACTTTCAGCTAACAGCTCAAACTCTCTTTCCATCCCTAAAGGGAGGAAGGGACAGACACCATAGAAGAGACACATACCAGAATATTCCAGAGAGAATTCAATAGAATAAAACTTTTGAAGCACTACTGAAATAGACATCTGTAATACAGAAATAATTTCTGATTCCAGGCCCAATTGTAACTTCCTCTTATCACAGCCATGATTTTACCATCTGACCCAGCAGTACTATTTAAGAAGAAATAGCTTAGCAGTTTCTTCAGTAAAGAGGAGAGGTGGACAACAGGCCAAGCTGTTTGGTCCTACAAAGCAAATGGGTACATTGGTTTATTTGAAATATTAGTATCTCCCAAAAATCCCATGAACTATGAACAAAATCGGTTAAATCAGGATACAGAATCCTGGCATACAGGGAAGTAATAGAAATCCTGACAGAATTACAGCATGAAGAGAAATGTAAAAGCTTTGCAGCTTCAAGAGTAAAAGACTTCCTGGCACAAGCTTTTTCCTAACTTCTATAAGACAAAATCATGAGTCACAGTTGGCCCAAATCTTAAACTGCTGCTTATAAAGACAATGCCGTGATAATTCAGAGAAAAAGTTCACTTCTAACCGTTTCTAAGTACCACATTTTATGACCTGCTATTTACAGAATGGCAGGCAGCCAGTGAAATTCTCAGTAGAACTCTACATCCTCACATAGCTTGCAAGTCATCTTATTTTCTATCTTTGAACAGCAAAATGCATTGTAAAATTAGTTTCTCCCTTGCTTCAGCTGGCAATTTATTATGTCAATCTTCTTAAATGTTTAAAATTAACATAAAAGTCCTCATTCAGATTACTTTAAATGAAAGGTAAGCACACACAGCATTGCTTCAAAATAATGGAGTTATTCACATATCTATTTTTATTGCTACATTTGGAACAAAAGCAGCTTGAATGCAGAATATAGTCAAAAGTTACACAGAGCCGGGTGGAACATTAGAGATGTCTCTTTTCTCTTTCAACACTATACCAAAAAAAAAGACAATATTACATTATCACATGAAACTTAGCAGGGAGGTGCTCAATAAAGAATTTTGACTTATTAAATGTGACACCATTACCACATGATAGCCTTTGATTTACATTGCTTTTAATTCACAGCTAGCAATGAAGTTTATCAGTTCTCTTTTGGCCCAGGTCATAATGGATAAAGATTTCAGATGGCATGGAATGAAAAACACCACTACACTACTGTGTAACATTTTGCCATGAGAAGGCAAAACAAAACTGCAACTGAAATGTAATGTCCCAATGATTAAGAGAGATTCTGTAGAACACATAGCTAAAGGCAGAAAAAGTCCATTGGAAGTAAGAAGCTTGTGAGATTGAGGGGCTTGCTGACCTACTGCAGGTCTCAAAAAGGACTCAAAGGTAAAGATGTCTAAGACTATCCAATTTCTTAAGCTTCAGGGTATACTGAAGAATCATTTACCCAAGACATACACTTGTGAGGTGAAGAGGAAATACTGTCAGGTCACAGTATCAATAGAGGACATGCTGGAACAAGGTGATCACTAGAGCAGCAAGTCAGCAGCACCAGATGGTTATGATCTGATAGGGTTTTAATACAATGGGAAGTTAGAATGACTGCATCTTAACAATTCAGACACCTAATTCTTGCCAGCCAAAGGGCAGAAAACATTGCCAGAAGCACTACAGGTGATTTGGGGAATCACAAACAGAACACCTTTATTTCCAGCCTATGATTTCACAAAAATTATGTCACAGTGAAATATACTCAGGAATGCAGCTTCCCCACAGCTAACCAAACAGTACCTGGTTGATTAAAGCACCAGAAAGTGCTATAATCTCTGTGATTGACTCATTGTATTAATAAGTAATAGTTGTGACTGAGCTTTAAGAAACAAATTGTTGCTGCAAATATAAATTGTAGTTCCTATTGTAACAACACCCAAGGACAAACTACAGTGTACTGCTGTAAGAGAAAAATTGTTTTCATTTCATTTAATCCTGAGATATATCTACATCTACATGCAAGCATATACATATATACCTATTACTTCTTATGGTGTGTATGAAGGAAACAGGATATTACACAGAAAGCTTGTATATCTTTGCAAGTACTTCTACCTTTAGATTACATTCTGCAATAAAAAACCACTGCCAAATAATATTTTATGCAAATAGGAGTTCTACTGTAAGTTATTTTATTAATTTCTGGACTGAAAAAAATATGCAGTGAATGAAATCCACCTATGTTCAGCATCTCATTCCATCACAAAATTCCTATCCTAAAGAAAAACATAAACATGAAACCAGCCTAGACTTCTGCATGCAATTCTATGCATACACTTTACTAATAATCAATTAAAGTGCATAATACACTGACATGAAACAACTTGAGAATATACAGTTTGCCACTGAATCTTGAAATTCTCCATCTCTCTTCTTAAAGAGGATCAGATTCCAATGAATATGCTTCAACAAGAAATTGTGCACCTTACTGTGTGCCAAGGAGCACTGACATGCTGGAGACTTGTACTTGCAATAAATTTCATATGCAAAAACTAGAGCAGAAACCTACAACAAAGAAGTTGACACACACCAGACTGCACTTAACTGAATAGACTTTGTATTAATTTTAATACCAGTACTTTAGCTCAACTTCACTATCACTACAACATATGGACACTGCCTTAAAGGAGCCATGAATCAATCCTTCAGCACTTTCAGCAGGTCAAAGGACTTCCTTGCAAACGGCCTGACACCACTTAAGTGGCAGAAAGCTTATTTTACACTAAACCCCTTTTTTTTCTGTTCTCTTTATGGCAGCAGTTTGGCCTATTTTACAGCTATTTTACCTTGAATCTATTCTACTTTTACATTCCTACATGACATACATAACTGTGGATGCTCAGAGCTGTATTTCTGGAAAAATAAACATAACCATTGACCAATGGGTAACACACCAAAGGGAAAATTGATGTGTTTTATGGATAAATTCGAAGTCTCTTAAAGGCTTTGTCCAGAATCTTGCTTCTGGTAAATATCTGGAAAACTACTGCTGCATGATCTGTCAGTGAATTATATGTTAACAGAACTACTCTCTGTATAAAACATACTGTCCCATACTGTGCACCACTGTCCTACATGCAGGTATATATAACCACTTTCAATAAAAGTTACAGTAATCATACATGACTGTTGGCTCGGATATTTTTGCCATTAGTTAAAAAGCAACATGAATTAATACTACAATATAGTCCAGAAGAATCTATGAAAAGTAAAGTACATGCTATCCTAGTGCACAGTGTTTTTTCAAGTAGAAACTCAATTTCAGAAATTTCAGTTCAGAAAAAAGCAAGAACCTTTTATTCTGCTAGATAGTGCTACACTCCACTTGCAAAAGAAGCTGTAAATATTACAGTCAAGCAAATAATTTCCCTGAGCTTGTATAATTAGATCTGTAAATCAACGATACTTTGACTATTGAGTATTCTTCCTGCCTAACCACCACAACTAACTTTACAGAAGTCATTCTGAAATACTTGCTAAATACCTTTCAGTGTAAACAATGGCTTTATTTTCTCCTTTTCTGTTATTCAGTCAGATTAAAACACAAATCAGCACTGAAAAAAAACTGTGTCTACAGTATTATACCCCTGCAAAGAGCAAAGAAGAAGCAGGAAGAGAGCAGAAACAGGTGCAACGATAACAGAGTGTTTGTGTAACTGTAGGCATGGACATAAAAAAATTCAGGCTTACCTTACACAGTCCACCTCAGATAGTATTTCAATGTCTAAAAAGCAATTTGTTATTACATTCAAATATCATGGAGTAATGAACCTAGTAACCTGTGAAAGTGAGAACAGTCACCTTATGTGCTTTTGGTTTGTTTCTACTTGGCTTCATTCTATTTTATAATTTAATAACAAATTTCTGAACAAATCTGATTTTCCTGTCAAATTCACAGTGTTTTTCTTGTTTTTCTTCTGGTTTGATGTACCATACCCTGACTGTATTTCTGCAAAGCTCACTGTTAGGATTGGTGGTTATTACCCAAAACTAAAAACAACCATTTTCCTCTGAGAATCAATATAAAATTTCAAGCTGGCTTTGGAATATTTCCTTTTATCTTGTTATAGATTTCTGTCTCCAGGTGAGCTTATTGCAGCTTTTTCTACCAAAAAGAAATTTGGTGGCATATTGCTGCTGGAAACCAGTATCAATTTTCAAAGTAACAGGTAACAACTTCAGGAGCTGAGAGAAAGAATCATTAGGGCAACTGCAGGAACCCCTAAAACGATACAGAGCGTAAGAGAATACTGCAGAACATTTTTAACACAAAGATGGCAACCTGCATGTACAAACATGGATAGAGGAAAGAGAGAAAACTACACAAACCATTTTTTATAAGAGTTCTAACAGGATAACTGTGCCATCTATCTGCATTTCTGTACAGGGCAGAGAAGTTATAGGTCTTACTCTAACTGGTGAGGTACTATTTCATGTGCAGATTTATCACTTTTGCCATTTCTGTGTTGCTAACACATACATATTTCTAAACAAGAATACTCGTGAATTTCTAATTTTTGTGAAAATATATCATATAGAAGTACTTATTATGCAGAAAAGTCATACCTGCTACCAAGGATTGGCTCCCCAGAGGCTCCCAAAGCAGAATAGTCCATGCCATAGAAATTCAATCCTAAAAGTATTTTATGCCTCCATTTTGAATCAGGATCCAGTACTTCAACACAAGCTCGTACCCAGGGAAGGGGGGAGTTTGGACCAGGTCTGTTAAGTTAGCAAAAATCAAACAGGTTGTCAGAAAAAGTACATGTTCATACTCAGCCTTCTCTTTTTGACCAGTGTAATTGTAAAGAGCAAATTATGGCACACAAAAATCAGTGAGGATGAACCTACAATTCTATCGAGGTTAGATGCACATTCTTCAGTAGCTTGAAGTGCTGATACACAAAACATGCTTGCCCCACTCTTGACTTTTTGATTCAATTCTAAGATGAAGGGACATAAAACTCCTTCCTAGGGGTAAGAAAAAGTTTCCACCTAGTACATTTTCACTGGGCCTTGCACAATGCCTACCCTATAATTCAAAACTGTGTATGACTTCAGTTGCTTTCCAATACCATTCTCAATGTTTTTACTGCAAACTGGCAAGATACACTGGGACAAAATCCACCATTTACTTACAGAAGGAACTATAAAATTAGTGACTGGTAAGCAAGACAAGTTTCAGATTGTGTGACACTTACTTATGGGAAAAAACTTAAAAATGACCTAACAAAAAGCTACATGAAGAAAGAGAGTATAGCATTAATACACAGAGTAATTGAATTGTCATGTATGTAACGTCAGGATATCGCACTCATTCCATTCCTACCTCACTGGAGAGGAGAGCAGGCTTTCCCTCAAACACTAACATGACAGAAGGCATTCACTAGCATGACAATGGGAGAAGTATATCCTAGTCTTACAAGTATCAACAGCTGCTACTCCCCACCAATCATCTGCCTCAAAGCCTTCATGACACCTGTGCCATTGAAACCCAACATGCTAATATAGCAGAGCAATGTTGCTGGGAACTGTGCTCATATTTAAAGGCAAATCAAGTATCAACTGTTTAAAGCTAATTTGTTCCACAATGTCATTATTAGTAGATTAATAGCGTACCTATCCTGCAGAACTGTGTTAAATAACTCAAAACAAAAGAACCTGGCCTGGAAAAGAGTAAGTACCAGGTTATCCTTTCAAAAGGATGCCTTTTCAGCTTGAGTACAAAGTCTTTCATAATATCCAAACCCCAGATACACATTGCTGTTAAAAATGTACTGAGTTAGCAGCTTGTTGAAAAATCATCTATTCTAATTACTAATCCAGAACTTTAGTATCTGATAAACTTACAAGACACTATCCACTTAACTAGGAAAAAAAATGAACTCGTACTGTGGATTTAACAGACTTAAGTAGGAATCAGCTACTTCAATAATCTTTCTGATGTCAGATGGAGTCTTACCGATGTGGTGCTGAATAGTCGTATGTCATGAGACTGAAGCTGTCTATTACTGAGGCCAACTGATCAAATTCTTTCTTTGTGAACATTCCTGGCTGGTTTGTCCTTTCAAAACAAAGCAAAACAGAAACAGGAAGACAGAAATTACTACAATAACCAGGCTTGTTCTCTCCTTTAGGTTTCATACCATTTGATCACATAGGAAAAATCTTTCATTCTGAAGTGGCAAAAAAAAAAAAAAAATCAGCACCATTTTTGTAATAAACATCTAAGAAAAAAAAATAAATTCAATGCTATGTAGGTTGCCAGCGGGAAGAATCACACTTCCACAGCATACTTACCAAATAAGCATTGCCAGCATGGCTACAATAGTTATTATAAGGACTGTGGACTAATCCAATTGCCTTAGGTAGCAATCAATTGATCTCTAAAAGCTTTTACAAAATCTTTAATTGCTTGGGCTGTTAAACTGGTTTTGACACTTACAAAACTAAGTTCTCTGAGGTATACTTAAATAAATGGATGGGTGCAGCTTTAATAGAAAAATATACACCAAAGGTAATTTTTTTTATTAACCTCAAAAACAACAATTTCAGTTTATAACGTACTTAAGAAAAACTAAAGAAAGAAAATCTGTTTTCTTTAGACAAAACCAGATCCATTTCTTTCTTTGGCCAGGGGAGAGGAAAGAAGAAATCCATTATATGACCTTCTCTAGACAAAAGTCTAGTTATGCCTTCAGCATATCTTGGTATGAAATACGGAACACCATTCTTACTTCCCCTTTTTTTTTTGTTTACTCTTGATTTACAAAATATAGAATTGGATTAATGTCTACCTTATCTTCATGGGTGAGGGGGTGTATATTTTGTCTGTTTTGGACTCAGAGAGGCTATTGACTTCCCTCAATCATTCAAGATGGAAACAATTAGTTCACCCAAGTTTCCTGAAAACATTGAATCTGTTTCAAAGAGAATTTGTAATTTCAAAATAGCAGGACAAATAGCACAGCAGGCAACATAAGGCAACCTTCATCTCATTGCAAAGATGGGACTGGACTAAAACAGAGAAGCTACGGCCAGAAGAGCCCTGTTCTCAGCCAGAGGGCTCTGAAGCATGTTAACATGAGACAAACAGGTAGAGAAGCAGGATATTGTCTCAAATAATCAGGGACAGCAGTGTTCATAGGGAGACATTGCAAAAGAAGAGAAAAGGGGAAAAAATGTAATTTAACAGCTACAAACTCAGTGGTGCATCTCTGCCATTTAAGAGGCAGACTTACAGGATTGTACAAGATTCCTCCAGAGAGCAGAGGAGAGAGACTTGAGAACCCAGACCTTCACGGTAATGCCAGAAACTGCTACTTGATCTACAAATTAGAAGCTAACCCTTGTCTAGGCAAGGTATGCTTTTAAAACCACTCACATTCCATCTTAAATGTAAACTCTAAAAAGGTGCTCAGTGACAGATGCAAGTAATAAACAGAAAAATCACATATTTTGACCTTTATCCCTTTTGGATCAGCGTGCAAATTCTACATCCAACAATATGTGCTGTGTGGATCACCAGAGCATAACAGTGTTCATTTATCAGTTCACAAGGACACTTTTTGTTCCACTGCATAAGGAAAGATGTGAACAAAATGCAGGTTACAAAGTGGGGCAGATTAAATCACATAACATGCCTGTCACGTTGTAAGAGAGTAAAGCATGAGTGAGATGTGCAAGAACATAATCTGTATGAAGCATAGTGGTGTTGTGGTAGTCTCAGATTTTCAGAACCAGTGATATACTGGTCATAGGAAGGAGAAATTCCATTCCTTTCCTTCACAGGTTGTAACAAATTAAAACAAATCCTCACTTCGGGAACCTACTGGTGGACCTCAGTTTTTTTAATAGTTATCTGCTCGTCATGTACTGCAATTGCAAACTACAGTTGTTCTACAAGAATTAAAATAATAAATACATATTTGAAACAATGTCATGGCAACTTGGATGTCTGTAGGCAAAGCAATTTCCTGATGCAAACTCCAGCAAAACACATTTTCAGTAAATTGATTGTGATTACTCCTGAAGGGAAAACCATAAAAAGTAATTATAACGTGTATTAGATATTAGGGCAAGTTGGATTGCTTTATAGATTAAGCCAGGTAGTAACTTTAATGAAATTTGCATGTGTAACTTAAGAAGAAACCCACAGGTTAAAATGGATATTGTCATAATTTCCTCCAAAGCAATTTTGTAACTCAACTACTTCTGTTACAAAGGAATGCTATCTGAGTGGCAACGGCATAAATTTCCAACTTGGAACAAACCCAGCAGCAATGAATATACTTTGTCCATTAATGTATGGTGTTAAAAGAGCAGCACTCTTCAAAAAAACAAGCACCACTCAACAGTTCAATGAGTACCACCAGTCAACTCTGCTCTAGTCAAGCACTTTGGGAAAATGTCCGCTGGAACAAAACCAGGACTATTTGATTCATGTCTTTAGATTTGTTCTGAGTCAAGAAAACTGGCACTCAAGGATAAAACCTAAATATTTCAACAGCTATTATACTTAAAATTTGAGAGTTTCCAATCATTCTGATATTTATGCAGACTTAACTCAAGGGCAGGTATGTTCTACTGACTACTTTGTTGAGAAACCCAGCACGGAAAGTCAGAAGACTTGGCACAAAATACGCAAAGTCCATCAAAGTAATATTTTCCAAGTCTAAGTCAAAAGCTTGTCATTCTTCTAAACTTTGAATACCGTTTCCAAAATAGTGAGTGAAGCGGCAGAAGCTTCATCATCATTTATTAGCTCTGTACCATATATATAGAATCACAGAATCATCAAATATGCTAAGTTGGAAGGAACCCACAACGATCATCAAGCCCAACTCCTGGCCCTGCACAAGACAGCCCTGACAATCTTCCCATATACCTGAGAGCGTTGTCCAAACATGTCTTGAACTCTGTCAGGCTTGGTGCTGTGACCACTTCCCTGCAGGACCTGTTCAGTGCCCAACCACCCTCTGGGTGAAGAACTTTTTCCTAAGGTTCCAACCTAAACCTCCATAAAGACCAGAAAACGAGCCTGTATTTAGAGTTACCCTAGTTTGCTAAAAGCCTCAAGCCTAAGTCCCACTGTCTTTGGAGAGAATTTGGCATAACTTAACCAGTTTGCCTCATATTTCCAGTCTTCTAAACTGGGACAGACTCCATTCTCACTTGGGATTACTTTTTTAACATGGCTTGCTTCATTTTAAAACTTTATGAAGAAGATTATGAGACACTGCAGAAGGAGAGGTGAGAGTAACAACTGAGTTTGCTCCGAAAATCTGCTCTTAAAACTTCTACCGGTCTTGAGCAAGTCAGGGCTCTTCTCAGCCCCTTTGCAAAACCAGACCCAAACTCTTCTCCTAAGATCCTGAAACCCTCCCAGAGCTGGGAGAAGGATGATGATGAAGGAGGGCTGGAGAAGGAATGAAGATGGAATGAAGAAAGGATGTCCTGGGTGGAACAGCTGGTGCCCCTGGCCCCAGCCCCTCGGGCCCCAGCCCCCTGGGATTGTCCCATGCCAGGACTAGCTCCCTGGGGCAGCACTGTTCCACGGTGCAAGGGGACTGGGGAGGCCACATGAGCAATGGGCCTGGTGACACCACCCTGACCCAATGGGAACGCAGGGCACCTGGATGGAACCAGTTTCAGCTCATGGATATCCTCAAAGAGTTAAAATTCCCAGGCATTCCTGCTAGTATCAACTATTCCTATTCAGCATCCATGGGGGTTTTCAGTAACTTGGATTGAACAAAATACATGAATGTGAATTATAATCAACTGAAAAACTGAACTGTATAAAATGAATCTACAACCAAGCCTGCTCCTCAGTGAATCCCCCAATGAAACAGACATTTGGAAGATAGGGAAAAGGATAAGACTGATTTTTCTGGGATTGCTGAAAACCATTGCCTTACACTATTAACAAGAACAATTTTATTTTTTTTTTAATCTGAGGTACTTGAGGATTTTTTGCTATTAAATAGGCCTTAAACTTGTTCAGGCAACATCTCATAGTTACAGGTTTGGTTTGCACTATTATTGATAAAGCACTGGGGTTTTTGGCTCCTTTCAAGGCAGCTTCAATGTGGCAGTGCAATATTATGTCTCAACCTATGCAACCAGACATTATATTGTATTTTTATGTCTTCTTTACCCAATATGCTTCCCTGTTTCCATGAGAGAGCTTCTCTGGCATTGAAAAATCTGGTAAAAAGCAGATGCAAAGTCAGACTTGAGTCATCACTCAACCTACTTTTGTGTTTGACAATTTAGGATCCAAAAATTCACCTTACAGTTCATGGTCTACTTTCAGTACAGGGTATGTGGTTCATTTGCCTGGAAAGCACATTTCAGGGAGGGAAAGTACCTGAGCAAGACTATACCAATGCAAAGTATGTGGTGCATAAACAAATCTCCATAAGAAGAGACATCAAAAATGTGACAGGTATAAGTTCTGTCACTTAACGAGTGACTTGAAAATGCTCTGACACTGGTAATGAGGATGATATAAAACTCCACAGTAAACAGAAAATCAAATTGTATCCTCTATCTTACATCATCAATATTTTAAACTAACGCTCTGTGGTGAATGTGTGTTACTTACTATTGAAAAGGAAAAGAATCCCTCATAGAAATGAAGCTTTATTTTTTCTTCTTTGTGGTTTGAAACAACTGTTAACCTGGAATGATATTTATCCCATAGTTTTCAATTTTCTGTTTACTAGAAAAATCTGTAGGATTTTATTTCTGAAATACCAGCCAAACGTAAACACTTAAATTCCTTGAACCAACAAGCCTTTCTAATGGATACAGTATCTATTCTTTATAGTATTTTTAAGTATTTATTAAAATGTATAAGAAATATGGACTTAGTCCTGTAAAAATACATATATGGAATCAATATAAAAAGTGTCTGTCACTCCTGTTTAACATTTAACGGATAAGGCACCATACAACAGGAATTCAGAGAGGTGGCTTTCTACAAAAGCAAGTAGAAATTATCAGTGCAGGGGAATGATTAACACTAAGGATAGAAAACAGGGCATGGGACTGCTGGGTGTGCAGAAAGGGGGTGGAAGAATAAAAACACACTGCAGAGAGAAAATGAGAGTTTTACTTTCCAGTTCATTGCTTTTTTACCTAAAGTGGACATTTTTTAGTCTGTGACATATTTTCCTTTTAAAAAACAGTGAAGAAGCTGCCTTACACAACATACACGAAAATCCTTCCTGTAAAAAGCCTCAGGAGCACAACATGATCTTTACAAGTTCTCCTCTTCATGTAAGAGAGCAATGGCAACCTGGCAGAACACACAGAACAACGATTCCTCTGAGAGCATAAGTCTTATTTGCACATATTCCTGAGAATTTGTCAACATTTCCCAATGGCACACTGCCACATGTATATAAAAAAACCCCCTATTATTGGGACAACATCATGGACTTAGAAGAAACCACCTGTTTTCCTTGGTATTTCCACATACACAGCTTAGAATTCCACAGTCTCTTTATACTATTCTATCTTTTCATGCCTAAAATAACTGCAGGGGGGTTTGTTTCACAGCCTAGAAGGTTTATTACCCGAATCTTTCAAATTACATACAGCGATATGTATAAAAATTCCCATTAATGCTTTACTGTTAAGTATTTCTGTAAGGTTTTGAGTTTGTAGTCTTCCATACTGAAAGATTGGAAAAAATACTTAATGCAAGCTGCTTTCATTTACTTTCAAATGAATCTACATTCTCAATTACTTCTTGTCTCACTACAATTGCTCTCAAAATGAAATAAGGAGAAAAAAGGTCTTTTAAGTGACTGCTCTTCCCTGCAAGTTCAAACTGGATTCTCGGCAGGTTACCTCACCTTCACCCTCTTTCATAAAAGAGAAGTTTCCGGTATCCTCACATCTTTGAATAGCCTTCATAATGGAAAATGGATTGATTTTCTGTTTCCACTATGATTCTCTTTCAGAAGTCAGCCTCTCAGTAATGACTTAATTTTCTTGTCATGTATAATTTTCTGTAAAGCAACTATTTGCAGATCTTTCTTCACCACAAGATATTATTGGTTTTCATACCTCGTTGCAGATAGGAGCATTACAGTATAATGCCGCTGCATTTTATGAACATAGACCACTGAATTCAGTTAACACAATCGCTGAGTAAAAATTCACTGTTTCTTCCCGCATGAAGTCTGTTCTATAGAAAATGGAAGAAAGCGCTACACGTCTACCCTGCTCAGCACACAATTATTGGCATTGATAATGAAATAGTCAAATGTGTAAACAAGCTCAATCTGAAACCATTTCTTTTTTCAGAAAAAATCCTCTTGACAGTTTTGTAGCAACCCTTTCTTGTTTTAGGTTTTTCAAAACTCTCAGGATGACAGCTCACTGAAGTAATTTTCCACTATCAGTACTTAGAAAGCATTTCTACATGGATTGTGGTTTCCATGGATGTTTTGCAACTAGATTTTCTGATGTCCTATGGATGTTTCATTTACAATGCCCTCTTACATCTGGGTCTTAGGGAAAAAAAAAAAGATATGTTATCTGTCCAGCTGTATATTTTCATGAAGTAACAGGGACCTGACCATTAAAATTCTACGCCTATGTCAATTTGGCTTGAAACTGGTCAAATGCCAACGAAGCTTTAGCAGAGAGATGAAAAATGTAAGAGATAAAGCTTACAGACACCTTGTTACCTCAGAAATCAGGCTTAAAACAGAATTAAGGTCTGTGTACAACAGCATTCTATGAAGCAGCCAAGTCAACAACAGGACCTTGAAACAATACTGCTGTTCAAAGACATGAACAATAATTACACATCTAATCCCCGCTGTCAAAAGAACATGACCATTCTGAATGTTTAACCAACGAAAGAGAGATCCTCAGGTAGACAAAAACAGATTTACTACATAGTGGGGGATGAATTCCATGCAGTTGGATGGAGACTGTAAAAAGCACAGGTAGTGGGTTGAACCTGAGTCGATGGACAGACTTTTAGATCAAACGCTTTTCACAATTTACATATTTACATATTCACAGACAACAGATCAAGGCTTTGGCAGAGATGCATGTTACTCAGTCATTTCAGAAAATGCACATGCTTACTGTAAATTCAAATATCTTCACCAGCCTTCGAAATACAGATTTCTTTTTCTCTAATTCCTTTCTAAGGACAAAATGTTGCAAGAGGTGAAGCATGATCCAAACACAGTATCTGATCTTGTGCCCTACAAACTCAGATCAATATGACAAATCAGGGACTGTACATTTCAAACCCAAAAATGTCCATTGAACCACAGTGTTAAGGTCAGTCCATTTCAGGAGAAACAAATAACTCAAGTTCCAAGTTAGTATAAATTTCTCCTCCCCACTTTTTTATTTATTTAACAATCTCTGTACAAAAGTCTTATTCTTCTTAAAACAAAAGTAAAAATTAAACTAAAAGGTAATTCCATAAAACCAGTGCAATCACCTCTTGTCACATACACTTTTCCAGTCATGGTTTTTCATCTGGTTCTACTCAGAGAACACTCTCCCAGTTTCACACACTAAAGTGCTGGAACTGAAGAACACAGAGACAAAAGCAAGAAGTTCCTTCCTCTCCCAACTAAAGCCCATCTTCCTAACATCTCCAAATCTCATTTTGCTTACATAACACGAAAGGATACCTTATTGTTAATACGTCAGAGATACATCATCCCAAGAGATACATATTATAAAAGAATGAGCAAATGAAAAAGGAATTGGAACAGTCTGAATATTCCAAGATAATTGCTTTAGCAAACCTGGGCGGGACATTAGAGAGAATTTTCTAAAGCTGTAGGTAGTCTGGGAGCACAGCTCTGACATCCATTAATTTGTAGACTTTAAGAGCTTGTTAGATAAACTTCTAGTAAAAGTAATGTAGTTATAGGGGTTTTTTTTACCTTTTTTTTTTATTTTCACCTTCCAGTACTATGCTATTCTGAATAGTAGCTTAAATTCAGAAGTAAAACCTGCAACCCCACTTGTGCATGGTCTTTGTCTGGTGCACCTATTTCATGATAGGAATGGTGACACGCAGATGCCTTCAGGGCATAAGGGCTATCTGTCCCTTGCCCACAGAAAAGATCACAATTTAAAATAAACAAACACCTCAGCTGAAAAACACAAGCCACATTACTGACTGTTCTTAAATTTTCTCAATGGCATAAATCTCTTCACCAAACTCTCAGATAGGAAAGATTAAGATAGGTATTTTAAAACCAACAAAACCTAGACAGCTCGACAAGCAAGAAAATTGTAACTGAGAGCTACAGATTCTCAACACTAAAGCCCTGGGAGTGGTTCCTTCATACACTCCGAGGGCTTCACATCACTCGGGGCCTGTGAATTATAACAGACTGACAAGTGAAAAGTTGCTGTATTTTTATCAGGAAGCAGAACGGTATCTCTGTACCTAATGAATTTTTTGCAGAACATTAAGGGCTGGCACTCTTCTTTAATACACATATCCCACCCCAGCTGTTGCCTTTGCAGTCCTTGCTCTCCAAATAGCGAGAAGCATGGGATCTGTTCTTGCCATGGAGTAGCCTACACAGTTTTCATGAAGCCAAACTAATTACCTGTAGCCCATCTGGTTTAAACCAGTAACAGAAGTCAAGAAGAGGAAACATGCCAACCAATATATGTCCTGAAAAGAAAGCATGAAATCTCAGCAGACGGCTAGGGACAAATCAGCCTGAAAACTGCTGTCCTCAGAGCTGAGGCATGCTGGCAGACCAGCCACTCACAAATTCTTAAGTTACTTGAAAAATACAGTGTATCTGAAACTTTTAAGTCAACATAAGAAATACACATTTCTTATGTGCGTGACAAAACCAGACAATATGACTACCAAAGAAGAAAAAATTCATTTTGATACTTGTTGTATTTACCAGTTCCATTTTTGGGAAGGTAAACTGTTCTCGTTTAATGCTGTTTCTGTTATGTTGCTTCAGCCTCTTCATAGGAGCCATTTAAGAAGGACTATGCACAAATGAACATCCACTGTGTCACCATTTGCTTCTCCTAATTTCCAAACTATTCTAGTGCCTTTCATGCCAGGGCTTAATGCCCAGGCAAGCCATGCTCCAACAGCAGAGTATCATGCAAAACAAACTTGTATTCTGGAGCATATGAGCCTAATTTAAAAACTCTAACACACCAAATGTAGCCTTAATTCCTCCTTGCATAAAATGCTCACCATTTTTCTTCTCTTCGTTTTTTGGAAAGTTTTCCAACTTAATACTGAAACTTATGTAGTAATTGCTCTACACCAGCTGGCTCAGAATTGGTAGAGCTACAAATGACAGATATGCAGAGGAATACATTCCACCCTTTCTTCTCTTTGAACTGTTGTTAGCTGACCTACACATTATTTTAATGATCCTCCCTAGTGGGAATTCAAAACTGGATGTGTACACTTGCTTCAGAATGTGTCAGTACAGTCAGACCTTTGCTGCATTGATTTTATACAGTAAGGTATAGTCTTTAAACGAGCCAGTTCTAAAAATAAATTTGTTCCTCTTGAGTCCTTTCTGAATCTATGCAAAATGCATGGAACCTCTCATGGCTGCAGTCAGAGCCATGCTGTACTGAGCTGGCAGCCCAACAAACAGCAGCAAAATCAAGAAAGTCATCAGCAAGGGAAACAGATGTAGTTTAGAGCCATTAACATGCATCCAGATTTACTGCAGCTAACAGAATTCACTTCAAAAAGAGATGTGACTGACAGACCTGTAATTTGGGCCTTTATACAGGGAAAAACCATGAGCCCAGTAGCATGACTCTAAATATGATTTAATATTATTACCATAATTTGAAGACATTATTAAACTTTCTCCAGAAACTGTTACTCAGAAGTAGTCAGTAATAATTTCCTACCGAGTTTTCTGTTCCCCTCAGTATAAACTCATATCTCAAGCTATATCTTGTGATCCAAATCAAACATATTATACAGGTTCTCTAACATGAAATAAAAATGATTATGACAGTCAGTTAGCCTAGACAGCCTTCTTAAGAGTCATTTCTATGCTTTCTTGAGTGCTGAATTTTATGCACAGGGCCCAATTACAAATTACTCTCCATGTTCCTGACAGTCCCTTTTCTTTTAGGATACTCACAGGGAGACTGACAACTGTGGAAACAATGGAGGGCAAAGTGTTATTACCAACTAGGCACAACAAATATGAAACTGTGCATAGTTAGCTTTCAGATTTTCCTTCCCAAGTCCCATTTTCTGTATTTTGATTGTCCAAAGAGATTGTCTTCCAGCATCAAATATCCTCATCAGCAACAGTAAGCATGCAGAGCATATTTGGTATATACTTACTAACTCTACAATAAATAAACACTTCTTTTTAGAATTGCTTGCTTTTCTGTGACCTCATTTATCAAACTGGAAGGAAAAGTAAGAAAGATCATACATGTGGACAGCTCAGAAAAATTCAGCAACAGTATTAGTGATTCCAACAAAATAAAATTATTATGACCAAGTATCTCACGAATATTTTAACGTTTCATAATTTTAAGTGTATGTATCAGTAAAGCAGAATCCTACTTAATAAACAGTAGTCTACAAAGTTGGTTTCCTAATATACTGTTATTTGACATAATCTGCAAATTGGAAACTTCATCTGAAACAAGCAATATGTTTCCTGCCGGTTTGATCCCTGGTATTATTTACTTACCAAAATTTCGAGGCTCTACATTCTGCCCCACATAGTCCTGCCTGAGAATGATGCTGAAAGTAAGTGATGGTTTCCATTTCACTCCAAAACAGACATGTTAGAAGCCACTTATAATTTTATTGAATTTGTTTACCATACATTATCATAAAAATTACCCTGCTGTTTACTTGCATATTCTACATTGGAATTTCTACTTGCTAGAAATACTTTTAAGAAAACCAGTGTGTATATATACACTGGAATAGTAAACCAACAAACATATCATTCTGTATACACAAAGTCATGGCAAGGCAATTCAACCTGCAGCAACTTCTAAAGATGATAGATTACTGATATAAACAAAAATATAATTACAAGTATCTGTTCATAATCAGTTTCTAAAAGACTGAAACAATTATTTCCTTTATCACATTTGCAAAACACTGGTCAATTGTGGCATCCATTAGGCTGAGCAAGTGTGAGGTCAATCAGCAGTTATTCATTGTGTGCTCTTCCTACTTTTCAGTCAAATATGTATGTATATTTACAAGAAAGGCAGAAAAGAGCATGACAGCACAAAGTAAGAGGAGGGATGAGATGTCTACCCTCCTGCCAGTCTTTCCCAAGAGGCAGAGTAGCAAAGCTAAGCTGGTATTGACTGCTACTGGATAGCAGTAATGAAGACTACATAGATTCTGGTAATTTTCACTGCACAGCAGCTCTAGAAAGAAAAAGCTGAAGATACTTAAGACAGTACTTCACATCCACAATGTTTTTGCAGCAAGAATAAAGAATGAACTGAGTAGCTAAAATGTTAATTTTGAAGAAGTGGCAGTTTAGTGGTGGAAAATACTGACAATACATACCTAGAGAAGTTTAAAGTAACAGGAAGAGAAGATGTATTTTTTTTTGTCCCCCTTACATATGCAAATATGAAATCCAAAGCTAGGGATTGCTTGCTGTATTTTGATGAGACAAGAACATACATTATGTTCAAATACTTGAAGAGAGAAAGTGGTTTGGGTTCCTGCAGCTTTAAAACGAAAGCAGCTGCACTACAGCTGTGCATCTCAAGAAGCCAATGAAGACAGACAAATTTTTCTAGAAGCTGTGAGGTTAAGTGTGCCTTTTATCAGGGAGAAACATGTTTGGTTTTAATTTAAATACTGCTTTGATATATGCTACCAGAAACTAGCCAGGAGATAACAAATTATTCTAGCTAAACTGTATGCAATTTACCAATAGTAGCATTTCTTGAGAATGTCACGAGGACAGTGATAGCTCCAGTGGTTTGTTTACAATGTGTTTCACTCTTAGCATTAATCCCAACCACCACGTCCCACAAGGTTAAATGAAACCATCCTGCTCACTGACCTCTGCTTTGTACTGGCAGGCATGTTATTAAAACACAGCAAAGAACAGCACCTATTTTGCATACAATTACTCAAATCAAGGATCAAGGCTTAACATATCTAGTTATTATTATGCTAGACTTGATAAAATTGCTAAAGTATAAAGCTACTTTGTGTTACCTGAGGCTTCTTACACAATTGAAACATTTCTTTCTCACACAGTCTTCTGTGCATCTTAATTATGAGAGATACATAAAAAGCTCCAAAGTTTTAGAGATTTTTCAGCAGATTTTTGATATTTTTTCTCAGAAATGTAGCAATAGCTACATCTGTAATTCTAAAACTCTTAATAGTGACAAAGTGGGGAAGGTGGGGAAGTGACAGAGGAGATGCAACTACTGCAACAGGCAGGAACTTGTCACCATTGCCCCCTATCCCTTAAGTCACACATTCAGTCAGGTGGAAAGATGACAGGGAATCTTCTGTGTCATGTGCCCTGTTTGCCCAACAGGCCTCTCCCAGGGAAGGTAGGGTGTGATTCCTGTAATCTGTTTCTCTCTTGGACTCCTGGATACTCCTCAACCTATTCACCTCCTCGTGGAGTTCCCTGAGG
The DNA here is from genome assembly GCA_013398055.1 of Ifrita kowaldi. Classification (NCBI taxonomy): domain Eukaryota; kingdom Metazoa; phylum Chordata; class Aves; order Passeriformes; family Cinclosomatidae; genus Ifrita; species Ifrita kowaldi. The sequence continues at coordinate 257,604 of VZRS01002945.1, forward strand.
TCTTTCCAGTTCAGGAAACCCCCTGGGCAGCACGCTAGAGTACTCCACCACAGATCATGCTGACAGTGCAGCCTCTCACCTCAGCACCTGAGTTTACTTATTTACCTTACAGTTTACTTTCTCTCATTTATGGATTCTACACAACATCAAGAGATAAAGAATCATCTGTTATTCAAGGAGCGGCTACTGCCTTGTAGCCTGAAGACAGGTGTGTTAAAAGGATATCCATCACACAGGACAAACTGCCTGGTGCATATCCTAACCATCAAAATGTCAATAAAGAGTATAGTATCATATTATGAAGTGACACAACCAATGCCATTTTTATTTCTACTTTGTCCAAAGGATTATACTTCAGGGGACGATAAAAGTCCAAGGAAAGTGACCACTAACAGCCTAAATACAGTTATATAACACTGTATTTAACAAAACTAACAGCTTTTAATGAGTGTATACTGAGACTTAACATATTTATATCATATGTCTAAAGCCTGTAATAAACTACAAATGCCAGGAAGGCAATGGTTGTGCAACCATGGATAGATTGAGAACCCCTGTGAAGACAACACCATACCTATAGCTTCCAAGAACTTTTTGTCTTTGTTCTTCCTCAGGACAGCAAAAAACAGGAACATTACTGGTGCTCCTTCTAATGACAGCTTATGTAAATAAACTTAATTTTCTCTACTCGTTGTTTTCTTTAGAGTAACTGGGAGACACAATGGATAAAATGGTTGCTGAACCTGGACAAAACATGTAATAATCTAGTCAGAGAAAATTCAATTTACTTGCAGACAGAAAAGAGTTACCATACAAAGTCTCACTTTTTGCTTTGAAAATGCATCCCTAATATCATAAAGAATTTAAGTACAGAGAAACAAAATAACCAACCCAATGCCTATGACTTATGAGAACAGGTGCAACCAAATTTCAAGATCCATTTGCCATATTTATTCTTTTCCCCCTAACATAGTTATGCATGTGCATATTTAGGCATGAAGATAGTTCACTCCAGCACAGCTATCCTTTTTGGAAAGAGGCTTGTGAAATCAGTATAAAAACATCCACATAGCTTCCCCCAGTATAATTTCTGCAGCACAATAAAACACTGAAGTGCATATATTTAAGGCAGGAATTTAATCAAGCCCAGGATTAGTAGGACCAATGGAGTTACTCACCATCAGCAACAGACAGAATATGCCTTGCTACTCACTGACCTTTTAGAAATGGTACTCACAGTTTATATGTGCATCAATGTCCATGCATGTCAAAAGCAGTAAAATTCTAACTTTTTGAGACAATCTGTTGGAAGACAGGGTGGAAGCCTCCAGCACACCACCTGCTCTAACAGCCACTTATACACCACTGCAATCCTTGCATGTCTCTTCAGACATCTGCAACTGCGAGACTCCAGTCACAAGGGAGAATTACACACACACACACACACACACACACACACACACACTTTGTAAAGAATAGCTTTGGCTCCTGCTGTTCCTCTCTCTTGTAAACCACTTACATTTGCAGGAAAATCATGCAATTTCTGGACATCAGGTGGATGAAAACACTATTTCGATCTCTGTTTTCCACCATGGGAGCTCTACATGCATTCTCTGACAGTAAAGCTTGCTAGAGAGATTCCTGCCTCCTAATCAGCATCCAAACACATTCCCAACTCTTGATTACTCTTGATTATGCCAGCACAACTGCCTCTGGTTAATGTTGTGAAAAGCTGTAAAATGTCTGAATTAAAAAACAATACAAAACAAAAAGAGTGAAGTTTTCTTTTAGTCCAGAACATTTACGAGCAAACCAAAATCCAGAGGTGCCACTGGAACCTTTAGTTACCAAAGCAAGGTTCAGCAGAGGATCAGTCTCAAGTTAGTTTTTGTTACAAAAGTTGAACTTGAGAAGTTAAACAGATGACCCAACATGTTTTCTTCCTGCTTCCCACACTCGATCTCATGTGCAGTGCTGCATTTTCCAGACAGATTTTCCCTCAGCAAACTAGTACTTTTAGCTCTTAAGTGTCTCCTTTCAGATAGCATTTGCTGACAGACCACTTTGATCTTAATGCATATCAAAAGAGTCTAAATTACAAATTCCTAAATAAACTGCTTACATTTGACTATTCTCTCTTTAAATTTTAATCAGGGTAGAACACAGAAGGAACAATGTTTCAGCTCCTAGCATCCTAGTTGGGTAGGGCATTCCATATACAGCTTATGTCTCCTTTATCAGTCTATTGCCAGCTGCTGAACTCTGATATCTTATTTGATTCTTGATGGTACTTATTTCCATGCCTTTTGCTGTATTTTCAATTAACAGTCTACAGTGATTCCAAAAACTTAAGAATATAAGATGCATTAAAGCACACTTTCAACCATGCATAAGTGTTAAAACCCAAAGTGAATTTCAAGACACGAGATATTTAATACACAGTAGGAGGCACTTTTCAGTTCAAGCCTTGCATCCTATAGATCAAATATTTTCAAGTACAACTGCTATCCAAAAAGTCAAGTAAGGTAGAAAGTTTCAGGATTCTGATCATTGATATCATTGAATCCAATGTATTTCTAAGCTTTAAAGTATGCATTGACATTGTGAATATTTTAAGATGTTTCTGCAAGTTATGAATGTATTTGCAACAACCTGTTTACTCAAAAACTTAAAGTGTTTTTTCTAGTTAATGCAATAAGAACACAAACATGGAAGACACAGACGGGCGGCTTATGTAAGATTATTGATTGAAAAGAATGTGACTCATGAATCCTCCTGGGCAACAAAGTTTTATGGATATATCCCAAAAACTTTAGGAATGCATAAAGATATATATAATTGGTTTAGAGCAGTGAGACTTTCAGATTCTTTTATAGAAACTACAGCTGTTATTTCTCACAGCTCCTCTACAAACATTCCATTCAGGGACAGGCACGTAAAACTTATTTCAGGTTAAAAACTGCACTTTAGACAAGCATCTCTTCCCAGCTCTAAAAGGGCATCCCTAAATCCCAGTTCAGAAAGGTTTCAGAGCTATGACCTCATTATTGTGTCAATATGCAGGACAGCAGAAGGCAGCAGTGACAACACAAGAACCAAAACTCAGTGTGGTGTTCAACAGAGAAACAGCTCTGCAAGACAGTTACCCTAAAAACGCAAATTCTGGTCCAGGCAAAACATGTTTAAGAATCTAGAGGTTTTAAAGTGGCTCCAACTTGTGTTTAGGGATTTAGAAAAAATAGGCTGTAGAGCCCCATGTGACTTACAGAAACAAAACACATTTCAGGCCCTCTGGCAGTCCTTGGTAACGTCAATAGGTATCACAACGAACAGGAATGCTGAGGTTTGTACTATTCTCCACTTTCTCCCTACCACCTAAAGCACAAATGCACTTCAAATGTGAACCCTGCTTATAGCAATTACTTAAATTCTACCAGAGCATGCATTAGCATTTTAAAAAGCACTTGTGTGATGCAGTGACTGATAAGGCATTTTAGAAGTATGTTTTAAAATGTTCTCCTTTGCTTTACCTGTAATAGACTAAAATTAATAGCAACAGAAAATTACTTTTAAAAGTAACTATCAATTGGGATGAAATGTAGGGCATAAGAGGGCAGCATGAAAGAAAAGATTGGAATAAATGACAGACAGGAGATAAGACATAATAATTTCTCATTATTTTTGATTTAACCAAATCAGAAGAAACTCAAAGTACTTGTTAACACTGCTGAAAATCCACGTGATGCAAAAGCATACCAGCCCACAATTTTCCAGAGAAATCTGCAAGAAATTAGAGGAATGATGATCCAGAACCAAGGTAAAAGCAAAGGTGCTTGAGGCATAGGAAGGAATCTCCTCAGAATGCAGCTAGGCCTTCAGTCCTTTAAGTAAAGGGCTCTGCACAGCTATTATTTTACAAAACTGGTTACTTTACCAATTTGCATGGAATTCATTGGGTTTTTTTGACACAGTCTTCATCGTATTGTTTCTCTCTCTCTGCCTATCAAAATTTGGTGGCCAGTCCCACACAGAAGCAAAGTGATTTTGCATTAAACTAGCTACTTCTTGTAAGCCTATAAATCAGTTACAGCATGCAACAGAGGAAAATAAAAAGAAACAATAAATATCCTCAAGTACATAGTTTTACACAAAATAAACTGCAATCAGATTTCAGGCAGCTATTGAAGAACAAAATTAAGTAGATATTGTTCTGGGCTTACAGTCTTAAGATGGTAGGAAGTACATATACTCAGGAATTGGTTTGGATGGGGTTACATTACTAACCTACAGAACAGGTGATACCACAGTTACAGGGCAGATGCTAACTGATCTCAGCACACAGACAACCTTTTAGTCACCTACTACAGGATCCCTGAATCTTTTCAGCCAGATGCATTTAAATCTGCACAGATAGCTGTAGGCAGAAATGCTTTATTTCCACACATATGCTATAGGACCTCCTCATAAAACTCAACAAAAACTTGAGGTCATTGCAGAGAAAAGTCCAGACAGAGAAGCAACATTTACCAGACTGCTCAGGCATTCAATTTTCTTTGCCTTTTTGGCACTTTGAAAATGAATGTACACTGAAAGATGTGACAGCCTACAAGAAATTTAGGAGGCTGTACAACACTGTCCTGAAACTGTGCTGTTAAACTGTCATAATCTGTATTGGCTGTGAGCCTATCCATACTGCTATACAGCCCAAGGTGAGAAAAATAAGAAATTGTCATATTTTTCTTTAGCTGTCTACTGACTCTCATTTGAAAAAGCACCTAACAATGCTTCTCTGTTTGACTTACATTACTGAGTTTTCATATGCAGGCATAAGGTTGCTGAACAGCTTAAAGGAAAAAAGGAAACTTGCGGGGGGAAAAAATAATCTTGCATTGCCAACTATGCAATTGGCAGCCAACTGTGCACTTGCAGCCAGGAAAGCCCCCACATTGTGGGCTGCAGCAAGGGAAGTGTGGCCAGCAGGTCAAGGGAGGGGATTCTGCCCCTCCACTCTGTTCTCATGACACCCCACCTGGAGTGTGGGGGAGAACAAGGTCCAGCATAGCACCTCTCCTTGCTGCTCCTCTATCACATCAAAAATTAAGAGGTATATATGGGTGCACATAGTTACCAAGACTATTCAGTGCAATATGCATGGAGAAAGGACTACCAATCAAACTCAAATAATTTCTTATTCTTTTCAACTGCACAGCTTTAAACAAAGCTTTGAACTTACTGTTTATCAGACAAGAATGCATTTCTCATCTGGAACCTGCCCTCTAAATAGGAATACTCACCCTGCTGCAACTGCAGGAGGGATGACCAGTATGAGTTTAAGTTGTGCTTCATGCAGAGCTTCAGAAAGGTGAGTTAGCAAGTGAATCAACTCCCTGAAATATAAATATAGTGTTAGAAAGAAAGGCAGGAAAACTGCTGCTATATATTGACAAGAACAAGTAACAGTAGTAATAATTGAAAAGATGCAGCTGGCAAGAGAGACAAACACAATTTGTCGCAAATGATCATAGCAGAAAAAAACAATTAGGAAGACTGATTAGGTTTACCTTCTTTAAGGGTTATGAACACTGCACTGCTTGGGACAGTCTTAGTTTTACTGGAACTCATGATCACCTTGAGGTTTAAGTTTTTCTTAGTTTTATTTCAATCTAACTATGCATTGTTAGCATGTAAAACAAGCCAGTATATCTTATCAGAGCAGGTCACCCTCTTGAGGTCATTTTTGGTGAAAAGAATTAGATCAATAGAAGAACCAAAATCTATTCTGAAGAAGCAGCTGCTGAAGAGATTAAAGTTGTCACTGTGGTACTACACATAAGAATTTGTGAAGATCCTTTCACAGCAAAACATGCAATCTTCAAGGGATAGTCCTGAGACCTGTGTTTAGAAACATTTTTCTGCTGGTTTTTTCCCTGTATAAATTATCCTTTTATTTCTCAATACCTACAAAACACGTTTGACAATGTCGTATCTGGAAATAGCACCTCTGTATGCATCATTTAAATAAAGACTTCCACAAAAGCTGATTTTCATATCCATATTCTAGGTATTTCAATAGGAAAATAAACTTAAAAATCCTTATGCAAACTGTTTTTACCACTCCTGACTAGAAGGGCGATGTTAATAGAAACCCTTTCAGTCAGCAGAAACAAAGTTTAATGTCATCTTAAGAGGAATTCAATAGCACCTTAAATTTGCATGACAAACACGGCCCTTCTGAGTGCCTTTCTTAAGTCATCTGATTTTTCAGAACAAAGCTAACTTTCCTATTTTTCAGCTGGCCAGAAGGATCCACAAACACAGTCAGATGATATTAGCACAGAACTCTAGATCTGTTTAGGACTACGCTTCAACCAGAACCAAATGAAAAGCAACTTTACCACCATTCCAGGAGGCTAAAAGTGCTTAAGCAGGAAAGGCAGAATAGACAAAAGCCATCATCCAAGCTGTTTGCTCCACTTAAACTGGAGTAGACCTGAATTCTCAGAAACATCATCTTGGTACTGTCATGCCTTTCAAAGCAGTATAATCCTAGAGATATTCGTCTGAAATTATTGTTCTTCCAATATAATTATCCATCACAGTGCTTATGCTCGATTTGCACAATGTAGACACTATCCAAAAGTAACCAAGTATTTTCATTTCCCCTGAAATGGTTTGATGCCTGATGAAAATTTCCTAGGGCCTACAAAAGCCATTACTCTCAAAATCCTGGCAAACAAACAAAGCATGTTTTATCACTTTCCCAACACCAGCAATATTTTGTGCTTACAATTTGAGAGCTGGCTGTGCTGAACAGCCCTTAACAATGAACTATCACACTGTCACCTGTATTTCTCTTCTGGGGGAAAACATGGGATTACAGGAATCAGCTTTTGGTCTGTCTGCAGCATGTACTTCTACCATTCCCACTCTGGGAAACCAACAACTCCCTCCTGTTACTTTACCACATGCATTCCCCATTAGGAGTGCCACTATTCACACAAAACAATTATAGCATAGAAGAATCCTTTTCCATAGGAACACTTTAAAAAATTACAACACTAGTCTAAACAGACATTTATTGACATAAACACACACATCTATCACAGCTCCCACATGACATAATCTTATCAAAAACTATCTGCAATATTAAAACTAGGTAAGCAAGCTTTCCCACTGATTTGTATCTTGTGGCTTAGTGGCATTTTTAACTAATTATGCCCAAACTACAGTACAACTCAAACTTTATTAGATGTCAGAGATGCTACATATAAGATAAATTTGACCAAAGAATCAATCCCTCTAGCCTTGAGATTATTCTACAGTGTTCAACAGCAGGGATCTCTCTTCTCTGCCTGGCTGCCTTTGCTACTGTAGGAGCTTTGAGAACTCTACACCATGCAAAACATTTGATGACTTTAACTATTTAGAAGATGAGGGGATAAAAAGAAGGGCAGGATAGGACAAAAGAACCTAGCAAAGGCACAGAACAAAATAACATCTTTTTCATTTAGAAACAAGGTTAACACCTTCACTCCCATTCTGCCGAGGCAAAAACTGATCCACAAAGGCAGTGACATAGCCAAAAAAACAGTGACTGCACAAAAAAAGTCATATGTTGGAATATACAGTGTAGAACCAAAACCTTCAACTGTAAACACAGGACAGAGATTTGTGGCCTGAAAAAGGAGCAGGAATGCAGTTTGGATTGTTGGTGCACTCAGGACTCTAAAACAGGCTACATCTGAACAGCCACTTCCTACTCTCTCCCCACCAAATTCAATCAGTGTTGATCTGGCTGAAAAATAATTACCTTCAACTTGAAGGAGGTCAAGAAGAAAAGGACAGCTGGAAAACTGCAGATTTTTGCTCAAGAAACCCAGATTAATATCTACTCACTAACCTGTCAAGCCAAGTTTCTGGGCCCTGAACACTTTCTGGCAAATCAGGCAGGATTAATGGCTAAAGACTAAATTTAGGCTCACTTGCATGTGCTGGCCAAGACAGATTAGGTAAATCAAATGTGCACTCTTCCCTCTCCCCTAAAGAGCAATATCAGAATGTTCATTTATTGTGCTATAAATTAAAACTTTACTGTGTCCCAACAGTGCTTTCCAGTGTTTTAAATGCAATATTCTCCAATGTTACCATTGGCAATTTTGAAAGAAAAGCTGCTGACATTTTAAACATTATAATGAGGTACAGGAAAGTAGGAATGGAATCAATCTTTCTAAAGAAGCTTCATTAAATATTTACCAGACACTTCACTATAGTCAAGTTTAACTTCAGACTAGCTACTAAAATACTGGCAGCTTTAAGATTCTATCTTGAGCTAAGTAAGGTCTACTTCATTCATACTATTTCAGGCCTTCTCCTATCAGTACTATTCGACAGGTCAATTTTCCAAGTGTTTATGATTTCAAAGTACCTTGTCCCCTATAAAGTATGCAGACCCCCAGATTTTCATCACCCAAAGTTTGTGGCAAGCTTATTTTTGCAGAAATCACTTTTCCCAGCATTTCTGGTCTACTGTGCTTTGGACACCTTGTAGAACAGTTTACTTCAGTGAACAAGAGTGGGATGTTGTTGCATTTGAAAAGCCTTGTAGAAGACATGAAAGGTTGTCATACCCTTCCCTCCAGTTACATCATCCTTCAGAGCTCTGCAACTTTCCCACTTCAGTCACCTTTTTGCACAAATTGGGAGTCAGTACTCCCTAAAATTTATGCCTTGTCAAGAAAATTGGACAAAATAAAGCTGTCTACTTGAAGAAGAAATTGCCCTTTTCTGCCATTTCATTGCCTGGTTAATACCAAGAAACTGGAGTGAATCATGGCAAATCTTTGATTAATAGATTAATTTTTCAGGGACTAACATGAAGGATACAACTGCTGGAAGAGCTTTTTCCTCCTATACTCCTACCAACATTAATAAGATGCCTGAAGGTCATCTTCTGCATAGAGTGACAAAAAAATCACGTTTTTCAGATTGATTCTGTGTGATGGCAGTGCCATCTGTCAAGTAATGCTGGACTGATCAGAATATTGTGTGCATTTTTATGTAGCCTGTGAGAGTCTTATGAGTATATTATGCCTTTTTCACAACATACCCAGGTCTCTGGAGAAAAATAAACCCACTCAGTAAACCTACAACTGAGATTAGTAAGTGAGACATGGTCTTGCCTAGCTGTTAACTAAATAAGCAGGAGAACCTCTGCTTGCTCAGGTCTTTCAATATTTCTGCCATGTACATTTCTAAACATAAACGCCATGGGATGAATAACTTGGAATATTTTATTGCAAAATCAGGCAAGAAAGTTTTAGAAAAAAGAAGTTATTTAAGAAGTAGGTTTAAACTATAAGAAGCAGCAAAACAGATTAGAATAGAGGTATCATTTGCACAGGATATCTCAGCTCATTTAGATTTCTATTGGGAGACTACTTTCCTACATGTTAGGGTAAAAGGTGGGTAGCTGAATACTTTTTCACTGTGCAATGATTTCTAGCATGAAAGGAAGCAGCATCAGTTAGATGCAGTCTTTCATCTCACATTAAATTTGATGCCACTGTGATTTGTATATTAATAATTCTATTCCCAGAAAACACAGGGAAGAAGTAGGTACCAGTGCTATAGAGGGTACTTCAAAATATCTGTATTAGACATCTGCAAGAGCCTCAAGTGGTCAGTATAAAGCCCTCAAAACAGGTCCAAGCACGTGTATCAGGTTCTTCAGACAGAACAGGTGCTACTTCTGAAATTAAGAACCCAAACAGAAGAACCTAATGCCATTTCATACATGTGAAAGTACACAAAGCATGCATACAGCACTGCTGTGTAAGACTCGAGGCACCAAGGCTCCTACACAAACAACCAGAGAAGAGGCTGTCCAGGATATTTAACATGAAAGCAGGCAAATATATTTAGGCACATAATTCTCTTATAAAAATTGATTATGTTGATAAAATCAACATTTAATGCATATGCAAAATAAAGCAACACAAAGGATTTATATTATTTAGGACTTTAGTCTGCTAAGCATTACAGAACAATTCTATAACTCTGAACCAGAATGACTGGAAAATTTTTTGTTCTTGAAAAAACCCAAACTAGTTTGAAGTAGTTTTGCTTAAGAAGACATAAACCAGAAGATACTTAATGAGCCTGAAACCACAGAATTTCATGTTATAGTAGATGCCAGTAACATAACTTCTTAGCAACATTTCACCTCATCTGTGATGCCAGCTAGAATAAACAGGAAACTGAAGACTCTTCTTAGATAACTCCTTGGGCCTTGAAGGAAAAATTTTCACTCATTTTTTAAGTTGAATTGAGGACACCCAAAAAATAAAGGTTTTCTAGAAACAGGCAAAGGGCTGACAGAGGGGTGTCTAAGTTTACCTAATTTTAAAAGTGCTCAGTGATCGCAGGTTCTTAAAGATGCTGGTCTCAGGATTTATGTGTTACAGAAGTGCTAACACTGTTACCCTGTTACATGAAGATTCTTACAGAATTTAATAATCACAAAGTTTTTAGGCAATTTTCAAGCCCCAACATCAAGACATGAGGGAGAGCATATGTTATGAAAATGTCCATCCAATATGCAGGTTCAGCTACTGAAAAAGGGTATCTCAAGGGGACACTTGCTCAGCTGAGGTCATCTGAGAAGAGATCTTCAGCTGCAGTTAATCCAGGTTTCTGATATATGAAGTAGTTTTTAAATCATAGCCCAGTTTATTGGTGAGTTAGGACACCACTTTGCAGGTTTTCAGATTCTTTTGCAGACTCACCTGCTTCTAGGTGCACTCTGCTAGAAAGTATCACTGCACATGTTTTTAGAGAGTGGATACTGATTTCATAGCTGAAACATTGTATCAGGCACAAATATTCCACACGCAAATCCCCCTATAGTCATTTTAAACTGGATAAAGAAACCTGTGCTGTACCAAGTGTTCTTGCACCACTAAGGCAGTGCATTGGACGAGATCACAGATCTTTTCCATAACACAGTTAGAAACATGACAAGAATAATTTCCATAGCTTTCCCCTCAACACAGATATATGAAATATATTGAATAATTGAGTGCCATTTATTAATTTAATAGCTAGGTACCCACTTAATTTAGATTTTGAAAAATGAAAACCATAATGATTCTCCATAAAATATTTTTCCCTAGATCGACACCACTGCTCTAACATTTCATAAGGCAAGCTGGCAGCTGCAGCATATTCCCATATATTTTTATGCACCTGTGTTGAGTTTCAATAACCTATTAGTAACTGCTTATGCGAGACTATTTCTTGTATGTCAGGGGAAAAAAAAGGATTTTTAAAATTCATTTTTAAACTAAAACATGTTCACTTTAAATAACATGTATAAACTGTATTAGCTAGCCAGATCTCCTTGCTCTGAAAGTAGTTTGAAGGCAAAATATCTGTTCCCAGGAGCATAATTATGATTTTTTTTGTCCCATTAAGCTACTTCCAGGTGTTGGACCTTGAAGGATCTGAACCAGGAAAGCCTACACTGCACCTAACAGCTAAGACAGATGCTTTATTTGGAATATACACAAGTACTGCCCTACAAACACTCCACCTCTCCAAAGGACTAGGCTGCATCTCTGTGCTGACACCTCCTGTGAACTAACCCTCCAAGGTTAAGAACGTGCTTTCCTACCGGTGTTTGTCACTTTGGAAAGACACAGTCTGAAGGAAGATGAGGTGTGACTCACGTTACAATACTGCCACGCTGTGGGCTAAAGGAGGCATTGCGCTGCTCCAACTCCTCCGACAGGAACAAGTGAAGCAGAAGACCACCCGTGCTTACCCATTCATCAGAAAAATCTCTGCTCTGCTACTCGAAGTGAAATGAACTGATCCCAAAGTAACAGCACTCAAAGTGCAATAAAAGTACAGGCTTTCTAAGGTAATAAATTCACTTAATTTTTCTCCTTAAGATCTATTCAAAGAAGCTGTTCTCTCCAAAAAACATTATTAGGGAAAACACCTGGGGCACTGGATAGCCAAGCCATCGAGTTTCAAAGCAAGTTATAGGCAAAATGAAGACACCAGTCCCACAACTTAGAATCATCATGAGACAAAATTTCCATGTAATGATGTGAGTCTCCTATGTTCATAAAACAGCTGTTACTGCACACTGAGCCCAGCTTCAGCTTCTGTCTAAATTGGCATCATTCAGAATGCTGCAAGCCCAACCCAAGGCATTGAGCAATTTAAACACCCTAGCCACTTCTAGGGAAGTGGCAATAAAAGGAGGAAAAACCCACTGATGAGTTTCCAATGAAGCACTTAAATCAGATCAAGTCTTGAAATGGAGGAAAATCTGCAGTTCCTAACTTCTGTTTCTATTTATGCTTTTGTGACAAACAATCTCACATTTTAAGTTAGGATAATCCTAAAGTGTTGTTGACAGGTGGCCACATTACCAACTCAGAGAAAAGGATCCACTTACCATTATACTGTGTGAGAATAACCCTTTCCTTTTCAGAAGTTACGGAAAATACTTCCCACTCCTTTCTATCAATAACAAACAGACAGTGAACATGGAAGCGGTGCTTCACCTAAATAAAAGGTAACTGAAGGCTAAGACAACTAAACAGCAGTACCTCCTCTAGTACAAACAGTTTTTATTACACCAGTCTCTCATAGTGTCCTTCTGGACAAAATGTGCAGTACACGGCTAGATAAACCGTGCCATGGAAAGGGACCTGGGGGTCCTGGTCACTGGCAAGTTGAATCTGAGTCAGCAGGGCCCTGGCAGCCAGGAGGGCCAGCCCTGTCCTGGGGGCATCAGGCACAGCATCGCCAGCCGGGCAAGGGAGGGGATTGTCCCGCTCTGCTCTGCACTGGGGCGGCCTCACCTCGAGTGCTGGGGGCAGGTCTGGGTGCCACAATATAAAAGGGACATAAAGCTATTAGGGGGTCTCCAAAGGAGGGCCATGAGGATGGTGAAGGGCCTTGAGAGGAAGCCATATGAGGAGTGGCTGAGGGCACTTCATCTGTTCAGCCTGGAGGAGACTGAGGGGAGACCCCATTGCAGTTACAACTTCCTCATGAGAGGAAGAAGAGGGACAGTCACTGATCTCTTCTCTCTGGTGACCAGTGACAGGACCTGAGAGAATGGCCTGAAGTTGTGCCAGGGGAGGTTTAGGCTGGAATCTTAGGAAAAGGTTCTTCACCCACAGGGTGGTCAGGCACTGAAACAGACTCCCCAGGGAAGTGGTCACAGGACCAAGCCTGACAGAGTTAAACAAGTGTTTGGACAACACACTTGGGGCACATGGTGTGACTCTCAGGGATGTCCTGTGCAGGGACAGGAGTTGGACTCAATGATCCTTGCGGGTCCCTTCCAACTCAGCTTATTCTGTGATTCTATGAAACAATACTATTTTAAACCAACATTTCTCCTGGCAGAGAGCAATATTTTTTACCATGCCATAAATAAACTCACCCTGAAGCTAATAGAAAAGTATGCTTTGCTCATGTGTTTCATTTGCAATACAGCACTTTCATGCCAGTGTGTATAAAATAATCTTCAGTGAGTCTTAAAATGACAGCTACACAGTCTGTCTTACATCCGTGTTAACTAAAAGGAAAAACATCAATTTTACTTAAATACAGTAAGCACAGTAAATAAAATGACCACTTCTGACTGGCAGTTGCTAATTGTTTCAGTCACCTTCGTGGCTGACTTATTAAGACACTGCACTAGGTTCAGAGATCAGGATACAGATCAGCTCTGAGGAACAACCTGGCAAATTACATAATTAGAGCAAGAGCGTATAGTTTAAGGATTATTCATTGCAGGGCAATTGATGGAGCCCTTGAAAAAGCTACAAAGATTCTGCAGTTTCAATTTTTTGTTCCCAAGTGTTAATTTTATAGAAAAAAGGTAGGACTTCTAATAGTACACTCAGTTCAAGAAGTAACTAGTATATGCCATCAGTCAGCAGCATTTGCCCTAAACAGAATAACCTGAAGTAACCATTTTTTGAAAGGTGAAAGCCTTTCATAATGAACTCTACATTCTGTGCAGCTTTCTTGAAGCTATTTGCCCCCAGACACTTTAGGCAACAGAGATCTGGAAGAAATACTGTGCTTTAGGGAAATGGATGTCTGAATTTCCTTAGAAATGAACACAAAATCTTCAGATCCCTGCACTGAATCATTAATTTCACCACCATATTCTGCCTTTTCCTCATGAAGCAGAAGTTTGGCATTTGCCTCAGGTCTTGAAAGCATCACACTGTTCCAAGCCTCACCCAGTAACCCAAACCAAACAATGTTATGATAAAGGCCAGTGCCAATATGTGAGTGATTGTGCAACTGAGGTACCCTCTTCATCCTTGTACAACAGTTACATCATGCAAAACTCAAGCACAAAAGACTAATGTGACGTGCTAAACCCATTGTGAAGATTATTGTGTAATCTTTGATCTCATGTAGAGTGAGGTAAACCCTTCTACTTCATTGTAAGACGAGCAGAACGGCCTTTAGTTGTTCTAGAATGAAGTGTATTTATTTATAAAGACATATTCCAATCACTATGGACAAATTAAAAGGATGCTTTAAAGGAACTGATTTTTAGGAATTGCATCCTAGAGATTTATACTTACGTTTGCTTTTGGTTTCCCAGCTGACTCCAAACTTCAACTACAAAACCATCAAAATTTTCATTCTAAATAAAGAGAATTGTCAACAATACAGTTAATGACCACGCAATTATTTTTCTTGTACTATTACAGATTGAACACGTTTTGTATTCTTATACCAGCTTCATCTTTAACACCACATTTCATGGAGAAGTCCAAGAGAAGCTTAAATAATTTAACGAACATGCAAAAGTTGAAAATCTGTATTATTTATCTACTCTTACAGGATAAACCAATATTGTATTAGGAAAATTCAGACACTAATGAAAGACAGTTGTTAAGCAAATAATTTGACACACTTTTACTTGTATATTGAGAAAAAAACTCATTATCCTTTGAGTCTAAAGATGTAAATGCTAATTTGGCATAGACATAATTCCAAGTATCTCCCACAATTAGTCTCTCTTTTGATAATTTATTCTTAGCATGATCAAGGATACTGTTGTATTTGAGCTGACCTCCTTAAGAGGTCAGCTGTTACTGAGGACCTAAAATTGATGTATCGGTTACAAATTTTAAGAAATTACTCAGTTTAGCTCTACATCCAACTTCCTCTAGAGCACTGTAAGATTTCTTTACATCATGTAGCAAGAGAGAACTCTTATTCTGACAATAATTAAGCAGGCTGCCACGAATCAACCACTAATGCTGAATGTCTTTTGGGTGTGACTTGTCTAGTCCCACACACGCACAGCTCTAAAGCCATTAGGTAAGGGGTTGGCCAGAAACCTTAGAAAAATTCCTCTTCTCCTCTCCCCAGTCTCTTAACATTTTGAGTAAACTGGTTGATCAGACCCAAGCAAAACTGTTCAGTAACACATATCCAGTGTTATTCTTGGTATTAAAAGTGGCTTCTTAGCTCTACCACACTGAGCCTGAATGTATTCCTGTACAGAAAACAGCACTCATTGCACCCATAACCCTTTTTCTGCCTATCAGAAAATACCACTACGCAGTTTAGCCACTGCTCAATAATGACATTTTTAAAAGAAATGTAAAATAAATTTAAAGCAGGCAGAATTCACGAGTCCAGCTGCCAATGACAATAAGGTTATGTTGATCAGACTGATGTAGTCTCACATTAGACTCATAGTCACCTGCATTACACTTCATATTCACAGGGACTGGACACATACTAAGACACACTATTAAGAATCCTGCCTCATTATTGTTTTGAGCAAATTTTATTTTGTAGAATACAGAAAACATCTATTACTAAAGGAATCAAGTATAATCTCACACTATTTTATAAGCATCATAAATAGTTTTTTTACCTTGGCTAGCAGAACCATGTTCTTGGAAAGCTCCTCTATCTCATCTTCACTGCCAAAAACACTCTCAAAGTCTTGGTAAGTCCAGCCATCAAACAAAATTCGAGGCACTATCAGGCAAAGTTGTCAATAAGTAGTGAAAATTAAGAATTTATTATCTACACTGGAATGTTTCTGCAGAAACAGAATACAGCAGATACAAGCAGATATGCCACTAAAAATCATATCCCATGACTGAGATCATTGCTTTTTCACTCTGACCAATTCCAGCAGCATAGACAAATAGGCACTGTAGAACATTCTGCTTCATTTTAGGTTTAGTTAATGGTCAGGACCGATGCAAGTTTTAAGAGAAGATACTTCATTTGATTGAACAATCTTAATTGAACTACCACTTAGGGCCTCAAGTAGGGTCTTAAAACAGCAACAACACAAGACAGCAAACTTTGTGTATCTCTTCTACCCCAATAATGAGGTAGAAAAGTTCACCTCAAACTCTAATTTACTTCATACACAGCCCTATATTACTTCACTCTTCTACTCAACTCGGGGCCCTAAGACAAATTTTTACTTTTGGAAAGCATGGGCACTTGAGCTTGTGTAATTTCTTTTTCTAAAAACACAAAACACTAAAAACATAGACAGGAAAGCTGCTGTTGGAAGAGCTGACAATCATGCCCACAGGAAAAGTCAACAAATTTTATGGAGCTATGTCTACGCCCTTTCTAACTACCAAGGTTTTAAAAGAGTGTTTTAGAAGAGTATAGAGAGATTTCAAAGGCTTTATCTTCTGGTAGCTGAAGTACATTAAAATATCTGACTGAGCATTCAATTCTTCTAATGCATTTCAAATTTCATACTCCCTTCTGAATCAAGAAGCATTTCACAGTTCCACAGAATTCTTGCTATAGACAAATGTAAGAAGTCTGGCACAATAGAATTTACAGCAATGTTTGCCATTTTCCCTAAAGACGCACACTGTAGCACATCCCATGAGTTCCCAACTTCAAGGGGAGAAGAAGTCCTTCAAAGCAGGACTTTTCTACTACCATGCAGGAAAGTCTGACTGACTGACTCAGATTTGGATTTTTTTCCTTTTTAACTACACAGAAACCCAAGCAACAAGTTTGAAGAGTTCTTTCCCCAGGGAGGCACGCAGTGTTATATACTAGTATCCCTCCAGGGAGGGCAGTGTAACCCAGGATTTATTCAGAGATAAGAAGCTGAAGCAAAACATTAAGGCATCAAGAGGGTCAATACTTCAGTTACTTAACTATCTATAGTTAACTGCTTTAATTTTTCTTCTCAGACATCCTCCTTCATACAACCGTGCTAAGGTAATCTCCCTTCCTCCCATACAGACCTGGAGAAAGCCTTCCTTTCCTTTCCTAGCAGCTAAAGAAGATAAAAAGCAAGCAAACAAACATAAACCAGAGGCTCACCTATTTTGATGTTTTTGGAGGTTTTTCTGACATCTTTCATCCAACCTGTCAAACAGTATCAAGTGAGACAGCTGATAAAATATAAATGATGCTGACAATGACAACATATTTTCAAGCATTCTTCAAATGATGTAGCATAGCTTCATTATACATATCTTCCTGCCACAGGCTACCAGCTCACAATCCATTCAGACAGAACATCCTGTGATGCACAGAATCTGAAGCCATGAACCTGCACCACAGCATAGACAGCATTCACTACAGTCTAACGAGAGTCCCCACCCAACCCCTCCCTGCTTAGTTCTTCCTCACTGTGGAAACTACCCTAGTGCCTACTCAGAACAACACTTCTGCAGCCACCAGGCATCACCTGGGAAGGACGTTTGATTTTTTCAGATGGTCCTTTAAAGGGTCCCATCCACTCCTCTTGACAGTCGTTGCTCTAGGATGAATTTGTTAGTAGGCACTAAGAATTATAGCTGTTTCAAATGAAATTCCACATTCAAACAACTTCAAAACCATGAATTACTATATACTAGCTGAAGTTTAAACTTGCTGCCACTTTCCTCACAAAGAAGGGAAAAAAATTCTCTTGAAATTAATCTTCCCTTTCTAAAACAAATTCACCTAAAGGTTTTTGCAAAGAAAAAAAAAAAGCAAAACCCACAACAGGTAAACAACTGCACAGTGCAACACCAAAGACTATTTTTCCCTGTATATTTTCCTTTCATTTTTTTAAGAGGGGCTTTGTGGACAGCATGGTGGAAAAATCAATCTTCCTGCTTACATTTTTTGACAAATAAACTATGTTCACATGTGGAAGCAGGTGAGGACTGAAAGAAGTTCACTTTGAAGAAAACCCCAATAAAATTGAATGGATTAAAGTACTTCACCATGAGGCAGAGCCAGCAAAACCCACCTAGTATGCCAAAGCTACCTAGTCTGCAACAATACTGCAATTCATATTCAAAGAAAAAGAAAATAACACCTTGATCAGCATCATGGAGCCCAGTGAACTGGAACCTTTCCTTCCCTCTCCTTTTCACTTGCAACCAAACTGGTGAGATTAGCGTAAATTTGTTTCCAAATATTTTAGCAATGTCATAGCCATGGTTGTTCCACTTGAAAAACAAAGGAGAGAAAACAAGTGAGATACTCAGAAGCAAGATATACAGTTCACTTTACTTTTGACCAATATAAGCTCTTTAACAGAAATGCAATCAGCTGCTAGTTCCCTATTCGTTTATTTGAGGAAAGTTTCTAGGATATTGCTTTCATTTTAATAAGAAAGTACTCTGGAGACTCTGACAGCTATATGAAAGGCCATCTTCAAATTGGGCTAACTCACCTGAACTACAGGAACTTGCTTGTAGATTCCAACACAGTTTTGAATTTACAGACTCTGAATTTATGTTCAAGAGAACTTGAGAAAGGTGGAAATTTATAGGGCACCTATTTGTCTTTTAAGAAGTGTAAGACGAAAACAAGTGAAAAGTATCCTCTAAAAAAAAGGATGAAACCTTCATCATTCAGGAAAGAATGCTTTGAAGGAGACAGGATAGCAAAAGACATCAGTTTGACAGCAGCATACAATTGTTACTGTTGATTTAGTAGGCTTAAATTGCAGCCCTCCTGTTCTGACTTCACTGCAACTTCACCTGACTCACCACTGACAGCAGAATACTATCATATCTCTTACCACCAGTGTGAAGGAAGCTTCCCTGTCTGACCATCCAGGAGCCACTCCAGCAGTCACACTCCCACCACTCCAAACTTTCACTGCTGGGATCAAGGCCCCTTCAGAGTGGGTTGCTCCAGTGACCCCACGGGTGCCCCTCTTGGCTCCCTACACACCCACACTCACACAGTCAGACAGGGTTTCCTTACCAGCCCAACCCTGAGTTTCCCACAGCAGTCTCAGATGTCTGGATCCTTAAAGCAATTTAATCATGGTGCAGTAATGCAGAAACAGCTCGAGCTGGTGCCTCTAGGGAGGGACCCTCAACAAAGGAATCCCCAGGTTTTGTACCCTCCATGCCTCTGATAGTCTGGGGTCTTCCTGCTGAGTCTTTGGCTCCTGCTGTGTCCAAGTCCCCGGTCACCTGGCCGGTGCCACAGGTCCCTGTGCCCTTTGTGGTACAAAGGGTCAGCACCAGGTCACAGTCCCTTGCCTGGGGCTCCCACCATGTCTCCCACCCAGGGCACAACCTGCAGCTCCCACTGCAGCTGCACACCCACTACTTGTTCTAAGTGTATTGCTCAACACCAGGGAAAAGAAAAACAATATGACCTAGACATCCTCCAAGAGACAGATGGGAGAACAACGGCTTGAACCCCAAGCCAGGTCTCAAATACTTGTCTGGCTATTTGACCAGCAGTTCCCATTACTATTAAAACACTTTTAAAGCAGGGATGCAAGCTTGCAGGTTAGCACAGTCTGCTGCATATTCATTCAATGCACAAATTTTATTTACTGTATTAACTTACAGGAGTAATATATCCCAGAACATCTCCTGAGAAATGTCTTTCCTTCATCTTCTTGGAGCAATAACTTTTATGTTCCAGTATAATATCCTTTGCTTTTGGATCCACAACTACCAATCCCCGGTCCTGTACATTTTTATCGGAATGCAGCTTCTGTGGAGAGAAGACAGTTATTAGAACCAGTCATATGAAACAGCCACTTTCAATGGCAACAGACTTTAAGAACAACAACAAACAAATCACTTCATTAAACTCGGAGCACTCCTTTTAAATGATGCAGAGCACTTTGATTTAAAGCTGAAACACAGAAGTACTCAGAAATGATTTGTCATCATCAGTACACTTACCTTGTTTGGAAGGTAAAAAGCATATGAACAAAAAACAAAACCCAAAACATTTTAAGAGTAAAGAACATCATTTATGGCAGCTGATGGTGCTCTGTTTTCTAATCAATGCTTTCTGTCATGTTACCCCCAAAACAATAAAAAGCGGTTAAGAGTTCTTAACCAAGAATTTCAAGACAACTTTTAAACTGGATATATCTTAGTCTGAGAATGCTGCATTGTGGTTACTGAAGGTCAAGATTTTAAACATTCTTCTTTAGGGAAGATGCTTCAACTGAACCAGCAGATAAAAACAGAATGAGAAGACCTAGTAAGACGTGCATGGTGAATATGCAAAAGCCATCTATTGATTCAGTGTAAGGAATTTAGGGATATGGTCTGCCTCAACACCTTGTATTATTCTCACTACCTGCAGATGAGATTTGCTTCCTCGTAGATGTTGAGTAAGTAATGCAAACAATGCCAGATGTATATCCATAATGACAGGAAACAATAACATGCTCAGCAAGTGAAGAGAGACTTCAGCATGCTGGCTCTGCTTGCTCTGATTATTGTGGGACTCTGAGTCATTTCTGCCTGCAAAAGAACTACTGCTTGGAAGGCTCTTCAAACTCTTTCATCAGGATACAGCCTTCCCATTGGCAAGGCTCCATTCCACCAGTAAATGACCTAGAGCTCTTGGCCCAAACTACTGTTCCCCACCCTGCTTTCCAAAGGGATGGAAGTGTGTTCCCTGAAGGGACAAAAACTTCCTGCTTCTGCAGCTTGCATGGAGGATAAAGCTCCAGAAGACTACATCATATGTTACAAGAAGTGAACCATTTGTGACACATAGAAAAGCTGAAGGAAAGTTGCAAGTTTTATCTGTGAGCATAAGCTTCAGCGGAAATGCATTANCAATCCCCGGTCCTGTACATTTTTATCGGAATGCAGCTTCTGTGGAGAGAAGACAGTTATTAGAACCAGTCATATGAAACAGCCACTTTCAATGGCAACAGACTTTAAGAACAACAACAAACAAATCACTTCATTAAACTCGGAGCACTCCTTTTAAATGATGCAGAGCACTTTGATTTAAAGCTGAAACACAGAAGTACTCAGAAATGATTTGTCATCATCAGTACACTTACCTTGTTTGGAAGGTAAAAAGCATATGAACAAAAAACAAAACCCAAAACATTTTAAGAGTAAAGAACATCATTTATGGCAGCTGATGGTGCTCTGTTTTCTAATCAATGCTTTCTGTCATGTTACCCCCAAAACAATAAAAAGCGGTTAAGAGTTCTTAACCAAGAATTTCAAGACAACTTTTAAACTGGATATATCTTAGTCTGAGAATGCTGCATTGTGGTTACTGAAGGTCAAGATTTTAAACATTCTTCTTTAGGGAAGATGCTTCAACTGAACCAGCAGATAAAAACAGAATGAGAAGACCTAGTAAGACGTGCATGGTGAATATGCAAAAGCCATCTATTGATTCAGTGTAAGGAATTTAGGGATATGGTCTGCCTCAACACCTTGTATTATTCTCACTACCTGCAGATGAGATTTGCTTCCTCGTAGATGTTGAGTAAGTAATGCAAACAATGCCAGATGTATATCCATAATGACAGGAAACAATAACATGCTCAGCAAGTGAAGAGAGACTTCAGCATGCTGGCTCTGCTTGCTCTGATTATTGTGGGACTCTGAGTCATTTCTGCCTGCAAAAGAACTACTGCTTGGAAGGCTCTTCAAACTCTTTCATCAGGATACAGCCTTCCCATTGGCAAGGCTCCATTCCACCAGTAAATGACCTAGAGCTCTTGGCCCAAACTACTGTTCCCCACCCTGCTTTCCAAAGGGATGGAAGTGTGTTCCCTGAAGGGACAAAAACTTCCTGCTTCTGCAGCTTGCATGGAGGATAAAGCTCCAGAAGACTACATCATATGTTACAAGAAGTGAACCATTTGTGACACATAGAAAAGCTGAAGGAAAGTTGCAAGTTTTATCTGTGAGCATAAGCTTCAGCGGAAATGCATTAACACTGTTTTAACAGAGGTAGAGGCCGTTTACCAAAGTTCAATTCACTGCACATGTTCGATAAGACAAGAATTTCAGTTATTTCCCTTACCTTTTCCTCCAGTTTTTTTGTAGCACCTTTCTTTGCATCTGTTTTTGACAGGGTAGCTTCAGCTAGCCAGCAAATCATGGTAAGAGAAAGTGAAGCACAGAGAAACCTCATGGTGTTTTTCCCCATGTCAAGTTTCTCTTCTCCTGAAAACATAAGGGTTTACATCTCTGTGAACAGAGGAATATAACACTTTCATTTAGTTTTCTTGTCTAAAAAAAGCCAAGCAATCTTCTTATCTCCCATCTAGAATCAAACTTATTAAGGCAGTACCGTTTTAATAGTGCTTTTGCTCTGGCAACAAAAGCAGAGGATTTTAAGAGACTATTCCTAGTCTCAAACATCGTTTTTTGTCCCTTGTTTTAATAGCCATATCACAGATGAAATGGGTTGGATCCTTGCAGCTTCCTTTTCAAAGAATCCCCCAAAGAAGTACAACTGTTTACAGCTGAAACTGAGATAAATGTCTGCTACATGGAACAATTATTGTAACACCTTACCTTTTCTATAGCAAAGAGATAACATTTGTTTCTGCTCCTACCTAGCCTGGTCAGCGTGCCATAAATTAATTAACAGATATAAAGAATTATAGCTACATAATAGCTATATTTTATATAGCTATATAAAAAATAGCTTACAGCTATGTGTCTTTACTGCAACAGGTGAGACCTTTGCTTTCAATTCCTTGCCAAGTCACTGATACAGAAATTGAAGAAATAAAAGGGGGGGCATGTCCTTTTTGTCAGAAGAATGACTTTGACAGCTTGTCCTAGCTCCAGATAAAGGAACTGAGAATTAGTAGACAACAGTTCTGTTGTGTGTTCATCTATCATACCTTGTATATGCAGGAAGACTTTAAAAAAAAATCAAATACAGACAGAGTTTGTTTTCCAACCCCTCCCCATTTAAAAGCCGCATGGTTTCCCAGCCTAGCTCCCAGCAATGAATAAGAAAACAGAGAAAAAAATATTTGGCATTAGGGGAACTAGGGCTCTAGATATGTATCAAACTGCCTCTCATAAATATGAGACCCTGATAGAGAAGAAAACAGGTTATTTACCACAATATTCTGAATTTTTGTTAAACTTAAAAAATTACCTTGCTTTCTATATTACTCTACCACTCACTTTAAAGACTTACAAGCTCATTTCTACAAGTAATATTTACAAGACAAGTTCCACTGGCACTGATAACAAGTCACTGCTCAAAAACATGAAGTGAGGGATCCCGCAACAGCAGACTGAGCCTCTGAGTACTGTGGCAGAAGGAATCTTAAAGCTTCAGTGGAAAGGTACTCAATGAAACAGACATGAAATCAACAACCCAATAAACTTGCTCATATTTGCATGTGTCTGGCTCAGCAGTGAGATTTTAAAAACCAGAGATATTTATTGTAGGATTTAGGGATTTTGCAGGAAAAGAGAGGAATATGTTATTAGGCAACAAAGTAGAAGGATGATGGCAGAAGTGCTTGAAAAAAAACAATGCCAGTATCACCAAAGAACATTGAGCATTAAAAACCTCATGTACAAAATTATTTTTTTATTTGATTTTAGTCAAGTCTTTTATAAACTGCAAAATAAAAGCCTTCTAATATTTCTTAGATCCAGAGAGTGTGGTAAAAGTTAAACTGCTATACTGCTTGAAAATCTTCATTATGAATAATTAAGGTCTTATGCTTCTACTTTGATGTCAAGGTCACCGGTAACCCCTTTGTTTTCCACATTCTAAAAAATGAGACAAAGCAGGTTGCTTTTGATAGTATCTCCAACGTTACATCTAGCTTGGCAAGATCTATAAACTATAGCAGAGAGGAACAATTGAGAGCCTGAATAGTCAATACAAGTCTTAACTATTTGGACAGGGTAACAATTCACCCAGAAGCTCGTATATATCGATTTGGAGGTGTTTGATTTCACTTTCAGAAACAATTAGCAACAGCATCTACTTCCGTGAAAAGAAGATAACATCCAACAGCTGAAGAACAGAAGTTTAAAAAACCATCACTGAACTCTAATTAGACATCAAAATGTGCTCATTTCCTTGACAGGATCGTATCCATCTGTTAATTACTGTTAAGTCAACATCCACTCCTAGATTTATGGGAAGCACTGAGCCTGTGGCGAAATGGTTTCTGCTACTGACAGTCCAGTATCAACTCTTGGTTAGAAACTTATTTTAATAGTGTGTTCTTTAACAACATCAGTGAAAATTAAGTAGATGGCATCACTGTAACACAGAAGATGAATTGGTCAAACTTTAAATGCTCTTTATGGAAATTATAAGCATGCATTTTGCAAGCGTTACAAGGCTAATTCCTCATCAAGTTTTCCTTCTACAAACTCTCCGCCATTTTTTAACTCTTCTCAAATTAGCTGAACTCAGTAGAACCGTCTGAGCTTGGCACTCTTTGTTTATCTCCTTTATCACTGCAAAATGCAACCAGAATTGAAGACTGCCTCTGTCTATGTCCTTGTCCAACTGATACTATGGACAATTTAAAGCTTAAAACATCATTTGACAAACCGATCTGAAGCCCAGGTTCCTCTCTTAGCCAGGTCACAAACGTTGCTTAACCCCAGCCTCCACATGAGGTATCATACTTTTGGTCGGCTGTTTTAAATTTATATTCATTTTTAAAAGCGAGTAAAGCTGGCACAGATTTAGGCTGTCCAAAATAAGCGAGCAAAGAAACTAAATGGATGCTGCACAACATTGAGTTAATGTTTATAGTTTATTTATAAAGGAGAAATTACATTCTAACTACATTTGTAGAAAGAGCCTGCATCACTTAGTAAAGGAAGATCAGGGCGCATAGTGCTGATGCATTTTTAAATTAGATCAATAAAAGCTATACTGGGGAGTGAAGAGTGGGAATACATTAGTTTCTAACCTGCGTAAACATTAAACCCTTCCCTCTTGCAAGGTGCTCCACTTTGACGTTCAGAATTCCCTCCCACACTCGCCCGACTCTCGAGATCCCAAAGCTGGTCAGGGAGCCCGCACGCCTGCTATGGCAGCAGTGCCTCAGCGCCGGCCGCGCTGCGGCCTCCCCCGAGCTCGGACCCCGCGGGGCAGCCCGGGCCTCCCCCGGTTGCCGCGTCACCCCCACCCCGGCACGG
>VZRS01002947.1:0-89219 GCA_013398055.1 Ifrita kowaldi
TTGTATATAAAGCCCTGTCAGAGAGTTTCGCAGCTGCTTCTGCTGCATTTTGCTCAGGCAGTGAGCCTGGTTTCAACGTACAGAGGAGTCCTTCTCTGTCCTTTGCCTCTGCCGGTCATTTCTTAACAGCGATCAGCAGCCTGCTCTGTTGTGAGCCTAGGGGAAGAGGCTCCCATTGAGCCAGTGACTTCGCTTTTGCTCCAGCCACTCGATCACCTCCAAGCTAGTCACCTGCAAGGCCACCGGGTGGCCAGCGGTCAGCATGACAGATGCCTGTGTTTTCATTCACTTATACAAAAACAGAGAGAGTGAATTTAACTAAACAGTTTGTAACTTCAGAGTGTTTGAATTTATAGTCTACACAATATTTTAACACAACACTTTTTTCTTTTTTTTTCTTAAGGTATTAACAGCCCAATTCTGCCAGATTTGGAAGAGTACCTCGCAGCAAAGAGGATTTGTATCACTGAGCTCCAGCAGATAATTCACTTTTCCAAAACATTTTGGAGTCGCATGCATTTACATAAAATTTCAGAAACAGATAAACTGATATTTGCATTCAACCAGAGGCTTGGAGGAAGTTAGTCCTGGAAGCATTCTCCTTTTTCTTGTTCTGAACAGCTATTATAGTTTTCAACAGTTGTAAAAAAATAGGAATGTGTGTATGCTCCTGCATGCAAAATAAATGTGAAAAGGGTTTAATTTTTAACAAAGTGTTTTTCATATAAGCAGTGTAAAGTATACCCCAGTAATTATTTTATCATACTTACATTTAAAGTTGTAAGTGAAATGCTAATGGACAAAAATTCATTTATAAGTTGATATAGCATAACAATTTTTTTGAGTACTATTATTGTAGTAGAAGAAGAAATTGTTGTAAGAAAACAAGGTGCCTGGGACATGACATTCAAATATTGTATGAAGCAGAAAACAAATTATCTGACTGGAGAAGATGGCAGCACAGAGTAGTGTGAGCACAGATATCTGTGAGCTCCTTTCTATAAGCAGTACTTTGGGTTGAATAACTGTCTTGTTCTGTCAAATCTCACTACTATGAGTTTTATATGCCCCATTCTAGTCTATGCAACTTATTGAGGTTAATGGCCAGTACAGTCACTATTCTTTATGCAATAAATGACACTATTTTCATCTTTAGGTTCTCTGAGGAGCAACACAAGCATAAAGGGGTATTTTCAGCGTATATGAAATATAGTTCTGTTAGAGGACTTAATTATGAGCTTTGAAGTAGAAAAGCTGCCAGTTCTGTAGGAAGATGCCTTCTATATTTTTGAATGTAACAGAACTGTAAGGCTGCAGGTTTCTTTCTAAAAGGTTAAACCAACAATCCGCAGCTGTATACCTCAATAAAACACAAAGGTGAAAAACAAATTTTATAAAGATTTCATGTGAGAAAACAGGTGCTCTAAAAGCCAGGCATTTCAGGATACGCAAACTTTGACAGGAAAAAACTCTTCCAAAATCTCCTTAAAACGACTTCGTTCATCCACATATTTATATGAAGAAATATGACAACCATAGAAGAAGATAACGACAGGACTTTTGAAGTAACCTTTATACTAGTAAGTTATTATAGCCAGTGTTTCTATATTTGGATGCAAATACCAGCTGAACTACTTTGCAATTCAGTAATTTCCTGTGGCCTAATTTCTAAAGAGAAAATGGGTTGCATAACATAACAGCAGGAAATGGAATTTCTCCATGCTTTCATTTTTATTGATTTTTGTGTCAAATAAGTCCTAGGATTTTCAATTAATCACTAAAGGTTTGAATGTTCTGTGCAATTGTTTTTTACGTCATTTAGTAGTGACCGTCATTTAAAGTTTTGCATCTAGACCCTATAAAAAAACAAGCACTTGCTATATCCAGACACAAGGAAATTTTGCAGAGTGGTTATTGACATTGCTTCTGTTTAACCTGCTGTTATCACAACAGCTAGTGGTAGCAATGCATGGGTAAGCAGCACTAACCAAATGCATCTAGTGGATACCAGTGGGTGTCAGGAAGAGGTAGTCAGTAGACAGTACTAGCTGTCCCATCTACAATAAAAACTGCGTGTAGTATTTTCCATGACTGGTTTCTTTGAAATACTTAATAGATTTTTTTAAATTACTGTTTTGTTTTGTTTTGTCTTGTTTTGTTTAAATGTGTCTATTGATGCATGTCCTATTCTAACCAAAATAAACAAAATTTCTGGCCAAATAAGGATCCACACTGTTTTCTGAACTGCACTCCTTGCCTTGTAAGAGATACTAAAATTTGAGCTTTGCAGCTTTCTGCACATTGAAGGAAGCATCTGGAAAGAAGGAAAACAATGTACTGATCCATTTATCAAGTTTCTATTATACTGCCATCACGCCTCTGGAAAAGGCCCTCGTGTCAAAAGAAATAAATAGGCAAAAATGGCATCTGCGATAAAACCTAATACTTTAACAGTAGCTTGAATCGGAGTCAAATTACACAAGTTTTGTATATTTTTTTTTAGCCATAAGTAGTCTACATGAATTATTTATTCAACACCAATTCCTGCAGCATTATCTAAGCTTTGGAAGTTGTTAACCTGCATAACTCTGCAGGGCACTTGCATGGGCAGCGTTAAACATTCCTGCCAGCAGTCCAGAAGCAATATCCTTTTATGAGAGATCTTGGGGAGAAACAATCCTTCCCCTTGCAGCAGCAGCAGCAGGGTGCAATAAACCCCTCAATATGCAGCACCTGGCATTCTGGTGCCTGTGGAAGTGACTCTGAGCCCCCTTAGCACAAGGGAGACCCCAAAGGCAAGTGCCATCAAAGATACTTTTGTTCCTGTGGCAAGGATTCACAAGCTGGTTGACGAGGAAATAAACGAAAAAAAAAAGAAAAATTAAAGTTTTAGTACTGCATTTATTCTGCAAGCTAAATAACTAAATTTTCTTTGCATAAATATGAATTACTTATTTAAAGAAGTATTTAAGAAAAGATAAATAAATATGGATGTTTAGATTAACTTACACGGCAATGACAGTATTAATGTGACACATACCCTTTTGATTATATGGGTCAAAACTGTCTCATGGCTGTACTTAGTAGTTCTAATTATTACCACAATTCCAGCTAGAGTCCCTGAAAATTGTGTGGACTTCTCCATTATTTGTAGTAGCAAACATCTTACTTTCCTATTAAACTGTCAATTTTCACTTTTCAGTCGGAAGCTGTTTACCCTGGGGGTCAGTGAAGCTGTGCTGAACAAACGTGTCAATGAAATGTGATATCCAGTTGAAACAGCGAGATGGAATAAAAATAACAATTTAAAATTTTGATGAAATTATGATAAACTTATCCCGTAAGAACTAACTAACTAATTAATTAACAAAGCAGTCCTGGGTTCTTTCTTGTGCAGTTCATTCACAACCTCATCTTTATTCTTTACATAATCTAATCATGTTCAGAAGGCTACCTGAAAGTCTTCTGAACAATTGTTTTAAGTGAATAGTAAGAAGAAAAATTATGTTTTCACTCATTAATATTCTCTCAATGTTGAGGAGTTACTCAGCTAGATCTTGTTAGATAAGAAAAAAATATTGAATATTATGGATGGAAAGAGGAGCACCCTTGATCCTAGGATAATTGAATTGATGCAGACCAGGAAGCTGAAGGCTAGAGAAAACTTGTTCTGTGTTCTTTAATTTTGTTCTGTAGCTTAACATTGGAATTTATATCTCAAAAAGCCTTGAAAGAAATTATGCTGAGTGTGTTTACTTTATTCTTACTATAAAACACATATAAGTAGTCCTAAAACATATGTATTTGACACTATCTTATTTTTACTACCTCTCTGACTGGAAGCCAAAATTGAGTAGGTTTGCTTTCTTTTAGTCTTCACTAGATATTTACATAGCCAGCCTATTTCAGAAATTTTTTTACATTGAGTTGTAAGGGAAAACAGTTAGTTTGCCCTGTTATTATTTATGGTACAGAAATGGGAGGAGAGATTACAGAAAAATCTTTAAACTCTGTGGATGCAATTAACTTAATTCTCTTTTTACCACAATATATTTTCATATCTTCTCTTTAAATATTCGTTATTTATTGGTTAGTAATTTAGGCATGATGAAGATGTGGAAGGAGCGTGTTAACACTGTCTGACTACTGGTTTCCAATTTAATTTACTTTAATAACCTGCTCAGTTATTTGGCTAGTCTTCAGAAGAAATAAATTAGTCTCATGCTCTCAGTTGCTTCCTGAAAGTGCCCATCCATGTGCTGACAACAAAGGGAGCCCTGGGAGACCAGCTGCCAACTTAGTTGTCTGTATCTGCATGACGCAATTGAGCTGCTCTTGAAGTCAAAGGAAAAACTGATTTAAATTTGCCTGACAATACGTTTATTTACAAATGCTAACTTGTCCCACAGGTGATATAAAAATTATTGACATAGCTACAATAGCCGTATAATGCTTCCCAAAGGCAATCAGGAATTCTGGAGATTGCAGGTATGCATGTAACAAAAAGCCAGCAGCTATGATTTTGTTTATTGGTTTTCTGAATAAGAGTAAACTATAAAAGTCATAGAAAAATAAGAATGGAAGGAGCCTCAGGAGCATCACCTGGACTTTCCCTCTGCCCCAGGTCAGAGTCACACTGTGACAGATGCTACTCCTGTCATGGACTACTCCTGACAAATTGCCTGAGCTGTCCTTAGACAGGTTCAAAGACTAAGACTCCACAATTTCCCCAGTCAAATTATTTCAGTTGCTCATTATCCATACTAATTGAAAGCTTTTTCTGCTTCGTAACTTGATGCAGTTAGTGTCCACTAGTACCTGTCATACGTACTACACTATGTAGGGAACAGATTATTTCTTTACTTTTTGCAATAGCCTTTTGCTTGCTTCCCTTCAATGAGCTGATTTTTCAGTAAAGGCAGAAGCAAAAAGGCTGGTAAATACCATCAGACATCTCAGTACTAAATGGCAACATCCTTCCAAACCAGGGAGTAAGAGATGAGCATCTCTGCCCTTCTCTTAATGACTAAAAAGCTGGAATGAGTTTTCAGAATATCTTATGTCTCTTGTCATTCTCCTCTATCTTAACTTTTGATATGTCTAATTGCTATTACTATCTGTTCTATCCTTATAGTAATCTGACTTAGTTTCCATTTTCTTTACACCTAAAATGTCAAGTATTGAGGATACAGACTAGATAAAAAAAGCTTTGTCTGTTGATGTTGTGTACTGGTCCAATATCAAAATGCTGTAACAGGAACACCTTACATCCCAGCCCTGTAAGTGAACTTGATCCTGAAGGCTCTGCATCCCTCAGTGCTACTTGGCTGGCATCCTCCATCCACATAGCCCCAAAAGTAAGGAAGAATGATAACCCAGCTTGTTTTAGCACCAATCACGACTGAAATCTCTATTCGTATTTTTAAATCATGACAGAAAGTGAGATGGAGATTTTGAGCTCTGTTTAGAGGTGAATTTTGAAGACTGTTTTTCCTCTTAATACAGATGCTATTGTTACCTTTTAGGACAGAGTTCTTTTACAGAAGTCTTGAGGAAGAAACTGATAGTGCCAGGGTTTTCCTTCAAAAGACATTTTACATTTGGCAGAAGTTTGTACCAGATTGTTTGCAGAAGTTAGAACCAGGATCTGATTTGGTCATTGTTAATAAGTTTATTGAAAACAGTTTCTAACTTGCAATGATGCTCAGTTCTTGCAGGAAATTAAAGATGTCAGGCTTTCAATACTGCACTGAACCATATATTCAGAAACCCTGATTATTCACAGAACAATCGCCATCTTGGATTGTTATGCCCTTGTAGCTGTAGCAAACTCACCACAGACAGGAACAGAGAAATAGTACAGGAGAGGAGAGAATCTTTAGCAGCAAGATTTCTTGTATGTTTTAAAAGAATATCGTGTTCATGTAAGGTAAAAAAGGAAACAAAAAAGCAATAAGAAAAAAAACCCCACTAACAAAAAAAACTGGTATAAACAGTCACCTTGCTCAAGCCAAAAGTCTGCTGCAGTCATGGCCTGTCTCAGATCACCTTTAGTTTGTTTCCATGGAGGGTGGTATTTTCAGACTCTCTGTTGTGACAGGCCAGACCACTGAAAGCGTCAGTTTACTGCAGCCATCTCCTCAAACATGACTCTACTGAAGGTTATACAGGCTTATGCAGGCCCTTGCAGAATATTTTACACAGCCAGAATGCTCCTTAATCCTGGCAGCTGGCAAAGCCATATTTCTGAAGACAGGTCTTCCATGCAGATTTTGAATTATAAATATCATTTTTTTCAGTTTATCAGCTTGAAGTCAGCCTTAGACATTAACAGCACTATCTAATGCTTGTTTTACATTCAGAGATATATGAATAGATACCTGAGTCAGTTATTTGTCATTACTGAAATGTGTATGGATGCTTTGGAGAAAATCTTGAATGCAATATATGAATAGAAATGTTAAGGATGCAGTCTTAATTGTAGCACTGCGTTTAGACACCCAAATGGCAGCAAAGTTGGCATGAATCACAGGGACAAACATAAATGATGTCACAACAGAGGGGGAAGTGTGAGCTGAGAAACCAGCTGAGTTTGGTTTCGGTGAGTTGGTGGCTACCCAGAAGGGAAACAAAGCTGCAGAAAGATTTACAGGGCACTGTCTTAATAGCACTTCATACATTGTAGTGAAGCATGGATATTTATGTTCTTTGTATAAAGTTTTCCTTGCACTTTCATTTGAATTAAATATCCTTTTATTCAGTCTTTGTAAGTTTGTTACATAGTGCTATTAGCTGGCGTGCCTATGCCAGGATTTATCTGCACACTTCATTATTTGAGAACTGACTATATTAAGAACTGTCTCTTGCCTTGGGCAGGAGCAGCTTCTGGGACCTACCAGGCTGAGATTTGTGGGAGTTCATGTGCTCTCCTTTACCAATTGTGCAGGAAAGATGAATTTAACTGTGCACTTTGAAATACACAGAGCAATCTTGATGATCTGATCTGTGTGACAAGCCCTTCTGGTTACTTGCTAATTTATGTTGTGAACCAAGACCTTCAGATAAATAGGATTTTAGTGTAAATAAATAAGAAACAGCTGTCATCAAGCAGTCTTGACAACTTATCTTGCTAAAAGCCATCAGTCCCATGTTGAATTCATCTCAAGCAATAAGCTATTTCCGCCCTGGTTTTTATCTTCCCATTGGGCCACATTTTATTATAAGTTCTTATTACAAGCTGGCAACGTGTCACATGTGAATGAAAAGTGATGAGACCAGGATGAGAATAAGATGGGTACCTCAATTAAAGTTTGATTTTAATAGCACTCTTCAGGTAACTTCTCAAAAGCACTATCTTAGCCTTTATTAAAATTGGCAGGGTCTGTCAAAAAAGCAGGTTATTCACCTCTTCATGTTCATCACCCGGGCACAATAAAGATGTGTAGAATGGCAGAGATGAACAAATGTAACTGTGCATGTTCAGAGAGACTGTAGAAATCCAGGTTTCCATAAAGTCAACTCAACCAGTGAAAAAAGTTTCCTGATCATACTTCTGAGTTTTTACTGAGTGAGCAGCTAAGGCTGTAGTTTGAGTACAAATAATGGACTAACCATCAGCTAAAAGATATAGGTTTCATTTCACAGGATGGGATACACACAGGTTCTTTATTAATTTCTTTCCTATGGTTTCTCCAAGCTTTATTAAATTCTCAGATTTTAATTTTTCCAATACCTCATTGTAAGAACATATGAAAATAAAGGAAAAGCAAATTGACTTTTTAAAGTTACGTTAACATCTAGGTTAATTTTATTTTTTTAGTACATACATTTTTTGGTCTCTGTAAGTTTAAGACTGAGCATTTATAGGCAGATTTTAAAAATTATGTAGGCAGCTTTTTCTTTTCTTTTTTAAATTAAAGAATAAATTTCTTTGCTGCAGCGTCCTATATATGAATATTTTAAATTTTATAATATTAATACTTCCTATCTTTTCATTTCTGTTGTGATATTAAAGTCACAATGACTGGAAAGTGAACAGTTTTTACAGCACTGAAAGACTTAAAAGTAGATAAATAAGAGACCATAATAAGGTTGTGTCTATTTCACTGCCAATCATATTTTTATTTATGAATAAGCCATATGTCACTGAAAATAGATATAGTCCCCACATTTTCATTATAAATCTGCTATCAGTTCTCCTGTAACCAGAATCACATGTTTAATCTCTAGGTATCTCTTATCTTTGGGACTTCTAGACCTTTTTCCAACGTTCATGTAAAATAACAATATGACTGCTTATCTTAATAAAAGAAATTTGAATTATGAAATAAAAAATAAAACTAGAACTGAACCTTTAAACTAAAGCTTTCAGACACTTCAAGTTCTGAAATGATCATGTTGTCAAAATAGTAGTGGTACAAGGCTTAAAATATTCAAAGTAAATGAATTTATCTCTTTAAAAAGCTTACTTGAATCCTCAAATAAAGTGATGTTTCCTGATGTTTCATTTAAGAATGTCCTGTTATCTACCCCACAGCTATGCAGTCACAAAGCTGTGTTTCTGATGATAAATCCAGTTGGAATTTTGTTGGTTTGGTTTTGGTTTGTTCTAAACATACTAAAATCAAATCTCTTGTTTCTTGCTAATTTAGAAAATTATGTTCTCTGCTGGAAATATTCAAATAGGATTCCCAGCAGTTTGATTTGAAACAGATTCTTCGTGTGCAACGTCTAACTTAATAGTTTTTTGTTTGTTTTTTAATGAAGTAAGATTAAGATTAACTGATTACAAATTGAATAGCAACACACATTTTTCATGTTAACTATTTGTTATTTGATTGACAGACCTGCCATAAAAACGTCAGATTTAATGATGACTTAGTTTAAAACCTCAAATTTTCACAGTAATGTATTGTCTATATTAGCAAATAATTTAAATGCAAATGCATCAACCAATAAGACTGTACACTTTCATTTTAAAAAGCGATGAGAAGTGTCTTATGGTGGCTACTAAATCAGTAGAAGTATTAAAAGAGAAGGAGTTTTATAATATATTTACCTCTCTTCTATTTACATACGCATGGTTATTTTTCCCTGTACTCAGGCTACCCTGAAATAATGTGCAAGGCTTAATACAGTATCAAAAGGAGGATAAATATCACCGCCAAATAAAAAAAGTAAAAGCTCTATTAAGAGTAGAAAAGGATGGAAATTTGAGTAAAAATTATTGCTAAACTAGCCAAAAAAAAAAAAAAAAGAGAAAAAGCATGCGTAGGAAAATTAATGTTATTTTCACATTTTTAAAAAACATATTTTTAATTATATCTCTTAATTCAGTCAGAAATTATTTGATGACATTTTCCCGTTGATGTGAAAATACATATGCTTTCTGGAATCATGCTAAGTTTTTCAGAGGAGTCACTTAGAACAAAAAGAAGCGACTCAAAATATTCTCTCTCTCTTGGCATTAGAGGTATGAAATGTTTTAATGTTAGTGTAGAAATTATTCTTAAGTTCAGCACTGTGTCATGCTTTGTTGAAACAAAATGTTTTTTTCCAAAACCAATCATAGAATCCATTTTTTAAGCCATACAGATTTACGGATTTTTGAAAATGAAATAAAAATCATTTAGAAGAAGAAATACAATTGAGCTTTCTTTTATTTAGCTGTGCAATGTGTGCCTTCCCAAATGCTTGAGTATTTTTTTGCTGTCTACGCCCTCTTCTATGTTTTGAAGCCACATTTTGTTGAACATTTGAGGAACCAAGACAAGCAAGGAGAATCTCTCAGCACAGTGCAGCGTCCCACACGCACAAACTCCCTGTAACAATGTTTTGTTGCAGTTCAGCCGCAGCAAAGCACAACTTTGCTTTCATTGTGTTCAAGAACTCTGCAGAAGAAGAGACTTCTTTGCTGAGCTGCTGGCATCGAACAGTGAATCGTACCCAAACCTGCTCGTATGTATTTTCCCAGCACTGGGAAACTCCTGCTTGATCTTGACAGGCTTTTTTTTCCACATTCCTCAAACATGTCCAGAGTGGCTTAGTTCATTCATGCTAGTTTGACAGTTGGAAGAAATTATATTGTTTTTCTTTATTACACTGCAGATCAGCTTCAAATGAGCTCATAGGCATTCTTAGCATTACTTGTGAGGTTAGTGAGATAATGGTTTTAAAGTCTTCAACAGACCAGTATCCAGAAGATAATACACTTCATAAAACCACTGACTTCATCTTACCACAGTTTAAATCCCTCTGGCATTTAGAGAAATTGGTGTCATTTTTTTCCAATAAAATAACATTTGTAAGGTGTTAAAAGTTCATTTTAAAGTACTGTTGATGTAGTTCACAGGAATTTGCCTTAATAGCTTTTGTAATCCCTGGGTGAAAAAGCAGACCATTTGCTTTAGCAGATTATCTGTTTGGTTGTGGTTTTTTTCAATATAGAGAGCTGTGGAAGGGATTTAGTTTACTGACAAAGCAAAAAAGTAAAGTAATTTCATTAACTATGTTAATTTGGATTTCCCTAGGAAAAAATTCCAAACTATAGTTTATTACATTTTCAATTGCAATTAATCTATTTTTCAGATTCTAGTTAAACGCCTGAGTGGCAAAAATATTGTGTGGTTTTGTGGGTTTTTTTTAGAGAGAAGTGTAATATACATTTTATGTTTTCCGAATTTGAAGTTGCTTAGCAGATTCTATCTCAGAATTACGCTCCTGGTGCTGGGCTTGAAATACAGCATTTATTGCTTTCTTTTGAGAACATAATGTGTTTAACAAAACGTTTTGTTCCAGGGTCCTTTCTGAGAGAGATGAAAAGGGGTGGGAAAAATAGTCTCCTTAGATGATTTAGCTTAATGTACTCACTGTGCATCAAAACCATGTAAACTTCCTCCTATTCAGATTAGAATTTGGCCTTCTGAACTTTTACTTCTGCAAATTGCCAAGTAAAAGGGATCCTTGGTGAGAAAATCTCTCATTCAGGAAACCAGGCTCAGGGATGTAGGGTATGCAAAATACCTGCTTCAAAGGAAAAAGCAGTGGGAAATGGCCTCACTACATATAAGTTCCGTGCTGGTACTGTTAATAACGTTGCTTCTGATGAAATAGAATGTGATTGTTTCACCTCAATTTGTTGTTAAGGAAGATTTTTTGGCAGAGACATTCGATGCACGGAGGATAATTACACACTGTAACGAGAATTTAAGTAATTTGCACTCTAAGATACGGGGAATTCCAAAGAGAAAGGATTATTCACACTTACATGTCTTTTATATGTAAGTTTTGAAGAGAGATTTATATAAGAAAAGACCAAAATATAAAAAGTGGAATAAGGTGGAAGAAAAACCGACCTGATCCATACACATCAGGCTAGACATGCAAGTGCTTGATCTCATAAGCACATACCCTTAGGAGTTTTGTTACATACAGTAATGTCAGCCATGGCATGAAACAAAATACTGATTCGTAATTCTATAATAAATTGTTTTCTAGTGTTGTGAATACCGAAAATGCAAAATAAACGCATTCATTAAAACACATCTTGCTAACATACCTAGCCAATTAAAAAAAAAAAAAAGTAAACATTGAATCTCTGGAGGAGAATTAAAATAGTCGTGGTATCTTTTCCGGCAGATACATCAGTGAGAACGGCTTCCTCATACTGAGATTGATTCCAGAAATTTAAGTTTTATTGACATGTTCAAATTGATACATTATGCATTACTCCTTCCCTCATCAGCCTGCTGCTGAGCCAAGACAGAGATGCTTTGCATCTCTGAATTTCGAGGTCACTTTTCTCCCTGATTTATTTTAAGACAGTAATGTCCTGAGCTTGGAGAAGTCAGTAGAGGCCTTCTTCATGCCTAGTGCTATGGACTTGCAGTATCTCCCAGGTTCTCTGGCACTATCATATTGCAATTTGTGACAACAAAGATTCATTTATTGAGGTATCTTAGCAATTCTTTGCAACTAAAGAAAGAAAGGACAGCCATCTCTGACGTAAAAATATATTCTTAGTTTTCTTGTGACAATACCATACTTTATGGCCATCTAATGAAAATAAGATAAGCATCCTAGGCTTTTGCAAGTTCTCATGAGCAGAGGGAAATGAGTATTTCCTTTCTTGATGCAGTGGTGCTCGATAACCTACTTCTTTGCACATCCTTTGTGGCTACACAACCATGTCCTTGTGGATACAAAAAGAAAAAGGAATCTTATTTGAATATAGTTTAAAGTATATTTTACCTGTGTCGAATTGTGTCCTCCTGTGACAGAATCAAAACTTCCTCAAAATCTATCACATTCTGACAATGTATGCCGTATAGCATTGAAGAGAATGTACAAACTGGGCTCTTTTAAAAACATAAGATAGGCAGCTCTCCATCTTCCATTAAGAGATCACATAAAGATATTTCATAGACTTTAGTCAGTTGAACCAGGCTCTGCACACTTTTCTGTCCCTGTACAAAGCAGCATCTAACGACTCCCATACTCTCCTACCTCTTCCCCTCGCCTCCAGGGAAATCCCACCTGTGCTACCAGTACAATCATCAGATCAGATCGGACTTTGGGTGTGTGATTTTCTTCATAGATCATGAAGTGACTTGCCAATATCACTGCATCTCTGCCCAGCTTTACTCTTCTCAACTTCTGAGAAACTTTGAAATGTATTCTGTTCAGGGAGATGTATTCAGCAAGATCAGTAATACTAGCAATACTGCTCAGGCAGAGCAATTTTGGGGAAGGATTTCTGTTTGTGTGTAGCAAAAGTTCTAAATCTGAGAGAGGGTGACAGGGTATATGTGTATTCTTGGAGTATGGCTTCTGTTAATCATGTGGGAAATGACACATTTTTTAAATGTTAGGGTTTGCTTCCCAAGAGAACCATTGCAGCATTTGTGTATTCCCGTAGGCTTTCCTGCTCAGAATGCAAACCAGTTTCAGTTTGCAATACTTATTCATATTTTAATTGATCTAATGAATTCCAGTTTGCAAAAGAATGCATGTCAAGTCTATATTTGGCAGAATAAAAGTTTTATTTCAGTCCTTTGAGGGTGGTCACAAAAATCAGTGTTACAATTGCAGGCTGTAAGTGTGTGAATTTAACTTTCCAAAAATTGTATTTGCCACCTTTATGCAGTGAATGAGCAGGAAACCAGAAGAGGGTTTAAGACTCCCAAGGTGTACAAGGAAAAGCCCCTGTAAAAAAGGAAATGGTAGGTAACTCATTCAACTGATTTAGGATTTATTCCTGTAATGACGATGAAGGCCTAGTATGCTATACTGTCATTGATCCTGGGGATTTGGGATTAGTCTGTAAATGTACAAATATAAATATTTAAAATTTTTGGCCCTCTGAATTTGTGCATTGATTTTATACTGTTTTTTTCCATTATCCTCAAAGTTTTTCCTTAAGAATCCTTTTGTTGATTCAATGCTTTGCTCAGTCAGAAGGAAGGAAATATTAAGAAAGATAAGTCAAATTGATAATAACTATTCACTGCTCCCTGGGAATACAGGATCTGCCAAACTTTGCCTTTTTCCAATTTTGTAGATCACTTTGGCAGTCCTTTTTTGTTTATGTTGTACACAGGCACCACTTTATTGCAGCTCACAAAAACAATCCAGTGCCCCTTGATGCAAGCTGAGGTACATATCTTAAGTGCATTTTCTTTAGTGCTTCATCGGCATTTGTTCTTGTCACCCAGTGGAATAATATGACAGAAACAAATGACAGTGTGCTTCCTGCTTGCTAAATACAAAATGGCCTGCACACAGCTTATAGAACTCTTGCTTGTTTTGTTTTTGAAAGTGCTTTGTGGAAAATCAAATGCCAGTGAGAGACAGCACTCCTTTAACTATTTTCTGGTTTAATGTAGACCTGACAGACCTCCTGGGAAAAGGAAATCAATCTTTCTATTTCTCTTTTTTTTTCTTTAACATATTTATGAATTTTTAGCCTTTTCATACAACAAAAAATGACAGATACAAATAGAATTCATATAATGTGAGATAGATAACTCCATGTCATTGATATACAAAAGTAAGGAGCAGTGCCATAAAAAATAATCCTCAGAAATATGAAACAAGGAAGACTGTACTGTGGAAAAAAAGAAGTGTAGCAGTGATTAACATCACAATTGTATTCACTGTATAGGTTGCATTTTACCAGTAAAAATATTGAAATAGAGCAAGCTAATATTTCTGATTTACATTTAAATACTTTCTATAAAACAAACATTCATGCAATTAATACCTGAAGGAATACATCATCATAAATACTCTACTCAGGCAATACCAGAGTACTTATAATACCGAGGCTACATATTTTTATTAACTGCTTTCAAAAGAATAGCAAAAAACTTATATTTCGTAATAATTTATCTCTTTGCTTCCTAAAAGTCTTAGGTTTTTTTCAGTAACTTTTTATGGAATTTTATTAGGAATTAAATCAATGAGATTTAAGGTCAATGAAACATGATTGTTGCAGCACAGGAAAGTGGCAAACACGCAAGCTCAAAATAAATTTCATTCGAAGATCATTAAAAATGTGGTGGAGACTACTTATCTTTTGAGGGGAAATACAAAATCTCCCTTGGAAGTTATGGTCCTTGTATGCATTTCTGATAGATTGCTTTTCATGTATAAAAAGTTTACATTTTGCCTTGCAACAGCGTGGAAACCTAGTTTGAAGAAGGGATGAGACTGTGAATTTGAAACCCAGAAGGAATTTTTTCACTGCTGAAAAAACATTCATACATCCAGAAAATACTACAGAAGTCTAATGGAGACTTCCTAGACACTAATTTTTTAATATGGAAACAATTAAGCCTACTTATTATGTGCCATGTATCCTGACATAATCATAACAAACACTGGAAATTAGACTGTGGTGGAAAATGCTAAGTACATGTAGCTAGACCATTAGGAAATTGTTTACTTTGAGAAAACAACTGTAGTCTGGGCTAGGCTTTGTTTTGGTTTTTTTTTTTGACAGAAGGCCTCAGGCAGCTGACAGACTGAAAAAAAATAGTAACTGCGATCACTACCTTCAACCAACCTTCTCCCCTGTGAGATATTTCACAATAAGGAGAGGCTATCTGTTTTTGTAACTGCTTGCTAGCATTTGGGGGAGAGAACAGAGGCACATAATGCCTTCTAGATTTCCTTGCTGCCAGAAGATTTTGTAAAATGTTCCCATGTCAGGTCCCTGTGCGTCAGTGTACAAAGAGCAGTGCACTCATGTCAGCAGTTTTGTAATCCCACAGACCAGAATCATAAAATGTAGAATGGTTTGGATTGGACAGGACATGAAAGTCCTTTATTTACAACACTCCTCCCATGGGCACACCTTCCACTAGACCAGGTTGCTCAGAGTCTCATCCAACCTGGCCTTAAACACTTCCAGAGGTGGGGTGTCCACCACTTCTCTGGGAAAACTGTTCCTGTGCCTTATCACTCTCACAGTAAAAAATGTCTTCCTAATACCTACTCTAAACCCGCTCTTTTTCAGTTTGAATCCATGTCCCTTTGTGCTGTCTCTACATGCTCTTGTAAAAAGTTTCTTTCCATCTCCCTTGTTGGCTCCCTTCAGGTACTGGAAGGCTGTTACAAAAATCTCCCAGCAGACTTCTCTTCTTCTGGCTGAACAATTCCAACTCTCATATAAAAAGCATCTCCTATTGTGGTCATTCCAGCAAAGGGTTAATACCCAAATGCCAAGGCAAGACAGCACAAAACCATTTTACACTGCTAATAAGATGTTCATATGATTTCTAATTCACTTTTTATGCAATGGAAAAATAAATTATATTACATTTGCATCCTGGTCTGGATGTTCACAATCCCTCAGAATACTCCCATTTTTACTCTTGCTAGATCTGAATACAGGAGGGCTCTTTTGGATAATTAAGAGGAAAAAATGGCCTTTTAATCACAGAAATGTAGACTCATTCTCAGAATTTTGTTGGCATAACTATTCATTTAATAGTTACATAGCAGTAATTTATACATAATTGTCTTACATAAAGTCAGACTTTCTAGAGAAAACATGCAATATTTCTGGAGAAAATAAAAACTTGTCAATTTATTCCAGTCACATCACCTGGAAATTTATCTGTAAATATGTCTCAAACCAGCATCCCGTATTCTCAATATGCTTCATTCTTCCACTGATTTTTTTTTCTAACTTGAGAAGTGAACTCTACCCAGATTTGATTTTAATGGACAACAAGTTGATGCAGAGAGAAACTAGGCATAATTATGTCCTGCATTTTTAACAGTTTTCCGCTTCATATCTTCACTCCCAAACCATTCTTTTTCATGTGTTGATTTTCCATTCCATTGCTGTCTGGCTGCAATTTGAACATTATCTGAGATAAGAGTGAAAGGTTTTTCTTGTGATAGTTCCATGAAGCCAAACACTGACTCATTTCTTCTGTATATCAAAGTCTGAAATAGATCAAATAAAACCAGTCTGAGAAATATTTCACTCTCTCTTTTCTGCTTTCTTGGAGACATTGATGTATGTCTCTTGGGAAAAAAAATGTCCTGCTCTCCCATCCATGGTGCTTACACATTGGTCTTGTCACTGCACAGTGACTGATAATAATAATGGTTGAAATCACTTTCAGATATACTCATGGCCAAATATGGTTTAAACTGAACTTGAAACATTGTTCATGCTATAATTGCTAGAGGAAAATGGTCTTCATGGTTTCTGTTGTTACTGTTTTTCTGGGTTTTTTTAAATGTCCCTCTCTGAGCTGTGCAATAAAGCAGAGAGAAGACTTGCTAGTGACAACCATGTCAGGAAATTCATGTCTAATTCAGATTTACCTGCCGTTTTTGAGATGCAGAGATTTATTTATGAATCTGTAGATAGTTGTATCTATGGGTATAGCTAAATAATTGCATTTCAGATTGTTTATCTAA
Organism: Ifrita kowaldi; assembly: GCA_013398055.1. Lineage (NCBI taxonomy): Eukaryota > Metazoa > Chordata > Aves > Passeriformes > Cinclosomatidae > Ifrita > Ifrita kowaldi. The sequence continues at coordinate 16,939 of VZRS01002947.1, forward strand.
TCTTTAAGAAAATGATCCATGATTTGATCCTTCACAGGGTCCCATATTTGTTTTCCAAGCAAGCCCTACCAAGCTCAGAATTTTTTATTTTTGCCTTTGGTGATTTTAGCCTTGCTGGCATGCTGGTTGCCATGTATATAGAGGATTTAGGAAAGCACTAAGATAGGTGTGACCAATAGAGTACTGGCCAAAACAAGACCCCTTTAGGAAGGCTGGAGGTCAGTAGAGGTGTATTGTCTTGCAGATTGTTAGGATGACACTCTGAAGACACCTCTTGGCAAACAATACTTTCAAGATACTACTAACATGAAGGTAAACTTTTAAACAGCAGTGAAAATGCCAAAGCCTGAATAGACATGGGACTGATTAGGAATGCCCCTTATTCAGTCTTAATAGTAATGTCAGAGAATAGGGATGATTTTGTGTTTGAAAAAGTGGACAGAGACATAGAAACTTGAGGCTCAACTCATTCCAGGCATGCCTCTCACTTCCAAACATGATTTAATGGTGGTTTTCTAACAGTAATATAGAAGTAACAGTACTCAGTCTCCATCACAAAATTGGAACTGGATATTAAGAGAACTGGAAAGCCTCTCTTTTAACAGCTGGCTTGAAGTGTTTGGTTTATTCAGAAATGCAGAAGAAAAGCTGAGAAAGACTATGACCACTGTCTCTGAATAGCTTCCTGTGCTAAACTGCAAAATGAGAAAAAAATGCTTAAATGAATTTGTTGCACTGGTAAAAGAGCCCCTGAGCACTGGAGTGAGAGAGATTCATGGTGGTCTTCATAGCACTGAGGTTGTGGAACAATGTTTCAGAAGGAAGAGCAGTAAAATATTTCATTAGTTCTTAGATAATTTATGAAAGGCACAGAACATAATTCTTCACCATGACAAAGAATGGGATTTACAAACTTTTCTACTCTTGTAAAACTTGTTCAGTTCTGTGGTCCAGGCAGAGCAGCATAAAGAAGAAAGCTGATCAAAGGATGTGATTTGTTCTGCTCTACTCTGCAGTGCTGTGGTCTCACCTTGAGTACTTTGTGAAGTTTTGGGTGCCAAAATATAAGAAAGATACAAATATATAAGAGAGTGTCCAAAGCAGGTGAGTAAGGAAAGCCGTGTGAGGAGTGCCTGAGATCACTTGGTCTGTTCAGCCTGCAGGAGAGAAGACTGGAGGGAGACCTCATTGCAGTTACTATTTCATCGCGAAGGAAAGAGGAGGAGCTGGCACTGATTTTACTCTGGTGACTGGTGACAGGACCCAGAGAATGTCATGAAGCTGAGTCAGGGGAAATTTACCTTAGATATCAAGAGAAAGTTCTTCTCCCAGAGGGGGTTTGGACACTGGAGCAGCCTCCCTGGAGAAACAGTCACAGCACCAAACTTGATAGAGTTCAAGAAGTGTTTGGACAATGCTCTCGGGCACATGGAGTGACTCTTGGGGGTGTTCCTGTGCAGGGTCAGGAGCTGGACTTGGATGATCCTTGTGAGTCCCTTCCAGCTCCGGATATTCTATGATTTTTTAATTCTATGACCCTGTAGGTAAGATTTTGTCATCACCCTCTATGATATTGTTGTTTCAGAACAATCAAAATGCTGCTATTTCCAGTGCTGTTAACCTGACTTACTTTATGGATACTAAACTGTGTTTAAAATAAAACAGCATATGCAGAGCTAAGATTAGCTGTTATTCCCATTGTTTATGAAATGAAGAGGTAACTGTAGTCTTGGACATGCAGTTATCCGGGAGGCACAAGGAGCCATGAAGTTTAAAATTAAAAATAGCATGCCGTTGATGTGTGATGAAGTTGTAACAGCTTTATGGCCATTTCTCCAGTAGGCTGCCTTTGCTTTACAGACCTTGGTGTGCCATTAAATTCACTATGAAAAGCAAGCTGGGAAAGAGCAGAGAAATTTCATGTCAATAAATATATGGGGAATTAAAAATGTGCCTTGCGTAGGAGTCAAAGGATTTGGTTAATAGCAGTATTAATCATTTTCTAATTCTACCTTCTTCCTTCCCAGCTAGCATATGGATGTGGTCTTATTTTGATGAAGCATTTGCTGGCAGTAGAAAATTTAAAGAAAGCAGATTAGCATTATGTAGCAAACACTATGTTTTCCAGTGCTTTTGTACCTTAAAAATATCAGTGAGGAAAAACAAATCAATCTGAATTCCCAGGGAGTATGGTAATGCTCAAATTCAGGAGAATCGTTAAGTCAAAGCTTTTCTATTAACTCCGACATACAAAATTAAATTTTGCCCATACAAAAACTACTATATTTCTTGCTGTTGAGACATACCGGTTCTTCTAATATACATACAGAAAGACCCAGGAAAACAAGAGGAAACAGTCCATCGCAAGGTGACTAGAGGATAGGTTGCTTCTGGGCATTAATAGAAGTTGAAACCCAAACCCTTAACAACCCCAGACCCGTAGGCCTCAGGTCTATGATTATGTTCTGTGGTCCCAGTTTGTTACTGCCTAAGCATGAGGATATGCCCTGGGACCTTAGAGCGGCTGACAATTTTTCAGCTTGACTTTAATATTATTTTAAATCACTGAAATAATTAATTTTAAGAAATTGTTCATGCTTTGTTTTTGCTGTAAGGGAGTTTGCTAGACAGGTTTAGTGAAGCTTACCAAGTTTTAGTTTCTAAGAAGAAAATGGCAGCCTGCAAGCAAGGCTTTGTTGTGTATCACAACATTTTTCGCTGGCACTTGACAAATGAGAGTGTAACTGAAGGAGGCTTGAGAAAAGGAGATTTTTGAAGACACATGGCTAATTGATAATCCAGTTTGCTCATGCTCAAGAGAGACTTTCATCAGCTAGTCACTTTTTGCACAAAGCTTGTCATACGTTTAACCAGAAGATTCCCAAAAAGATAACTCATTTATCTTATTTTATATTACTTTATTGATTTTATGCTATACCATATCAAATGTTATGATTACAGTTTGAAAAACATCATATCCCTGTGGCTTGAAAAAAGAATTCTTGAATGTCCTCCAACAAGATAAAGTACATTGTTGAAATTATATCTGTTGAAAAAGATTTCTGAAGGCAAGAGATTATCCAAGATAGCAAGCAATTTAGCAAATTAGTGTAGAATTTCAGTAAACATCCAGATTAAATTAGTGTGGAATTCTGTGTTATAACTGGGGTGAAAAACTTTATATATCCTCGTAGTTTTGACCCTTTAAATGATCAACTACTGTCATGGGAGTACAGTTAAGACAGTGTCATGTCCTTGCAAGATATCTGTGCTAAAAAGGGAGAACAGCGGTTCCTGTTAGTGTTCTGCACTGTTATTTGTTTCTATATTCCTCTGAATGAAAAGCTGTGATTAACAGGTCCATGAGTTGATATTTCACTGTGTAAAAACCAGGGTGCAGCTGGTGTCACCTGTGCTGTGATAGGAATTTGGCAACAGTCCTTTTTGTCTTTTTCAGAGGTAAACACAGATGAAAATGGATAGGGACATCATGCGAATGAAGTTGTCTGTGACTCCTGAGCGAGGTAGCTGCAGGTTGTGAAATCATCTCTTGTACTGAAGAGTGAGAGAGGGGAAAGATTCATATTAAGAGACAATGTCTCCCTCTTTGTCAGGAAGGATGTTAACAGTATTGATTAAGTGCACTTTTGGATCCCTCAAAATAATGGTAATTTCAAATTCCTAAAGCAACTAGAGTTCATAGTAGGCATGCAGTAAACCCGAGGTTCAAGGTGATAGTTAGTTATTTTCAAACAACATAGATATTCATATATAGACCAGAATTTACAGTATGTGGTGTAATACTTGTGTCTGTATTGAATTTCATTCCTGATGGCAGTGAATAAACTTTGGCTACCTCTACGGTACAAAAGAGAATACTGACTATTATGCCTTCTATAGATACGTACCACGAACAGATTTCAGATTTAAAAACCTCCAAACAAACAAACAAAATACCCCAACAAAACACTCCTAAATTCTCTGGAGACAATGGACTGAAAATCTGGTGTTTTTCTTGCAAAAATGATGGAGTTTTATTTTGTAGGGTGGAAGAGATATAAATTCAAGGTTTTATCATGATTTTGAATCATATTTAAAATGGTCACATCATGTGTCCCCCGTAAGACAGGACCCCAGATCAGGAGACAGCTGTGATATAAAAGGCTGCCTGGAAAGAGGTAATTTAGTCATGTAGGTTAGGGGTTTGTGGTGCGCCATTACTCCCAGATGGAAATAAAGCCATACAGAGCTTTTTGCCTGTGGCATGCTATTGGTTGGCATCACATTTAGCAAAACACTGCAGTCTCCTTTTAAACTCAATATGTGTGATTTTTTCATTGCCTGTTCTCAGATATGGAAACTGACAAGTTTTTCAATGAAATAGAAGTGGTCTTTTAATATGAAGTTAATATTTTAATTGATGTAGTTAGCTATGTGTTCCCACTAAGGGGCAATTAGCCAGTGCATATTTTGTGTCTGCCAGTGTTTTTTGTGGGTAATAACTAATAATAAAGAGGAATAAAGTACTGTGTCTCTCTCCTTGAAAGATTCTGTTTTGCTACAACAAACATGGGGAGTAGAAGATTAATTTTAATGTACCGACCAGAACTGAAACAATGATGAAATAAATTATTTTTTTGTATTGGAAGGATCAGTTTTATAATGAAGTAAAACCCTCCTGCAATACTTACTGATCTTCTCAGGTTTTTCTGGGCCAAAAATAAAAAAAAAATTGTTACAAATTTCCTTCAATTGCTTTTACTGGGGTATAATTTTCCTCAAACTCTTATATTGTTATTGGCTAAGCAACAAGTAACACAATCTATAATTTAAACCAATCCAAATAAAACCAACAAACCCAAACAAAATTATTTTTTATTTTATCTATTGTCTTTTCTTTAAAAAATGCAAACACCAACCTTTCTTAAGTACAAATTTTGCTTGGTGTAACAAAAAACTTACAATGCCTTTTTGAAAATGCAAGGGATTTTTACGGAAATCTTTTCTTATTCTGGCACTTTAGTCAGTAAGAACAATGCCTTTAGAAAATATTTTTAGTACAGCATAGAAAGATATGACCTAAAAGGAAGTGATTGCAGCTCATTGCGAGGTTTCCACCAGTGGTACCTTAGTCTCGTATCCCTCCAGGATTATTACAGTGATGATGTTGACTTAATCATAACTAAATTTAGATTGAGTTGTGTTTCAAGTAACAGAATGCAAGATAGATCTTATGCAAAGCTCCTTGCATATTGATATAGACTTCAAAGCAGCCCCTGTTCTGTAAATGTGCCTTTTAGAAGTTAGCAAAATACAAGCTTAGAAAGTACTTAGCACTCTGTCTCTTACTCTCTTTTAAATGTACAAAATATTGTAGCATATAAAAATTTAAATTTATTTATATTTTGGGAGGATAGTACCTGATGACTGGAAAATAGAAAAAAATGATACTGAAACAGTAAATAAAGAGATATAAGCAAAAATGGGTCCATTAAGTTGACCTCAATACTGAAAACACATTTTTGGAACAACGAACAATCAAGGACGGAGGTAATTGGGAAGTGGTAAAGTGAGATAAATTGAAATAATTGATCATCAAAAGTGAATGGTATTTCATTAATCTTACATCTTTTCTGCTAAAATGACTAATTTCTTAGATGGAATTAATTCAGTGAGTTTCACCTGTATCAATTTAAGTAGGTATCTTTTGCTATGTTTTTCTATATGATACTATTTTCTATGATGGAAGGTAAAGGGATTGCTAAAAGAACTAGGAATTGTACGAGAAACTGTGTAAGAAGGCTATCGTGGGTTACACCAAAGGCATATTAACAGGAACATCGCTCAGAAGCTGGTTCTGAGATTGTTCCTGTTTCATGCATTTCATTCAGAATATGTACGAATACAAGTCTGTCTGGTTTTTTGATTTGGGAGTCCTTGACAGTGCCAAAATGACCAAAATGTTGTACAAGAAGGGTCAAATGTCGTTTCCAACTGAAGGTTCAGAAAATTGATGGCATAAAGTGCAAAAAATCTCATAGTCCAAGCACTTCTAGTCTCACGTAACAATAAAATAGCCAGAAACAAAGGAGGGGAAAGAGACCTATTGTATAACAGCTATGAACCATCAATATGATACTGCTTTGAAAAAATCTCATGAAATTCAAGGATGGAGTAGGTGAAATACTTTTAGGGTCAGAGGTGAGAATGGTCATTATGCAAGACCTTGGTAAAACTTTGCTGTGTTCTGATGTACCAGCAAATTGGAAGGCACTCTGAAAGAGGTAAGTAAAATGATCAGAGCACCGAAACAATGGTATTATGATGAAATATTAAAAGAGGTTGGTTTATTTAGCCCAGTTTGACCAAATTAAGGTAAATGGATTATCTGAGAATTCTTCATATTTGAGGCAAATAGAAGAAAACAAAAGAATTATTGAAATGAAAATTAATGTTGTAGAAGATCAAATATTTAAAAATTAGTTGAGAAATAACTTTGATTGAAAGGTTGAATATGACTCCTAAATTTCCAAAGAGCATAATTTCAAAAAGCTAGTAATGGCAAGGGACAAATTCTCCTTTTCCTCTTACTTTTTGCTTAGTACATAAACTTACGGAAAAGACCATTTAATCAAAAATATAGCTAAATATACACATTCGGTTTGGTAAATCGATTTTCTGATATGAAATTACAGGTATCTAATGTGTTGATATCTCCAAGAGGATCTGAAAGAAGATTAATTAATTGTATTTTTGTGCTTGCAAGAGTTCCATGTTTCAGAACTTCTGAATCTCTGTGAACCAGCAAGGTCCTTCTGACTCTGGGAGTCGCTCTGCCCTTCAGCTTTGTTGGTTGTGCTTTCCGTCCTTGGGAAACACAGGAGGCTACAGCTGAGGGCAGGAAATAGATAGAGGAAACTTATTGTGCTATGCACACTGCATTTTCTCAGTTTTCTGGTGTTTACATCTTCTGTTTGTATGGTCATGACTGCACCAAACATTAACAAAAGGTGTTAAAATGAAAGTGAAGATGGAAGGAAGAACTGGGATCATTCCTCATCTCTAGTTTAGAACATGCTTTATACTAGGAATCTTATTTAAAATATTCTTTGCTTTTGAAGACAACTAGGACATTGGATGGTGATGGAACATGCCAAGAATTATTTTCCTATGTTACAAAATGGCTGCAGATTTTTGACCTTTTTACAGGAGCCTAAATTTAGTTAACTTGGGTCTTGGAAAGCATTTTTATGGCCAGTGATTCTTATCACATTCTGTGGCCTTTCTGAGGTAGCCAGAATGACTATTTGCAAAAGTAGACATCTGGGGTTTAGAACTCAAGTCTCCCCTTTACCTTCTGTGACATTTTCAATTCTGCCTTAATGATACCAACTTGCTTTTAAATCAATGAATTTTATAATTAAAGGAGTGGAATCCAACTCTCCTAGTGTCTTGTAACCTTTTACTTCTCTTTCAAGGAGCTTTCAAGAGTCCAGAGCAGGGTAGAACATTATCTGGTGATGATTTCTAAGCAAATTTTACTTCATGTGTTGATTGGGTATGGTGACGACGGTACCGTCATCTTAGATAGATATGAAAAATGCTAACAGATTTCTTTTTCTCCTACAATAACTACAATGTGGATACCAGATTCAAGGCTAAAGTTAGATGACTTAGACATTTGTGTCTCAGCTTGAGTTGCAGAAACTCAAATTCTGAATAAGTATCACTGTTCAAAATTGATCTTAGTACAGAGGCCATCAAGTCCACTGTATCTAGCCAGTAACCTTATTAAATCTACAAGTTAATGAATATTAAAAATGAAAATTTATATAAAATTTTAGCAAAATTTTAAGAGATTTGGCAGCAATTTATTTGTAGCTGTTTATATGGTTGCAGGGTCAGACTATAAGGTATAAAAGTATTTCGGTCTCGGTTAGAAAGTGAGCAGGTGAATCTTGATTTGAATGGAGTGACTTGAAGTTCAATTTTCTCTTTTCATTTAGTGACAAAATATAGTTATGGGTACAAAAATTAATTAGATTTTACAAATTACTGCATAGCACAGTATCACTTCATCTTAGAGATAAGCTATTTCAAATGAATCATAGCCTTTTTGCTTAAAAGAGGAAAATCAAGGAGAAAAATGACAGTGCTAATGTGAAATCATTTCTGATTTTGATGATGAATTTCAGCACTCTCTTCTGCTATTTGTTATGGTAAATAATAAAAGTGGTATGGTAAATACTAAATGCGGTATGGCAACATGGCATTCAGAAGCACGATGGACTGAGTGGATTCTCACCATGTTCATGAGTGATTTTGGGTGCCCAGGACAGTTTTCACAATATGGCATTACAGAAGACTTCAAGTATAATAAAACATTTCCTACTGTTAGAAGCATCCCCTCGGCACTCCCAGTCTTTCAGGTCAAGCTCTTTGTTCTGTACATCAGATTTCTGGGGCTTTAACAAAATCTGTTTTGTAAAGGGCTGAAGGATGTACCATTTATCCAAGATGTCCATTCATTATGGTGAGGGAATACTATGTATAGCCCCATTCAAAGAAAAGTGGGGTTGTCTATGGCTGGAATTCGATGGATGTCTGCAACTCTAGTTGGAAGTATTTTAAATATATTCATAAAATTACCAAAACGGGTGAATAAGAACATGTTAATGTATGGGCTAGTGCTGTCTTCTTGTTTTCCAGTAAATTGCCATATCTGGCTCCTTTCATTTTCACTTCAGATGAAATGATGAACGTTTGCTCCTAGTAATTATTGGACAGGAGGATTTTGCTGGGAATATTATAACTGAGCTGCTCCTTGTCTTTTTGTTAAATATTAGTCTAATATTTTGCATTTTCTTCTTGAAAACTTCTGATTTTAATTGTAGAAATTTGAGTCCCCTGGGCTGAAAGTTTTGCACCCACACACAAGTGTGCCACAAAAAAAACCTCATCCAACCAAATATCTTGGGAAGGATGAAATAATTGTGATGCTTATTACAGCAGGAGTGAGAGCAGTTTCAGAGCAGTGAGGATAGGATCAGGCTCTGTGACTGACTGGAGGCAACTGCTCTAAAATAATGCTTCAGGGGAATAAAATCCTATTTATTTTGTTGTTATTGCCATTTGGCTGAAAAAGAATTCACTAAGGGGTTATTTTAACTGCAAGGCATATTAATTTTTTTTTATTGCTTTCGCCTTAAAAACAATTTAAACAATTTTTATTGAAGCAACTTTACTTTCCCACCTATATACAAATATTTATTCTCCTCAGCTCTCCAGAGCTTATTGATTTCTGTTGCCTTGCTTTCTTTTGCTTCTAACAGAAACTCTCTTTGTCTTGCATTCTATCAAAAGAAAAAAAGCCTTTGGAAAGTTTGACAAGCTGGTGCACTATTAGCTAGTCTGCCTACAGTATTCTTCAGGGATAAAGACATTTTGTGTTGTATTTAGATATTCTGTCTTCATACCACTGCTATATTTTAAATTTTCAGTGCTTTTAGTAGCCGATTGATAATAATTATCTGTATAATATACACTGGGGCTCGGCTATGGCATATGTAACTCTCTCAGGTAACGTGTTTGCTTTGAAGAGCACAGCATGTACTAATATGAAGTGGTTGAGAGGCTGTGGTTAGAAGCAAATGTACCTGAGTCCTGTATGGTGCTTCTGTCCTTTTCCACCTGGGGTTTCCCTTCCTGTCCCCACTGCTTTTGCCAAAAAAGCAAGCTGAGAAGGTTGCATTCTACATAGCTGTCAGCAGTCACATCTCCTGGTCTGTCAGCAGCTCTGAGATGAAGCCATAAACAGTGGTAGTTATTGATGTGAAAAATAACCATTATATGTGAATGAACAGCAAGCAAGCCAGGAGACCATAAACCCAAGCTTAATCCTGGACACTTGGACTACTACTGTTGCACTGAAGTTTATAAGTTACATGGTATTTGTGCTGAAAATATTATAAGGCAAAATTGTTTCAGTTTTGCAGATAATAGCCTTTTTTTTTCTTGGCTTGAAATGCTTAGACCAGAAATCTTTTATGTTTTTAATCATGCTGGAATAACTAACACAATTTTCCTCTCTACATGAACAATTCCAGCTAGACAAAACCCTGTTATAATTTGAATAATAAGCAGGTTTGGTAGAAACTGGTAGATCTGCAGTATCTTGTTCTCACTTTTATTTCTTGCAAAAGCAGAGAAAAGGAGAGAATTGATAAGAGGATTTCTGTTTTACTGGGTTCCTACTTTCTTTTTAACTTCAAAAAAGTTATAGTTTTTGTGGTAGCAATAGTGCTTTTCACTAAAGAAAAAGATTAGTGCCTAGCAGACATTAACTTGTGTCATGAGGATAATTATATTTTCTTAAATGTGAGAAATGTTTGTATTTGTGGCTAGCTAAATCTGTCAACACTTGCAGAAGAGTTCAGTGTGATTTACAGGAGGAGAACACCAACCCTTCAGAGTTCAGTATCCTTTTATTGTGCTTACTATTCTTGTGAAAAGATGCTTTTTGAAAGCCTGCATAATCCGTATAAGTAATCTCCTTAAGAAAACTTTGGCAATGTATTCCTGGCCTGAATTCTTCTCTGGCATGAATGATAGAGCCCGCATAGCTGATTCTTGGTTACCAGATACCTACAGACTGTAAGCCACACAAAACAGAAGCAAGCATAATGCTCAACAAAAATAACCCATTTTTTCAAATTAAATTATTGTTACTTTGGTTCAGCAAGATGAAGTCTAATTAATCACTGCTTTTTGGAATACCAGGATGTCTAAAGTACAGAAAGGACTTGAGATCTAGATCTTTAAATTGGTCTAAAATCAGGCATCTATATACATTCTAGGCTGAAAGCAAATCCTTCGAAAACACCCTGGACAATTGCAGTTGTTTAGAGAGTAGTTTGGAGAAGAACAGGTGTTCTCCATGACACCCATGAGTCATTTTCTTTTCATAATTGTTACGACTGGTGGTGAGAAGCAATTAAAATATTTAGCTTAGATGTCTTACTAATGTTCCATAAGAATACCACTATCCTCTGGTCATAGTTCATCCTGACGCAGTCCCTGCTCAACTGAGACTGGTATTTTAGAAAGAAAGAGTAAATGTGTGAAAGCTTTGTGCAGTTACTGTACAGGAAGTTTTACTTCTGTACTGTACAGTTCTTCCTGAGCACATATGTAAATGACACTGCATAGCATAACAAAAGCACTCTTACACATTTTCGGTAGTATAACAGTTACGTGGATTGCTGAGGATTGTAAATTCAGCTATATGTGAATTCACATATTTCTAAGACAAAAATGTAGGGCATGTTTATTGCTCTGGTGAATTGATTCTGGAGGTATAACAATTACTAAATCCATAGTGTTGGCATAGATAACCAATTTTTTCTTCCAACCTTACAGCAGAAAAATATCTACCCAAAAGCCCATTTTAAAGTCAGTTTAGAAATATTGCAAGGAGGTTATTAACAAGAGAAAGGTGGGATTCTTTGCTGGGAAAATTCACTGCAGTAATGAAGTGTTTGGGTCTAGAATCTGTGCTTTAAATGTCTTTAAATAAATTTCTGTAGCTATCCTGTTTTGAAAACTGCAATTGTTCCTGCAGTTTCACTGCCCAAGCAACTTTGCTTCTGCCTGGTATTGTACTTATGAACTGGCTGACCTGTTTGATAGTTTAGCTTGAAAATTTTGATGTAGTACAGGCTAAGAGAAGAAGCAAATATGTTCTTTCTAGTGTGAAATGTATTAGGTTTTTGTCTCACACAAATGATTCTTGTTTTGAATAACAATCAGTGATGCTTCTATTTTGAGAAGTAAAACAGAGTCCCCAGCTTGCAAAGTGTACAGTATATGCTTAATGCTTTTACAAATCAGAGGAAGTCTTGTTCTTTGATAGCCAGTGGAAATTGGGTTGTATTTCACCCTTGCTCACTATAACTCAAACGATCCATCTCAAGATCAGGGTCCCAATAATTACTGTCTTGTATTAGGAATTGCAGAGAAATCTTTGTTTGGTTGCACACATTTCCTAATATTTAAATATTTTAATCTTCCTATAACAGTGCTGCTTTGAGGTGTGATGGCTTTGTGTTGTTTGGGGTTTTAATAAAGAAAAAATAATGATCCAAATCTAGGACTGAAATACCCAGTAACCATAGATAAACCAGATATCTTTAGGAAGTGAACACACATCAGCCCATCTGTATCCTGATGCTCAGTTACTGAAATAATCTCTGAAAAACAACTGATTAGGAATGTACAAGTTACTGTGTTTTCCCTACCTTTGTGGCATACAGGAAAAGAAAGTCTTTTGATTAGAAGATAAAAATGGATAACATCAATGGCAAAAAAAATATTTAACTCTAAGAATTATTTCCCTTACAGGGAATAGAAGAGGAAATTTGTTTATTATCTGAATAGATGATCAGAAGAAAATGTTTTAAATGCACAACTCAAATGCATTCCTGAACTTTTAATATTTCTGCTAGAAACAGACAATTATCTTGTTTCTTAAACAAAAATCTAAACTAAATTTAAAAAAGAAGATATTTACTTGAATTAAAATTGTGCTATCATCTGTTAGGGTTATAGTCTGACCAGGTGTTGCCCTTACTCTGACACTGAATTGTGGGCTAATTTAATAGAGGCACTTTGAAGACACTTTTTTTTCATTATTATGTTTCTCATCATTATATGTTTCTCTTATGTTTTTATGACATATATTCAGTTTGAAGGAGAAAATGACAAACTGATGTCAGGTGACCATATCCTTTATTTTCTTACCAAAGTCTCATAACTGCTCATTCTGCCCTCCAAGAGATAAAATCAGACATTGAAATATTGGCAATATGTTCAGAAACACAAGTGTCTCTTTTATTATAGAACCCATCTACAAAATATAAGCTGTATTATTTTTAGCAATTACAGCATTTTTTGCCCCCAGCTAGATGCACTCATTTATGTCATTACAGATGATAGAGAGAAACGAGCATTGTGCCAGAACCTGCCCCCAGTGCCCAATTTTTTTCTGTTTCTACTTTCCTTTGTATCTCTCTTTCTATTGCCCTATATACTCTGTGTTCAATTCATCTTTACTTCTTTTCAAAGGGAGTACAAATAAGGTGTAACATATTAGCATATCTGATCAGAAATGCTAAATATGTAACAGCTCAGCTATAAATGACTACAGAAATAGAAATGTAGCAGAAAATCAGTGCTTTTGTTTTTGTGGAAGTTTGATTTATGATTCAAATTTATTGCAGTGAGCCATGAAGGTAAGAAATCAATAAGAACAGAATGTTAACTCCAGTAAGAAGATTAGTGTGCAGCAAAAGCAAAAGTTTTTTCTGGTTTCCCGTGAAATGTCTGCCAGTCCCATCATTGCATTATTCTCCCTGAATTCTGCACAATGTCAGGAAGAGAATATATACAGTAACAAATGAACTTTATACATACAGAAAACAAATGAACTTTAAAACACTGCAGAAATGAGAAAAATGGTGTCATATGAGAAAGTTCTCCATTTTCTCCATCTGCTCTAAAACAATGATATTATCATGAGTTATAATTTCCTGGAACAGGATCTGTAATCTGTATGAAGAATTCTTGTATTCCCAACAATGCAGTGCAGTTGAAAAGCTGAATTAGAACTATTGTTTTCTGTCTTGTTGTGTCTCCACCTATCCTGATAACATTATATTTTGTGGGAAGGAAGAAGAGGAAAGTATCTGAGATAGCATAAAATAAAACAGTAAATGTCCTATTTTTAAAGACTAAAATTATTTAGAGGAAATACTTTAAAAAACTGCTAGTTTTTGGTATATAATAAATATACTGAATTCCCGAAGTGCTGTGTTGACCTGCAATGGGTATTTGGCTGATTTCAGCACAGTTCACCATTGAGGAAAACAACATGAATGGCAAAAGACTCCTTCATCTCACATCAGGCCACTCCATCAACAGAAGGGATTTGGAAAATAAACCAAATATCTAAATTCCTTGCTAAGCAGGTTTGTACATGCACCCTTAAACCAAAGAAGGTTAAAGGTATGTGTGGGGAATAACACATACAATTTCCTTGTATTTGAATATTCTGCATGGGTGATGCCAAAGAACAGTATTCATCAGAGGTGGAAAAAATTACCAGGAGAATGACCAGAAGTATCCTTCAAGATGCATAACCCATGTTCCCTGCAAACTTTTGCACAATTTTTAAAATCAAGTATTCCATCCCTTACTTTTAAATTGCTTGGGGCAATTTATTAAGTGACTGGCATATTGCATAGCTTCACACGTGACCCATGGAAGAGGTGCATGGATCAGAGGAGGGGCTGAACCTGCTATACTTCAGATAGTCAATCTCTGAGCAGTATTGTGAAATTGGATACATCCTATTTAGAGTTAAAATAATCACACTGACATATTACCAGGGAAAAGGTATGCCATTGTCACGTACAGAAGCAAAGCTGTATTATGAGAATATCCTCTTTAAAAGACAAAAAAGAAAAGGGAATGTTTTGGAAAAATCACATCTTCTGTTGTTTGGAATAACATCATATCACATCTCTGTTGCAGGATAGGGCTTGGTTTGAAAAATTGCCTACTTAAAAAGAAAGGCCAGAAACACTTAGAGTAAATTAAAAGCATTCAGTTTTTACATGCTGTCAGTGTGCAGTCAAATGCAACCTTCATCTAAAGGACAGAACTTTCTGTTTCATTATCAGTTACTATCTATTAGTGAATCTCACCACTGTTTTTCTGGTTTTTTCTTTCCTGCACAAAATATGCAGCTGCTTTCGAGAGAGTTGAATTACATATGCAGCTATAGTGAATGATGATAATGGGGGTGACATGAGTGAGCTGCTTTGATGTTTTCATGCAATCATTTATATAAGCAAATTCTACATTTACATGTTAAATGGTTCCCCATAGTTTTAACAGTGGTGTTTGCCAAAGAGAACTTTTAAAAGTGGATGAAGCATTAAAAAATGATAAAGCTTTTGGAAAAATACTTAACTGGATGTCTATAGAGAGGGAAGTGATTAGAAGAAAAGAAAAAAAAGGAAAGATTAAATTTCCAATTTTGAAAAATTTCCCATATAGACTAAAAAAACCCCCCAAACTCCACAGTTATGAAAGTATCACATTTTCAAATTAAAAAGTTCAGTTTTCTCTTGGAATAGCTTCATATGTTCGTTAGTAAAGTACAGGGAGCTCTTAATGGAAACAGGATGTTTCCAATTTATAAAAAGATGAACGTTCATATTATATTAATAGATCTTAGGAACATATTTGGTTCATGTTAACTTCTTAGATAACACTTGAAATCTACCCTTGAAGCAATAGAGTGTTTAAAATATTGGTTCTTTTTTTCTAAGAAAGTGATTTCCTACCAGCGCCAGTCTTCTACAACATGTGACAATAAATTGCAGTGCTTCCCAAACCCAGACACTGAGTGGTATCCCTTGAAAGACAGAGCTCATTGCTGATAGGACGAGACAACAGGAACTTTACTAATACAAAACTTGTCAGCAAACAGAAGGTCTTCTGTTTTGCAGTCTCTCCCATCATCCTTTTTCTACCTTTGCCCTTCTCTTTACTAGATGAGTGCTAATGGAATCATGTAAATTCGCCTTTGAGCTCATCTGAATTATCTTCTAAAATTCACTGCACTTCAGGACTTACCAATATTTTGCAACACTGTCTGCACTGCAGGACTGAAAATTCTTTTAAGGAAAGATAGTACTGTACAATTTTGCACTGAATAAGGAGCAGAGCAGAGACACATTAGCCCTAGAGCATTCCAGGGAATTACCTGCAATTCAGAAATGTCTAAATCTGGTTTTCTGATTTCTGGTCTAGTAGGGAATAATTTTCCCTAGCTTATTTATCAGGAAAATATTTTATTTTCTTCTCTTTATTGAATTTTAACTGTTCCAACTGCCAAAAGAGGACAACAAATTTCTGTTCTTTTCGTCTTTGCTGACTGGACTTCACAAGTTGTTTTTTATCCTTCCCTGGTTTTTTTTCCCCTTGTTTTTTTTGTTTTTTTTTTTTTAATTAATTATGCTTCTTTCTGATTAATTACAGAATTACCAATGTAATGAATAGGAATCTCAGTAAGTTAATGTATGTTCTCGTTGTGTATGCAGAGATACCAAGCAGCAGAAGAAACAACTATGTCTCAGATCTCATATGACTTCTTTCTTAATTACTCTATCTTCCATTTTATGATTCCTCATAAAATCCATGTGATGGAAAGTGGAAATACAACATATAAATCAGTGTGCTCCTGCCCTGGATACCTGTGCTCAGCCTGAGCCAAGCCCTGTTTTTATTGCTGCTTCTTTCACATAGGCATTGCAGATAGAGGAGAGCATGGGAAATTACTCCTTTTTAAACTCAAGCAGAACAAATCCCCATTCTCTCCAGTAAATGATGCAGCCCAATGATACACAATTGCTGCTACACATCTTAGCCTCTTTTTCTAGAAGTGCTTTTGTTTTTAATTGCAGCAGCGATCAGATGGAAAATACCCACACACATTTTCCATGCCAAACTCTGGAACCCAAATCTGACTCCTGGCAGCTCCCTCTCAGTCCCCACTGTGCCCACATTCTTGGAAGCATTGAGGGACAGTGTTTTGGCACAAGAACAGGGAGAGGGAAAGTCAGAGCAGGCAGATGGATGCAGATGCCCGGGGCCGCGGTGAGTCCAGAAGCCAGTTTGTCCATTTCGTGGGTGAGCGGGCAGCCCCTCGCGTGCCAGACACTTCGAATGGAAGGAAAGGCAGTGTGCTTTTCACCCAAACAGCACTTCCTTAACAACAAGTTAGACCTGAACTTGTGGATGCACATGTTTAGAATTCCCTGATGTTCTCTAGGAACCCAGTGGACTAAGGTACAAAGTGACATGGGCTGCGCTATAGAGAGAGTAAAATATGTAACTCTTCATGTTGGTATGTTGGTCCTATAGGCAAAGTAAGCACAATCTTTTAGGGGGTTGTGCTGTCCCTTGCAGGGTAAGGAATGCAAAGCCAGGCATATTTGCACCAGCCTTTGGTACCTAAATTTAGTAAAAGGAAAAAGTAAACATAGATATGAAACATTCGGCTGCAATGTGAACATGAAATTGCACAAAAAGAATCTCAATTCCCATTCCCTGTAGGTTCATGTAGGCCCACTGGTGGGCCACAGCAGGATTTTCTTTCCAGAACACAGACTCAGGACAGCAGCCAAAACAGGAGCCTCGAGTCCCATTTGAGAGATTGGTATCTTGTAACAATTAATAGCAACCTCAAAGTGAATTTCTTTTTCAGTAGGTTCTTTTAATCCCTTAATTTTGTGATATGATAAAAGACTTCGGGACAGTTTTGTTCAAACACTGAAATGTTCTCATATCTGAGGTTGTCGGGTATAGAGTTCTTGGGAATGTTCACATATGTTGCAGACACTATTTTACTGGAACCAATGATTTTTAATAATTGCTAATCTATATTATTTAATTATTTAAGAGGCTTAAGTCTTTCTAGGTTTTATGAAGATTTTTAGATAATTTGCAGAGCAGTTAAATCACCGATCACTAACACAAGATAAAACTAATTTAGTTAAACCAGCTTATAGCAGTGTGTTTTTTTCATGGTGGGAGGTAGGGCTAGTAACCTTCTTGTAATGTCAGAGAGGTAATTATTGCTTGTCAGTTGTGTCAGCACATACTGCTTTTTATTGTTCTTTTTTTTCCTCCTAAACTTTTTTTTAATCTTATTTATCAGATATATTTGCAAAGTAACATGGCAGCTAAAGGACCATTTCAACCTTGAGCTGCATAAAGCAGAGATATTTATGCCTCTCATGAAGCAGGAAGATAATAGACCCTATCTGTATAGTGACAATGAAGGTGGAATATTGCACTGAGAGTTTTAGACACCTTGTTTCTTGAAAAATGTAGACAAACTGGATGGAGTTCAGAGAAAAACAATAGATAATAATCATGAAGATGGAGAGATTGCTACATAAGGAAAGATTAAAAGAGACTCAGCACTCAGCTTTAACAAAAAAAACCTTCATTTTTTGAAGATACATTTTCCAAACCTTACATGTAAATATAAAGTTGCATATGTATGTTTGTATATAACTACCATAACATTCACAGCATTTTCCATTTCATGTACCAATGGCAAATAAAATGTGGCTTTTTTCAGACTGGAAGTTAGAGAGCAGGTAATTTGGGAACTACTGTGGGCATTGGAGTAAACTTCAGCAGGAGGACAAGCCTTCTTTGCTCCATCACACCAGGTTAGTTAACATGGAAAAAACTATTACACTGGTTCAAGTCATTCCCCAAATAACCTAGAACTTCCTGTAAGCTTCACTCATGCAAGCTATTACACAAATGTAGGCATAGCATTAATATTTCACTTAGTAATTCAGTATCCCAGTTCCCAGTAACTGTTTAGAGCTCAAAAATGGATAAAACACATCATACTGGCTTCTTGAATAAATGCTCTGCTTCTGCCCTAACATCAAGCTTAAATCAACCTGGAAGTCAATTCTGAGATAACCCTAGCAAAGGTTTATGCTTTTGCACAACAGCTGAGGTGAATGCTTAAATTTGCTTTCTTACCTCTTTCAAGGATCTAGTCCAGTCTCGCTACCTTTGCAACCATTGGCAAATTGACAACGGCTCTGAATGGACTCGGGCTGCTCAGGCAGGACAGTTATGTGGGAATATAGCAAGGTCTGAACTTCAAGCAAAATATATCCAAAATGAACAGCCAGTGTATACAGTTTAATACTTCATTAGGTGTGTTTTTCCCTAATCTATTTAAACATATTTCCAATTTCTTCTGACATATGAGATGAATTGAAAAATGCAGTGCTATCTTACTTGCATGTGAGTCCACACCTATGGTCACATGTAAATGAGCCCTGGTTTTAGGGAAAGGGATAGTCTGTTTAAAGTGTTTGAGTTTGAAATGATTACTATTTCTGGATCTTAACATCTGAGAGGCCTGGAGTCCATCACAGATACAAGTCCCTCATCTGCAGATTTATGCTCTGTGACATAAATCAGAATAGCTCACTGAATTTCATGAAAGGACACTGATTTTACATTTGGTTTCTACTGGAGTTGAGTACTTAAAATGACAAATGTGTTGGGGAAGTGACTCATGAGAATTATCTAGTAGGAATGAAGCTGTTTACTGCACCTTTAAAACAGAAATGATGGTGACACATGCCACAGATTCTGTGTTGCAGATAAGCAAGTAGGAGAGACTCAAATGAGACAGCAAATCACTTACATCCTAAACTGGGCACTGAGTGCAGGGCTCCAGTGGTGAAAGTGGAATTGTGTCGAAGTCACTGTCCTGTGCTCTGTGCTGTAGCTAAATTTTCATTTTAAATACAGAAATCTGATTAAATCTGTACTGTCAAAACTGTAGCCAAGGGTGAGTACTTGAAATGAAAAATACACACTCTTGGTTGCAGGTTTGTTTGTTTCTTTAAGATGGGAAAAAATGCTGTGAAGGAAATAGAGTGCTGAAATTTTAGATTTCCACTGGGAACTCTATTACTTGGCAGTTGATATGTTTCTCATCTCCTAGAAATAATTATGTATTCAGGCCCCTCAGATAAATTGGCACATTAAGATTTCTGACTTAGTGTCGTAACTGTAAAGCAGAAATCCTGCAAGCCAGTGTCAGGTCTGCCCTTTGGGTTCCATCCTGTGGGGGTGTAAAAAGGCGTGGGGGAGACACTGGTTGCTGTGCTGGTGTCAGAAGGTGTGTCACTCTCCTGTTGTGGTCTCAGGTGCAGTGCTTCTTGCAGGGGCTCTTGGAGAAGAGCTGGCACTTGTGCACTGAGTAGGACAGCTCGAACAGTGGCCTCTGGGCAGGCTGAGAAGCTGTCTCACTGATGTCAGCATGTGTATCTGGCACTCGGTTGGAGACAGAGTTAATCACATCAAACATGGAGCAGGAAGATAATGCAGAGACGAGTGGTCCCCACTGGACTGAGGGAGTGGGAAACAATGAAGCTTTGCCATTATATATTCATTCCCCAACAGATGCAGTGAAAGCAGAGGAAGAGGCTTACACTGAATGGCTTTTGGCAGAAGAGCTCTTTCATGTCCTGAAACAAAAAGCGGCTAGAGAAGAACCACCCTGCAGAGCAGTAGCTTTGAGGGCCCTGTGGCAGGTGCAGCCAAATCCCAGCATCAACAGACTGCTGCTTCCTCCTCCTCCCCTGGCCTCACACAGCTGCAGAGGCAGACCCTCCTTCTGGCAGCTGCTACCACGGTGAGAAGCATAAGTCTGCAATGCCAAGCTGGGAGATGCAAGGCATGTAAGTCTGTCCAATGCACTTTTTATCAGACAGCCATATTTTTGTGCTCAGTCAAGGAAAAGGAGCTCAGCTTGAGGAAGGGGTAGGAGTATTGAAGAGCAAGGCAGTCAGGGGCAAGAGGTAGCAAAAAGTTTGCTTCACTGCAGAAAACATGGCTGAAATGCTGCATGCATTCCTAATCATTCATATCACATAAATATGTTCTTGAGAAGAAAAAGAGTCAAGAAGGTCCGTGATAAGATGAAAAAGGAATAACGAATCTGTCTCATACAGGGCAACTGAAAGGCATAGTCTTCTTTAGCCTGAAGGCTGAGAAGAGATATGGTATCTTTTTATAAGTGCATCACTGGAGAAAACATCAAGGTAGACGAAGGGCTAAGAATCTCTAAATTGGCTGGGAACTTAAACCTAACCAACAAAGCAGTAAGGTTCCTGCTGTGGGAATAGGGTAAAAAACCCCTTTTCCTTGTCAGAAATGAGGTCCAATAAATATACAATGTCATGCCTGCTTTATTAGAGCTCTGTTCTTGAAAATAAAGGAGGCTGTGTAGCTTTCAGTTCATTTGCAAAGGATGACTGAGAAAAGGTGAGAGAAAACAGGTGCATGCTGTAGAAAGCCATTGTATTTCCTGTGAGACATCAAATAGCCTGAAACTTCTTAAAAACCCCTGGACCTGGCACAGCTAATGACATTGCAACCTTACGTGTGTGACAGGTACCTCTGATAATAACCACAGAAGTTTTGCCTATATGAAGAGCATAGAATTAGATCTGGCCTATTCTGTAATTGTGGGGAAGGGGTGGATTTCAATTGTTTAATTCTTTCTTTGATTATGCAAGTGCTTGCTGATTGCAGAGATTAAGGCATGAAGCCAGCTGTGCCACAGTGCAGGTTTCTGAGCTGAATAGTAAGCTGAGTGCACTGCAGCTTAGGGATCACAGAATACTATTTCCCTGCTCTCTGTGTTTGCAGCACTAGTTTGGATTGAGGAATTGTGCTCTGACAGTAAGATGGTATGTTCATTCCAAGATTTGGCTACTTATGAAATAAATCATCACAATAGATAGGAGACATTTGTTTTCTTTTAAATTAATGTAGGCATTTTTTTCTTTCTAATTGACATAAAGAGTGTAATCGATGGAAGCTGAGTCAGGAGAGCAAGTTGGGCTTCAGCTGTTTACTAGTGGACTCAGGGCCTTTTAAATAAGCTGTTTTGTGGCTAACATCACTTAGAGCACTGAGGGTCAGATGCAGTTTCAGTGTAGTCGGAAGTAAATTGAGGTTTACGATACCTTACACCAGCTGAACATAGGCTCATGCTATTTTGGCATTCAAAACAGGCAGTTCATACTCACAAGTTAAGACTTTTCTGTATAAAACTTCCATTAACGCTTGCTCATCATACAAATCCTGCTAATGCCTCTCGATCCACCTGTGTGTTTTTGATGAAGGCTGGGCTATGCTGCCAGATTAGGATGTAGCTGTTTTGTGTCCTCAAAGCACATCAAATCCTCTAGTCTTTACTCCTTTCAGTTCAATAAGGACTGCATCTCCGTAAACTGAAGGATTTGAATACATTTCTTTTCTTTCTAATTTCCTTCCATTCACGCGCTCTGATCATTATACTGGGATCTCAGACTAGGGTTCATCAAAAACCATTCTCAAATGTATGGTTCATACATATTTTGCTATGCTTTTAGATTTAAAGTTCAGTGTTTCCCTTATCTTAATAAAGGAGATTCCATGCTTTATTTCTTCATTTTATATACTTCCTCAATATCAATCTTGATGTTTTCTTCCTCACTTCAGGGTCCTTTCCTTTCACCAACAAATTTTCCTTCAGGTACACTTCATATTCTGAACACTATAATTCCATTTACTTTCAGGAGATGCAGAACTTCTTTTCATTCTGGTGATGACCCAGATACTACATTTCCATTGTCCTCTTCAGTCTGTCTCTGTAAGTGTCCTGACACATCCCAGCACATCTGACAGCAATTTTCTGACACGTGCTTAGGTAGTCAGTCTCACTAAAAAGCCCTTCTTGTTGACCACAGAATTCCTAATGAAATCCCACCAGGTAGGGGAGGTTTTAAAACCAGTAGAAAGAGAGGAAAGAGCGTGACTTTCTCATGCATTATACAGGTTCCATGGAGAGGCAACTCGACATCTGTGGGGCAGACACTAAACATCGGCTTTCACCTGATGAAATGGTAACTCATGGCTCTGCTAAAGCCACTAGTGCACCTCATCCCAGGTGCTGCAGCTGTAAGCTACAATTATTTCTGTTCCTTTGCTTGCCACATTAACACAGGTGCACTTTGGCAAAGACGGATCTCAGTCATCACTGGAGTAGAAAGGAGAGTATCTTCTCACAGGCTTTCTCTGGGTTGCCAGAAGTATGGCACAGTAGTGAGAAGTAAAACTGATCTGTCTTACCAACACTTTATTAGTATGGCTGCTACAGCATCTTGATGCAGAGGAAATAATTTTCTTTATACGTTAATAGAGTTGAAAATATTAAGAGCTCAGCATTCATCACTTAAAATGTCACTTGACATTCTAAATACAGGAGGATGTTGTGGTTATTGCAAGTAGTGGGGGGTTGGCTTAAGAATATTAATGGTGCCTATTACAACAGAGAAAAAGCAGCGAGCCATTTTTATAATGCATAAAAGCAAGTGGAGTGTCTGATAGTTTCCACATTAGACCCAAGTGTTGGGAAAAAGAATGATCTAGTGAAAAATGCTCATGCTGAAATATACAAAGTCCAAAATTTTCTATCTTATATTCAGTTGCTATAATTTCTTTTAATGAGAAACTCTGAGACATGACAATACGTCAGGAGACTTCAATCTTGCATTTAATAAGACAGCTGAAGAAATCTCCCCCCCAAAAAAATTCTGGAATTAATCTTAACTCTCAAACAAGTCACTCTTTACGTTTTTCGGTACACTGTTTGCAATAAATCAGACATTTTCGTTTTAAAACTGTAATCAGCTAAATCATGAAGGGAATTCATTTATAAAAAAGGCAAAAGTATAAAAAATTATCTGCCTCCTAACTCACCAGCTTAATATGTTCAATAAGTCAGAAGTCCTTGTGTGAATCCAGAAAGCAGAAAAGAATATATTCCTGTTAGCATTTTCCACAGGACACATTTTTCTATGGAAGTACCTGCAAGGTGATTACCTCCTGTAGTTTCATGTCTCATTTACCAAGGCCTTGGAAATAATTTAGGAGAAAGATGTTTTCTGCCACTCCATTAATATGTATAATGAATTTTGTTGTCTTAGCACAGTCCTTATATTTGCCCATATGTAAAATGCTTAAAGTGCTCTGTCAAGCTTTTGGTTTTTGCTGAAGTGTGGTTTAAGCAGGTAGTGAAGAACTGCAGGCCAGAAGATGTACAGAGTAATTTGAAGGACAAAGATGGCAAGTTCAGTTTTACATCTACTGTGAATCCCTGGCATTTGTTTCAGGTCTTCAGATGACACATATTGTATCTCGCTAAGTAGCTTGTTATAGTTTAACAGCAAGTTACATCTTCTGAGAATCTGCATAATATGCACATCTAGGATCGCTTAAGTGAAAAAAAAAAGGGGATTTTCAGTGGGCATCAGGGACTTTTATACAATTTTTCATTGAGACTGACTGTGCCCTGCTCCTTGATTGTTTATAGAGAGTGGCAGCTGTTGTAAATGACATGGGTCGGGTCCAAATTATGTTGGACACCTTTACGTTTTTTAGGTGGTTAACTTACAAGGTAATCAGACAGCTCTATTTAGAAAAAAATCAAGAAATTTTATTAGGGGAAAGCTGTTTCAAGGCTCAGGGGTTGCAAACATTTTGAGTTTAGAAGAGAATTTAGAAATAGGTTTGAAAACGGACCTCTGAAACTCACTCTCCAAAGGGTTGAGGAAATTTTGATGGGGACCGATAACCCGTACTCCTACCTATTTTAAATACAACTATTCCAGGTACAGAAGAGATTCTGCTTTTACAGCTATGTAAAATATGGCAGTTGCAGACAGTATTAAACTGCAGCCAATTTTAATTGTAGTGTCTTGTCTGATGTAGATATCGACAGCTGCAGAGTACTTGTAGAAATGACAACATTCAAGAACTCCTGAATGAGGTGATGCGCAGAGTAATCAAAATGACTGACCTGACGTTAGATCCAAGTCAAGACACATCAGCTTTTCCTAAGTGGTTCTATCCATCTTAAATTGATGTGTTTTAATTTCAGATACTTCAGTAATAAACCTAGTTTTAGGACTAGGCTCCATTTAAATGACTAAGGAGGTTCTTAAAGAAATACTCATTTTTATAAAGTTGTGATTGTGTTGAACTCAGAAGTAAGGTCAAAATTCCACCTCAAAATAAAAAAAGAATGGAAAAAGATACAGTAGAAAGAGAAAGAAAGGGGTGGTGTTTAACAAAATGTATAGATACAATTCCTATATGAAAATATTGCTTTTCCTTCCTTTCTTATAAAATCTGCTGAGTTGAACCATGGAAATACATAGTTACGAATATCATCCTTCTGCCTGTACTCAAACATATTAGACTTAGGTGATCTTGTGATTAGTTTGCTTAAGCTGAGTGGAAGGAAGAAAATTTACAAGCAAAATGCAAAACTTTGGCAACAGGTTGGGAGATCTGCTCAACTCAGTCCTTGTTTTCTAGAGGGCAATAGATGTGGCTAAAATAGAGAGGAATGGCTAAGGATGCAGTCATTCTAAGATATGGTAACATCTCTCTAGGATTATTGATGTTATTTATTGAACAATTAAAAAACTGAATGAAAATACAATAATGTTAATTTCATGAAGTAAAGCAATTTCGTTTAGCTATTGGAGCAAGGAGTGAAAGAATTACCCCATATAATAGGACTACCTGTAGGTATATCATAGAACTTATAGATTACAAAATTAAATCTTTACTCTAAATCAGACAAAATAGAAACTTGAGCAATTGTTTCTGATATTTATTATAGTGTACAGATAGATCTGGAGAGCAGGAAGCGAAATCTGTCTCTTATTTTTTCACAAAAAAAGATAAACCAGTACATTCGACACTGGTTTTCAGAGTACCTTATAATTCTCATCATCTTTCCCTAATTAGCACTGTTTTTCAGCCAATTCTACTGTTTATTGTAATTGGCAAACAGCCAATTGTAATTGAACAGCCCTGAATTTTATTAATAACATAGTCACCACTTTAGTCACGTGTCCCCAGGTTTCTCCATAACCATATGCTCCCTTTCCCCTCCTCATGACTAGCTTATCTCTTCAGACAAAATGAACAAAACATCAATAGTAAATTAATTAAGTTATTTACTTTTACTGTTATTTACACGTGATGTGAAAAGACTCCAAATTTCATTAAGGAGAATAAGCAATTACAGGATATTCCGCTTGGATACCTTCAACAGGCTTAAAGAATTCCACAAAGAACTATTATTTTGATAACTCTAATGATTTCAAGTCTACTGAAACAAATGCATATTCGTGATTTTCTAACCAATTCCATGATGAACAATCTAATATAAAAATCTGATTATTGGAATCTTTCTTTTCACTGTCAATCATGCAGCCCTTGAAATAGCACAGGGATGAAATGAACTCCTTCCACTGGACCTGAAAGCTGCCTTTGTACATCTTAGATCGTAATTCAAAATGTGACGTTTGTATTTATATTACTACTGTAGAAGGGGTGGGGCCAGGATAGTTGAATATTGTGGAAGAATATTCACAAATAAATGCATTCTTCAAAAATAAGAAAAAAACCCAAGCCACAACCAAAATCTCTTTGATGGTGTTAGGAGCCTCTTTACTGTACTCTCTAGAATCAGCTGTTTCTACCGAAAATGTTGTGGAAAGCAAAGTTGTATGTATTCACTGCAGTAGACTCCCCCATAAAAATTGGTTAATGTGTAGCTCACATCAAAATTTTAGAGCGCTTTTAAATCCATTTCTTATAAATGTTTATGCATGACAGCAAGCTTTTCTTTATAAAATGCAACAGAACTAATCACATATGGAAAGTTACACAAACGCTTAGGAGCTCTGCTGAGTCAGGTACTGGACATGAGTGCTACACAGGGTTAAGAGTTGTGGAAGGCTCCTCCTCCCTGTCTAGGAGGATCCTATAGTACAAACCATTAAGTAACTCGTCAAACCACTGTAAATCTATTCAGTCAATGTTGAGATAAATTTTACTGGTGTTTCTTTGCAAATATTGCAGAATAAGAGAGTCCCTTCTCTTATAAAATTAATACGTCATTGCAGATAGTTTAGAGATTATGAGAAAAGTCACACAAAACTGAGGGTACAAATCATCCCATTCTGATAGTGGGATGACTCTTCTTACCACAGAGTCTAAAAGAAAAATGCACAGAACATGACATGGTGTTAGTAGAAGGCACATTTTTCCATGGCACCCTGAAAGAACAATAATTAACAATAATCATACGCCATACATTTAGTAAAAATATTTCAAATATACAAAATGGTTCTTGAAAGGTTCTTCTAAGTGCAACAAAAATATAAACCTTTAAATGACAACAAAGATACCTCGACCTTCTATATTTACAACTTTATTTGTCTGCTTGACTTTCCACAACTGACCTCACGTACAGAATAATAATAGAAACCCAAAATTTGTTGGCAGCATTGAGAACAGTTTCAGTTCCACAGTGCATGCGCAGTGCAAATTGAACAATGCAGATTAATATAAACCAATTTAAGTGTTTACAAACAATGAGTATGTGCCAAATGATGCAATAATCTGTTTTGCTTACTGGAAAGAAAAGAAGTAATGAAAAAATGCTGCTTTCATTATGTCTTTTGACAAAGACTAACACGTTATTTTCTTTCATGTAATTTCAATAATTATTTTTTTCTTTAATTTAGGAAGCTAAAGAATGCCCACAGACTTTGTATGAGTAAAAAGCCACATGTCTGGTGTGGGAATAGATACAAAATATTGTCTTCCTAAGTATGTCTGACTTGTTTGTTTGGATATGATTTTTCCATATGGGAGGATTCAGTTATTGTTGAAAACTGGAGTCTATTATTTATTTTGGCATAGGAAGTGGGAAATGAGGGCTAACTCTTCACAAGAACTTGTCTCTCTCTTACCTCATTTATCCTCAGAGAATCTATCCTCAAGGGAGAATATCTCGCACCTGTCACTCAGTCCAGAGTTGAATGAAAGCTTAACAAAGACTTTGGGGAAACCCATTTGCAGTAAAAGAACCTCTGGGATAAGGTGCACTTCCTATCTCTGTTCACTTTTCTTACATCTGGAGATCTTCCCACTGGTACAGCTCCAAGGAGTATGGATCCCTTCTAAAGGGACTGTGAAGTGTCTGATTTCACCAAGTACAGGCTTTGTGTCTGTCCTGCACTGAACAAAGGCATATCTTGTGTGGTTTACTCACAATGAGCAGCACTGTCAAGCTGCACCACCACTGGACTTGTTAGAAATGCTGTACAGAACAACGGCCCAGGCCCAGGGTGCCGCCAGGACAACTGCATCCAGCAGCAGGGGGTGAGCAGGGGGCAGTGCTGGGTTGCTCCCCACTAAACGGTGCCAGAGGCCAGGTTAACATTTCAGCAGTGTGGGCTGTCTCATGCTGGCACTCCGACCTGAGCCCCATCTCTCTGATTAGTTTATTACTGCAGACAAAGGCATAGTGTTTAATAGCCCACGAGTAGATTTATCTTTCTGATATTTGTCTGAATGCACTTTGAACAGATGTAAATTTGTAGCTTCCAGGACTGATGGGAGTTTTACAGCCAATTTCAGTGGGAAAAAGCCAAACCAATGCCAAATGTCTTCAAATCCCACCATTCATCTTCTTGAAGAGTTGAAGAACTCAAGGTCTGTAGTTTAGATTGTTTAGAAAGCCTTTTAATATACATGTGAAAGAAACAAATAATACCTGATAATGTTGTATCAGCCAATAACTCAATACTCATACATATAATAAGCTGAATTAAAAAAAAGCCCAACTGTTGCTATGAAAAGGCTATGTAAAGATGTACAGATTTTTGTATGTCTATGTATAGATTTTAACTAATTATGGAAGACATCACCATGTTAATTTGTCACATGCCATTGGCAGATTGATATCTTATGGGAGAATGTTGCAATTCTTACAGCATTTGATATTTTACAGACAATTTATATAAACATTTAGCAGATTGGCATAGATTTTGAAGCATTTTGCTGTATAATTTATCATATTTTACACTTAATTAATAGTTATATAACATTTAAAAGATGCCAGCTGCAATCTGAAATCTGTTAAATAATTACACAAATATTATGTATTAATTATTTAAGTAAATCATGCGAAATGCCATTTCATTAATTAGTACCATGGATTTAAATTTTTTTTTGTTTGACCCCTTCAACAACATGAATTAGTAAAAGCACTAGTTTTTAAAAATGTTAGACCATCTTTGTTGTGATAGCTGCCACATTAGTGCAATGGTGAAAGAATGAACTTAAATATGTGTTCAAATATATGAACAGTCCCAGCAAAATAAATAGTATATCTTCGTGCTGAAGTTAAGTTGATGACAAAGTGTTTGCTTGGTCTCAGCCTACAGATTAACAATTAAAATTGTTGACATCACAAAACTCAAAGGTGCAGTGTCTTGACACTAGTTGAAGAAGGTGTGCTTGAAGAAAACCCTTCCAGGTAGTGATATGCATCTAAAATAATCTCCTAACATCTACTAGTCCATAGACAGGAGAATTTCTCAAGAAGAGATGGTGTCTTTGCAACAAATTATCACTGATTTGTTTTTACTCCCTTGAATTATCTGGTAATTTGTGTAACGTGTATAAACTTTTACCTTTAACACACAGAAAAAAAGAAGGAGAATGATATCCACTTTACTTCTCAAAAACACCATAATCTTGAAGATATTAATCAAGATATAAAATGTTGGGAGTTATGTTTTATTAAAAACATGACATCAAAAGATAGTAAAACCTAAATTATACAGCAAGAAATACTATGTTATGAACTGATGCTGTCCTTATTATTTAGCAGTACTGTTTTCATCTATCTCTATAGTTTTCCTACTCTCCTTAGCTCAATAACACACTTGTTGCATAACTGGTCCTGGCAAATCAAGTCCAAATTAAGTTCAAAACTTTTCTTAGTACCTTTTCCTATCTTTCTTCTGAGCAATCAAAAGTTACTAACTCGGTGACTCCTGGTAATGTGGATGACAAATTTTAGACTTCACCTAGTATAAAATGCAGATTTAAGCCATATATTTGACTAGCCAGTAGTTTTCTAGCGAAGAATTTACTAATACATGCAAGGTGCTGCATATCTTGCAACACAGTGTTCAGAAACTTGGAAAATAATGATGTTTCATAAATACGTTTTTAAAATTGGCAGCTTCAGGAAGAAATAGACAATAGATTTTTTGTGTAAGTGAAAACTCTGCACTAAAGTATTGGAAAATAATCCTGGATTTAGTGGTTCAGAAACAGGGGGTGAGACTCAGCTTATACTTTTTATTGGCTGTGATTCTATCCACAAAACCATGGTGTGAGGTGGTTGGTAAAACAAATTGGGAGATTTTTAAATTTCTTTTTTAATGGATTGTTGTCCTTTTTTTAGAAAAAGCCCCTCTTTGTAGTAAGGTCTTATCAATTTAAACTGTGAGGAAGTCACATTTGGAAATTGTTGAACTGGATGTTTTTGAGCAGTTCCCTAGATAATGACCTAATTGAATATATTGTCCTGTAGAACAGCCTATATGTTTTGGCAAGCAAGTTATTGTCCTAAAATTCTGCTTTAAAGCAGTGCATCTCTTCTAATTACTGTGGTGGAAACTCACTTGTCAAGTTCTTATGAAGCTAATCAGAGCTGAACTTGAAGCATTCCCCCATACTTCATGTAAGGGTGGGACATACACTGAGGTTATTCTGTGGAAGTGAGCCTAAAACATTTGAAAGACAGAACTGCCCCCTAAAGAATGATTACTTTTCTTATTTACAAACCCAAAGTTAAAGGTATCCTCAGTTTCCCCTTGCTTTGGAAGAATGTCCAGGAAAACTTTAGGTCCCATAGTACTTCGCGCCTTCACTTTTCATACTCACAGATTCCTCTTGCTTTATACAGGATTGGTTCTAGGGTTTCATTTAGGGTGTGTTGCTTCTTTGTCTATCCCCCTTCTCTCTTTTTGTCCCAGTTCACTGACACGACAAGATTTGTCGTTGGTTAGATGAGGGAACACAGTTGGCACCGTTTCTTCCAGCAGGGCCGCGCATTTTCTAGTCTCTGGCCTCGTTCATTAATTTCTTCCATGGTGGAGTATACCAAATTCCTTCCATTCCTTGTTATAATAGAGACTATATGCATTTTCATAAAACCTTCAGTCAGTATCTCAGTGAAATAAAAAGTAATGGGAAGACATGGGTGATATATGTATATATTACAATATATTACAGTGATACAACCCAAAGATAAATTGACAATGCAATGCCGTTTTCACATTAGCCATTTTCTCAGAACATTGGCTGAGCAATGGTTATAGCAGAAGCAGAATGTGTTGAGAGAGGGATAACAAAGAGGGGAGAAACACAAAGAAATTCCTTCATATTGCACGTGTGAACAGATCAGGTTTGTTCAGTATAGGCAGAGGCTCCATTCTCCCTCCATTCCTAGAAAGTAATGCCATAAGGCTGAATTAAAAACCATAAAATTTACTGAGGTGATCACAGGAGAGAGGCATTGGTTTTATTTAGAGTACACTTAAGTCCCATTTACAAAGATTTTTCCACAACCAGGATGTGCAATCCTGAAGTTTTTCTCATGATCCTATAACCCATGAAAGTTAAAAATAAGGAAGTAAATATCATAAGTACAATTTGAAAATCATAAAGGATAGGTACACTAGAGTAGTAAATGTATCTTTGCAAGAAGAGAAAAGGGAAAATAGCCAAATGAGATTCCACTTAACCTTTCTTGCAATGCATGAAACAGGCATAAAAGTGAAAGGCTATTTAAAATGCACAAATAAAATTCCTTTCACAAGAAATTTCTTTAACTCACAGGACTCATGACCATTTCAAATAATTGTATGTAAGGAGTTGATTTGATTCACAAAAGAATTAGCCATGGAGAAAAAGAACATCTAAGGCTACAATGTATTTTAAAATAAATAAAGACTTATTCAGTCAAAGAGGCAGCTGGTTATCTGTATTTTAGGACAGCATCTCAATATTAAGACTTAGAATGAAATTTGGCCTACAGGTGAGCACATATGTGGTAAATGCTGAAAAAAACCTCTTATTTTAGTATTTAGATGTATGGCTTTAGCACATTGGCATAGTGTATCTACATTTGTTCTTTCTGTATAGTATGAGAGGAGCAGATGCCCTGAGTAGAATGATCATTAATGGTAAGTAGGAATAGATTTGTGTCATGAATTATTGATAAGATAAAGTCTTGAGTAAGCAATTCCAGATCCATACAATATAGAGGTATCACTGGCTTCAAACAGAGGATAACCATGGTGCTTCAATCAGGCTAATTAGCTGTGCAGAAAAATGCCCAGGCTAATTAACTTTGGCAGAATGCTGTTTGAATAAGACTATACTGTTCTGGGAGCCTAGATACTGTCTCTGTGCTAAGCAGACGTAAGGTCTGCTTAATATTTATGATTCATTAGCCTTTTCTACTATGTGGTTGCCAAGAGTTTTTATTTTCAGGGAATTTGTTTCACTGCTGTTAGTGTGTGCACTATGGTATGCAGTATCCAGAGGCTCTCGTTACGAATGACAGGCTGATCTACTTGACACCAGGACCTTCAAAGTGGGGTCTGACTGAGCACACCAGCTCTGAAAGATCCATGAAGGACAATGCCTAAAATCAGTTTAATACCTACTTAGAGGTACACAAACCTGTAGTAATATGTATTTAAACCCTGATGGTGTGCACTGGCCAAGCTCTCACTCAGGACTGGACTCAACACCTGAACTCAATTGTTATTCAAATAAAGTTCAGGCCACCTCAACCTAAAGTGCTCGTTAACCTCCTACAAACAGCTGTGGCTGCAGGGCGGGCACAAGCCCTATAAATCTAGCCCTGGGAGGAGCTAAGGTTGGGGTGGTTGTTCCTGGTTGCTGGAGCTCTGCTCTGAGAAATCATAATCCAAGACTCAGAAGACTGCGAGCTCCGGCACAAGTGGTGACCCTGATGTGATACCACCATGCCGTGTGACAACTGCTGTGGGAAAATTCCTGTGGTCCAACATACCCAAAGAGGTGAGGACTGCCACAGCAGGAGGGAGCTGCAAGATGACTCCCTTTGAGGCCCTGGTCAAAAACACCCAGAGGAGTCTTCCAAGATCTATACCTGGGTGAGAACTGCCGCAGGGGGACTTCAGCAGTCAGTACCCGAAGAGGTGAGAACTGCAACAGCAAGACTGCAGCGGGGGGGAAGTCAGGAGATGGCTCCCTCAGACCTCGGGGGGCTGAGAAGANAAGAAGAAAAAGGAGGACTTGTAGTAATGTGTACTAATGTAGTGTGCACACTGATGGTGTGCACTAGCCAAGCTCTCACTCAGGACTCGACTCAACACCTGAACTCAATTGTTATTCAAATAGAGTTCAGGCCACCTCAACCTAAAGTGCTCATTAACCTCCTACAAACAGCTGTAGCTGCAGGGCGGGCACAAGCCCTATAAATCTAGCCCGGGGAGGAGCCAAGGTTGGGGTGGTTGTTCCTGGTTGCTGTGTGTTGCTGGAGCTCTGCTCTGAGAAATCATAATCCAAGACTCAGAAGACTGCGAGCTCTGGCACACAAACCTAAGAAATTTGTAAGGGGATCTGAATCTTTATTCTCAATCTTTTGGGGAGCCAGTTAAATCTGAAAAAAGGTTTAAATGTCCAGCTTGGATTTCAGACCTTCCCACTTGGAAGCTGATCTTCTCTTCAGCTTTCAGCACTCCTTCTTTCTTGGAATATATTGCTGTAGTTATGGGCCACGAGTAATTCTTCAGAACTATTATACTATGTAACATAGCGCAATTTGATGTGAATATTCTTTTTCTTTCTCTAGCTATTATGTGGTGTAGATAATGGGTAGTTTTGTCACTGTCAGAAAAGCGGTTTCCCCTCTAGAAGATCTCTCTCTGCTCTCAGAAATTCATTCCTTGAATTACTTTCTTCTGGTGGAGTGAACCCTAGTAAAACTGAAATGTCAAATGCTAGCAAGAAGAGATGATATTTTATCAGACACTTACATCACAGTGACTGAGTAAAAATGAATCAAGTATATTTTTCTTTTTCTTGCAGATTGTTGGCAGCTTGCTATTAAGAAAGGCTAAAGACGAATCATAAATGTTGAACAGACCTTACAGCTGCCCACAAACAATGAAGACAGCAACAGACTGGTAGGGAAAAGCTGGAAAAGACCTATATGGGCATGACCTTCTGTCAACGCGCAACTGCTCTCTGCATTTCAAGGGCTGGAGAGGTAAAATTTCAAGGGGAAATAATGATTTGCCTTGCATTTGTGAAAACAACAGAAGTATTACGTTTATTTGTTAGGTCTCTGTCTAGGCTAACTGTATGTTTCAGTGCACTGACCTGGTTTTACTTAAGGCAAGTTCTACCGAGGCTACCACCAATGGAACTCCACAGAAATGTTAAGACGATGGATTTTATTGCTTGAAAGTGAAAAAATCTAAATATTTCAAGAATTGCTGTTCTCAAGGAAACAAAATAAAGACGTGCAGCACTGTGTCCGCGATCCCACTATCTGTGTTCCCATTATGTTCCTAAGAAGCTTCACAGTGTAGGCATACAAAGACCACTACTGTGAGGTCTCACAGATGTGCTTATTGTTCAGAATTGCCAAGGATTCCAGATATGCTGGTTGTCCTGATTTATAAGCAGGAACTACTCAGCCTTGGAGATTCTTGGCTATTGGAATCCACAATACGAACCCAGGAAACAGGCCTTACCCCAAGGATACTCAAAATATTTCTTTGTGATCTCCATGACAAACATGCAATAGTTTCTGGTACGTTTCCATATAAACACAGGTGTTGATTGGCTGGTAACTAGGAAAAATCTTCTTATTTTTAAAATTTTCTGAATTAAAAATTAAATCCTGACGTTTTAATTCCATAACCTCCAAGACAATGTATTAGCAAACTGAGAACATTGATTGGAGCAAGAGGATGAGCCTTTCTTGGAAAGCAGGAATACGTAGAAGAGTTTAGACACCTCAACAGGATCACTTTGTATATTTTCATGGCAGGAAAGACTAATGAAACCTTTTTATTTAAATAAAGGGGGAATATGAAGCAGAATTTAGGCAGAAGTCATCTGATCAAACCAAACTCATCCAGAAGTCAGGGATGAAGCCTAAACTGGTCAGCTTGGTTCATAATAAGTGGACACAGATGGACAAACACAGCATACAAAAATTGAGTGTAATGACTTATTGGAAGCTTTCAGGGACTGAAGAGAGAAGCAGAACAACTGTTCTACATAGGGATTCATACTCTAAGGTCACCTGTTCTCCACTGCCTCCTCTATCCTGTGATGGTACCAAATACACAGACTTTCTACAGACAACTGAGTTCTAATCAAAGTGCTATGTGAGATGTATCAGAATCATTGATTTTGGAGATGCCAGAGGAAGCAGTCTGTCACTGATCTTTGAATTTGTAATTCAGCATAAATGTAGAGAGAGAAAATATGACTAAGGCCACATCCAAAAAGGATTTTGTAGTACATCAAAAATACATGGTACTGCAGCTTCACTCTTGGGTGAAATAGAGTGCTCTTGATAGAGCTTAAGCTGGATCACCTGACTGTTATTTCTATCCTTAAATTCTGGCTAAAAATTACAAGGCAGAACAGCTCTGTTCTTAGAGCTACTAGAAAACTTTTCTGGAATGAAATTTTGCTAATTTGGTAGTTTGAGAGGTCAATTTGATGCACTTTTGGAATGATAGAGATACAAAATGTTAGGCTGCAATCTTTAAAAATTTTTAGCCATTGCCATTAATTTTAAGGGTAAACATGTCAACGAGTTGGGCAGCGGATATGCACTTCTGCGTTTGTCTTTGACACATACAGAGCAAAAAAAAAAATGAAACCAGAACCATTTAGAACAAAATTCATTCTTTTAGGATCAATATGCAACTCCACTTGAAATGCTTTGTTCTCAATAGAATGCATTTTGCAATGTATTATCTCAGTAAATTCTGTTGGGGGTATGAGAATGCAGCTTTTGGGGATTTGTTCTCTTAAGTACAACAACTTGATTTTTGATTCATGTATTGAATATTTCTATTGATTCCATGAATTACATTACACAATTCATACTAAAATAAGAAATGAAAATACTGCCTTCTGTCTAGGTCATGGGAAAAATGATCAATTATTGTCTCTTACTTGGTGAAAAAACCTCATACAATGTATGAAAAACACAGTAATGAAATATTTCAAAGGTGGAAGATGATTAAGCAGGAGAGATATTAAATGTCTTGTCAGAATGATGACATAATATCATTTACTACCATCAACCCAAACAGCGGTGTACAAAACCATCAAAGATATTTTATGTTATTGTATTACAACGGGAAGCCTTTTAACCTCAGAAAATATAGAAAGTTAGAGATTATATATATCACATTCCAGTTGGATTGACTCCATTTTCTTTGGGCTCTCTTTTTTGCCACTGATAATTGAAGACATTTTTCATTCAGTTGGGAATTTATTTACGATGGGAAAGGTGTAAGATCCTCAGTAAATGAAAAGAAGAAATGTGAACTGGGGATATGATGGAGCAAGACATGAGGTGGAAAGGTCTGCATGTTGGGTATCTTTGATTCAAAACTGGGTGACTGCAGAATTGCCAAGAACGAGTAAGACTGAGTGGCTGAAAGCGCAGTGAGAAATCCAGGGGGAAAACAGTTAATGTGTTTCTTGTTGCTCTGTTTATTTGCTAATTTAGTTAAATAGGACTACTTCTTAACAAGAGAAATCATATTTATATGGTATAAATTAGGGACAGTAAAATATAAGATGAAGGGGTTTTTTATTGTCAAACCAAATGGTTGAAATAGGCTAGCCCTATTCAGGAACCAATTGAAATACAATTTTACAGAAAGTGGCATATCCATAATAGGATAGATGCTTTTTGCTTAAACCCTAGAATATTTTATTCTAAGGCTCATGAGAACTGGAAGTGCATGATTTGGTAAATGGCATAGTACAATATTTTCAGAAAGGAATTTTTGATTTTGTATATCATCTTATGCATCATCATCTCAAGCTGGCATTGATTTTAGAGGAAATCAAAACAGCTTAAGTAAAATATTTAAATTTGCTCTACCAGAAGGTCCTTAGCTTCTCCCAACAGAAATGAATATTCAGACTTTATGAAATCTTTCAAAGATACATTCCAACTGCAAAGCAAAAGTATGCATCCTGACCATACTTCTAGGCATTCTGGTGTTGCAGTTGCTGGTCATAACAGCTTTACTACCTGAAAATATAGAGAGTGATGTCCTTATATCCCATAAATCTTAAGTTTCATCCCTACTCTGTACTGGTTTCTGGCAGAAAGGTGACACTATGCAACAAACACTTTTCTTGTAGAAGTTTAGAGTTTCTTAAGTACCCAGAGGTCCATGTTGAAGAGTCATTGACATTATTTTTTTTTTTGGTGGGTTTTTTGGAATTTGTTTTTCTATTAATACCTGTTTTTTTAAAAGTAAAGTAGTGCCTTTTGTTCTGGTCAGCAATTCCTTAGAGATTCTAATTAAGTCTTGTCCATTACAGCCCATTAGATGCATTAGATGGTGTTAAAAAGCAATTTGGTTTCCTTCCCCAGTCCATGCCAGCATGCTTACCCAATTACTTCCACAGAGCTTTAAAGCTGAAATTTTCAAAAGCATCAGCATTGGCAAAATGCTGTTTTCAGTAAGTCAGTGGTCATTCCATTGACTTCAAATTGACAAGAAACAAAATAGCAGATGTCCTTGTATCTTTAAAGACCCAAAGATGTCTAAATTATGGGAGAGCGCTGTAATACATTGCAGCAATACCCCTAAGCTAATTAGGTGCTGCTTTCAGTAGCTTCTTCTGTCAATATAATTCAATTGCTTAAGAGCCTCTTCCCCGTTCTGGTTTTGGGGAGTAATGGAGACATTTTTATTATAACTGACACTGGAAATGAGATTTCAAACCTAACTTTATGAACCTCATTTCTTTTTTTCCCCTCTAGAAACACTACTTTTAGAAACAGAAAAACAAATATTGGAACTTATGAGCCTGTCTATCAGGGTGGAAAAGAAAGTAGAAGCAGTCAAAGAACTCCTGAAATCATTCTACATTTAATAATTCACAAAACATGAAAGAAAAAGTGAAGAGCCAAGACTGGAGTAATCTCACTGCAAAATATAGAAAGCTGTGTCCCAAATGCTTGTCTGCGTGTCAGGGGTATTGTTCTTCTGAACATCCTTCAGTGTCCTCCTCAATTTTATTTTTGTTTTTAGGTTAAATATCATTGTGAGATGTTTTTTCTCACACAGTTTTAACTTTCAATATGTGAAAGTTAAAGTTCCTTTAATGATGGAATTAAGAGACACAAAAGCTTGTTTTTATATTGTGAATATATTTATTGTTAGTATTTTGAAGCAAAACAACCACATTGCTGATAACAATTATTAGAGACTGGAAGTAGGTCTCATTCAGGTAGGATCCAGTATCTAAGACAAGCTGTCTGTCATGGTTCTATAAGGTTCCTAAGAAAGGCTTCACAAGGCAGAGCAGATTATTATTATTGCGGCTCCCGGGAAGAAACTCAGAGCCCTCACTCAGCCCCTTATTGCTGTTAAACTTTCTAGACAGTTGCTTCTTTGGGGATTTAATAAACACTGACAAATCAACCAACTGTTATTCTGTGTCTGAGTGGCAAAGAATAAGCTCTCTAAGGGGCTGAAAAGTATTAATCACATGTATTTAAGCAAGAGAAGAGAGACATATCTCTCCATTTTGGCTCTAATGGTGATAATCTTGTTCATTACAACAGCTCATATCCAGACCTTGGAGTCCTCATTTACCACTCCTTGTAGCCTGGTGAATCTGTGTAACACTGAAAGTTGTGTCAGGCTATGCTGATAAGTTAGGCAGTGAAATGCAGCAACAGACAAACCAACACAGGGGCGGTGGCAGCGCCTCAACCCTTGCAGGGTGTCCCATGGCAGCACAGGGAACTCCTGGCACAGCCCTCAGGTGGGCACTGCTCCCTCCCTGAGCCCCAGGTACTCAGCTGAGCACTAAGCTGTGAGGG
This sequence comes from Ifrita kowaldi, assembly GCA_013398055.1. Classification (NCBI taxonomy): domain Eukaryota; kingdom Metazoa; phylum Chordata; class Aves; order Passeriformes; family Cinclosomatidae; genus Ifrita; species Ifrita kowaldi. The sequence continues at coordinate 55,655 of VZRS01002947.1, forward strand.
ACCTTAATGGCATGTAACCTGTGGTTATATGTGATTTACAAGGCTGGTAGAGCAATCTTTTTAAGAGGAAAACAAGAAAATAAAGAAGACACACAATCTGCAACTTAGGTACGAGGTGTTAGGCAGTATGCCAATTCCTTTCCATCTGTAGTCAGCATCTGTTGACTTTTGCACATTTTGTTGTGTTTTCAGCACTTTTCATTGATTACAAATTCAGATGCTGTGATTTCTACCAAGTATGATAGCAGGAAATTGTCAAAATATTTGCAGCCAAATGCACACCCATTCAAAATTCCACAGCCTTTAAACTCCAAAGCTTACCGGCCAAAAAGAAAATGAAATATTGCTTAGATTCACAATTTTCATCTGAAAAAAAAAAAGTAGCATTTTGCAGTGCAGTATGATCATGGCATCATGATGACTTAGATTAAAACTTTTAGATTGGGTGTTACTGGGATTAGAATTCTCTAAACGAAATATTTTTACTTTTATAGATGTTGAGGAAAGATGGCTGCGTGTAAAATTAGAGGAAACTGAGAAGTTATGTTCACATCCTAACAGAAATTATAACCATATGGAAATTATAGGGTAAAATAGAGATACTACTTCCTGGATGGAATGTGGTTGGCAAGCTCAGAACCTATTCCATGATGATTCCCCAGACACACAATCTGCAACTGCAAGCACCTGCTAAGGGGGATGGAATGGAGGGTGGAGCAGAGTAGAAGCACCACAGCCAGGCTCTGTTGGAATCCATGCAGGGAAGGGAACTCGATGGTACTTTGCAGCTAATGAACTGCATAGTAACTGTCAACCAGGAGAGACACAGAGATGTCTTGCTGCTGAACCAACCTGTGTGATAAAATAGCTCTCCTCAGATAAACTTGGCTCATTACAGCATAATTGCAATAGTAACATACACCTCCATCCCAAAGTTACCCACCTCCAAGGTACAACCCACCCTCACTGAGGAAGTGCTCTATATTTTATTGACTATATTTTTAAGAGTGAAGTGAATTTTACATCAATCAGCAACAAAGGTATGTATGAATAGAGTCACTCAAGCTCCAGCTAAAGATAAAGAATTAATATAAAAGTAAGTTGAAAGTGGGAGAAAGTTAGGGAAGATTCCATTGTAACTACTGGGATCAGTCAACAGGCTAAACCTGTCTTCTCCCCCAGAGGGACACCTACTGGGTAAGAATCACACTCTGTGAACACTAAATACTTTTGCTGGGGATTAGAGCTTGTCTGTGTATTGTTTGGATGTGGTTTTGCNATACTACTTCCTGGATGGAATGTGGTTGGCAAGCTCAGAACCTATTCCATGATGATTCCCCAGACACACAATCTGCAACTGCAAGCACCTGCTAAGGGGGATGGAATGGAGGGTGGAGCAGAGTAGAAGCACCACAGCCAGGCTCTGTTGGAATCCATGCAGGGAAGGGAACTCGATGGTACTTTGCAGCTAATGAACTGCATAGTAACTGTCAACCAGGAGAGACACAGAGATGTCTTGCTGCTGAACCAACCTACGTGATAAAATAGCTCTCCTCAGATAAACTTGGCTCATTACAGCATAATTGTAATAGTAACACACACCTCCATCCCAAAGTTACCCACCTCCAAGGTACAACCCACCCTCACTGAGGAAGTGCTCTATATTTTATTGACTATATTTTTAAGAGCGAAGTGAATTTTACATCAATCAGCAACAAAGGTATGTATGAATAGAGTCACTCAAGCTCCAGCTAAAGATAAAGAATTAATATAAAAGTAAGTTGAAAGTGGGAGAAAGTTAGGGAAGATTCCATTGTAACTACTGGGATCAGTCAACAGGCTAAACCTGTCTTCTCCCCCAGAGGGACACCTACTGGGTAAGAATCACACTCTGTGAACACTAAATACTTTTGCTGGGGATTAGAGCTTGTCTGTGTATTGTTTGGATGTGGTTTTGCAGTCAGATACCATCACCAACAATTCTTGAACCGTAATTTTTCACAATTTTGTATTAATAAAGATTACTCTGTAGACTGTTAGTGCAAGTCCTTCATGGGTGCTGGCAGTTGCCGGCAGCAGGTAACTCAAATAAAGTGGAAGAGCCACTGAGTCATAAAGTGGGAAGACCTGCTGAGGGCTCTTATGCTGTTTCTGTGTATCCCTAATTAAGTCAGTCCCACCACCCTCCAATCCAACAGGACTATTCAGTGAAGGGTCCCCATAGCGGGACACTGACAGACTAGTCGGGCACAAGGGTCTTGCCTTACGTGGGACACTGACAGACAAATCAAATGCTAAGGGTCAAACAAATCTCCCCTTTTCACGTGACGTGTAAAAAAATGTCATTTCAGATTTTCCAAGGTTGATCAATAAAATTATTTCTATTTTCCAGACTGGAGGGAAGATAAATTTGTTTTTGACAATAGGAAAACTAAATGAGATGGGAAATATTTCTTCATGAGTAAAGACAGGACAGAAATAAATTGACATGGTACATGGATTGTAGTGAACATTATAGCACTTTGATGATAAAGCAAAGGAAAAGCTAAGGGGAAGACAGTAACAGACTATTCTGGTGAATATTCTGTTGAAGGAGATGTCAGATTTCTGGGTTTTTTTTCTTTAAGTAACTATATAAATACAGTAAAAGACAATGCAGAAGAAGCAGGCTGTTAGGTCATTGGAGTGTGGACACAGAAATGAAGGATCTGGTCCACTTAATAAGCAAGCTCAACAGGGAAAATCCAGGAAGTTTTTTTTGCTCAGGTTTTATTTCTTCCTTGTTAAGCTTTTAATGTTTTGTTGCTATTGTTTCCTGTCTATAAGGCTGAGCAAGGACCTCAGTGGGATTTGTAGTCCCTGTAGATTTTCCTGCTGGCTCCTAAACTGAGTATAAGTACAGTATTCCCAGGCTTATCCAGCTCTGCTTTAGAAACCGTTTGTAATCCACACAAGAGCAGTAAAGAAGAAACATATACCATATTATTACTGGGATAATTGCTGCCTGGCTAATCTCAAATTTCATTGCTTCTGGGCGTCTTTTCTTATTAGCTGTGAATGTTTACAATTTCAAGTGATTGTATAAGTCCTTCTTGCCTCATCTAGCTCCTCTGCAGAAAGAACAGTTGTCCTTGACTTTAAAGTATTATATATTCTGCTTCGTTTACAATACATCCAAATCCAATCTAAGCAGTCTTTCTGTTTCTTGGTGAGGTGCCAGTGATTCTGAACAGTCAGATCCTGCCAGCTATTACTATTGTCAATAGCCAACTTTCAGGAGGGAAGACATGCTGTAAAGCTTTGAAGTAGTTGATCAGCTATGCTCAAGCGACCTCTGCTCCCTATATGGATGGAGCTTGGATTCACTGCACACACTTCTTGTTTCAGTACAAAGTCAAAGAAAGAGATCTGAGAAAGGTCTCTGTTCATCTCCAAAAGCTGAAAACAAGGCCTACTTTCTGTTGCTTGCATATGTGGCTAGCCTCCTCTAGCACACCATCAGCTCGTATTTCCTCTTTCTTGAGGAGAGCAGATACTGTGCTGCTTATTTCCTTGCAATTTAATGCACCCATTTTGGTAAACCTGCATCCAGTAGTGTCCAGGAATCCTTTCTCTCAGGTGAGTCCCCTAATCACCAGTCTGAAAACTTCTCTGTTTTTTACTTTCTAGGTCAATTTATATTTAATTATTTTAAAACTGCCAAAGCTCCGATGGAGGGGTGCCTATTGCAAACAACACTACAGCTGGCTGTTGATCGCAAGCTCCCCAAAGACAGGACATCACAGCACCTATTCCAGGACAAGATTCCATTCCCTTCCCTTCCCTTCCCTTCCCTTCCCTTCCCTTCCCATCATGACAAAGTTCTCGTCTTCTTAATTGCATCTAAATGTTCACTACTGCTCTAATTATTCAATAGTGGTGATTTTAGATATATTTCAGGAAGTGTGATAAATATTTCAAAAATTTCATGTCTAACACAGGTCTTCTGGAGAAGAGCAGAAAAAAGTGTTTTCTACTGGGAAGAGTTTGGGGAAGGATTGTCTCTAAACTCTCGAATTTTAAGTGTTCAGGTGTCTTGCTGGTTTGAAAACAAACATTAACAATCAAAGGAAATGCATTCCCAAGGGGAGGAGTGTCTGTGAGTACTCCGACATTGAAAATTCAGACTTCTAATCTTTCTCCTTTCTCCTTTTTTTCATCTCTTGTACACAAAAATTCTAAATTATAATGACATTAAGATGGTTCTCCCATTTTTCTTTTACGTATTTTTNTTTTAAGAGTGAAGTGAATTTTACATCAATCAGCAACAAAGGTATGTATGAATAGAGTCACTCAAGCTCCAGCTAAAGATAAAGAATTAATATAAAAGTAAGTTGAAAGTGGGAGAAAGTTAGGGAAGATTCCATTGTAACTACTGGGATCAGTCAACAGGCTAAACCTGTCTTCTCCCCCAGAGGGACACCTACTGGGTAAGAATCACACTCTGTGAACACTAAATACTTTTGCTGGGGATTAGAGCTTGTCTGTGTATTGTTTGGATGTGGTTTTGCAGTCAGATACCATCACCAACAATTCTTGAACCGTAATTTTTCACAATTTTGTATTAATAAAGACTGTTACTTTGTAGACTGTTAGTGCAAGTCCTTCCCAGGTGTTGGCAGTTGCCGGCAGCAGGTAACTCAAATAAAGTGGAAGAGCCACTGAGTCATAAAGTGGGAAGACCTGCTGAGGGCTCTTATGCTGTTTCTGTGTATCCCTAATTAAGTCAGTCCCACCACCCTCCAATCCAACAGGACTATTCAGTGAAGGGTCCCCATAGCGGGACACTGACAGACTAGTCGGGCACAAGGGTCTTGCCTTACGTGGGACACTGACAGACAAATCAAATGCTAAGGGTCAAACAAATCTCCCCTTTTCACGTGACGTGTAAAAAAATGTCATTTCAGATTTTCCAAGGTTGATCAATAAAATTATTTCTATTTTCCAGACTGGAGGGAAGATAAATTTGTTTTTGACAATAGGAAAACTAAATGAGATGGGAAATATTTCTTCATGAGTAAAGACAGGACAGAAATAAATTGACATGGTACATGGATTGTAGTGAACATTATAGCACTTTGATGATAAAGCAAAGGAAAAGCTAAGGGGAAGACAGTAACAGACTATTCTGGTGAATATTCTGTTGAAGGAGATGTCAGATTTCTGGGTTTTTTTTCTTTAAGTAACTATATAAATACAGTAAAAGACAATGCAGAAGAAGCAGGCTGTTAGGTCATTGGAGTGTGGACACAGAAATGAAGGATCTGGTCCACTTAATAAGCAAGCTCAACAGGGAAAATCCAGGAAGTTTTTTTTGCTCAGGTTTTATTTCTTCCTTGTTAAGCTTTTAATGTTTTGTTGCTATTGTTTCCTGTCTAGAAGGCTGAGCAAGGACCTCAGTGAGATTTGTAGTCCCTGTAGATTTTCCTGCTGGCTCCTAAACTGAGTATAAGTACAGTATTCCCAGGCTTATCCAGCTCTGCTTTAGAAACCGTTTGTAATCCACACAAGAGCAGTAAAGAAGAAACATATACCATATTATTACTGGGATAATTGCTGCCTGGCTAATCTCAAATTTCATTGCTTCTGGGCGTCTTTTCTTATTAGCTGTGAATGTTTATAATTTCAAGTGATTGTATAAGTCCTTCTTGCCTCATCTAGCTCCTCTGCAGAAAGAACAGTTGTCCTTGACTTTAAAGTATTATATATTCTGCTTCGTTTACAATACATCCAAATCCAATCTAAGCAGTCTTTCTGTTTCTTGGTGAGGTGCCAGTGATTCTGAACAGTCAGATCCTGCCAGCTATTACTATTGTCAATAGCCAACTTTCAGGAGGGAAGACATGCTGTAAAGCTTTGAAGTAGTTGATCAGCTATGCTCAAGCGACCTCTGCTCCCTATATGGATGGAGCTTGGATTCACTGCACACACTTCTTGTTTCAGTACAAAGTCAAAGAAAGAGATCTGAGAAAGGTCTCTGTTCATCTCCAAAAGCTGAAAACAAGGCCTACTTTCTGTTGCTTGCATATGTGGCTAGCCTCCTCTAGCACACCATCAGCTCGTATTTCCTCTTTCTTGAGGAGAGCAGATACTGTGCTGCTTATTTCCTTGCAATTTAATGCACCCATTTTGGTAAACCTGCATCCAGTAGTGTCCAGGAATCCTTTCTCTCAGGTGAGTCCCCTAATCACCAGTCTGAAAACTTCTCTGTTTTTTACTTTCTAGGTCAATTTATATTTAATTATTTTAAAACTGCCAAAGCTCCGATGGAGGGGTGCCTATTGCAAACAACACTACAGCTGGCTGTTGATCGCAAGCTCCCCAAAGACAGGACATCACAGCACCTATTCCAGGACAAGATTCCATTCCCTTCCCTTCCCTTCCCTTCCCTTCCCTTCCCTTCATGACAAAGTTCTCGTCTTCTTAATTGCATCTAAATGTTCACTACTGCTCTAATTATTCAATAGTGGTGATTTTAGATATATTTCAGGAAGTGTGATAAATATTTCAAAAATTTCATGTCTAACACAGGTCTTCTGGAGAAGAGCAGAAAAAAGTGTTTTCTACTGGGAAGAGTTTGGGGAAGGATTGTCTCTAAACTCTCGAATTTTAAGTGTTCAGGTGTCTTGCTGGTTTGAAAACAAACATTAACAATCAAAGGAAATGCATTCCCAAGGGGAGGAGTGTCTGTGAGTACTCCGACATTGAAAATTCAGACTTCTAATCTTTCTCCTTTCTCCTTTTTTTCATCTCTTGTACACAAAAATTCTAAATTATAATGACATTAAGATGGTTCTCCCATTTTTCTTTTACATATTTTTACCTAATATAGCTCCTAGGAGCTAAAGGCTTGTCTATTTTTGCATCTCTTTTACTCCCATCTTGTCAATGCTGTTCTCCTCTACTGGAAGTATTTATTCAGAATCCTTTGACAGGAGGTTCTAAAGATGTGGATGTCAGGGAAAGCTGAAGCATCACCATAGCATTATGCAAAAATGTCTATTGTAATATAAATTCCTATGCCACAGCAATTTTAGCCTCTCATTTAGTCACTTATACAAGATGTGCTATAATCATGGTGAAGTCATAACTTATTGTTGCACTGATAGATTCCATACAATCAGTGCATTGTAAAATATGATGAAAATCGAGTTTTATTCTGGCAATTCAGCATTACATGACAATAGAGACACTGCTCCCTTAAATCCTCAGTCTTTTCTTTTTCTGCTGGCTGAATCTGCTTTTCCCAGAGGTTTCGAGTTGCAGCCAAGTAACATCCACTGTCCTTCTCAGGAGCTATTACCCCTCTGACTAACAGAGCATCAGCTGGGTCCCTGACCCTTGCCGAAGAATTCCCCCGATGGATCTAAAAGAATGAGTCCCACAAAACTCCAACCCATCATAAAACTGTATTCATTTTTCTCTTCTGAAAAGAGAAGGCCACAGATGCCAAGCTGGGGGAAGGCCTTCTTCGAGAAGCTGCACCTCCCTCTTTGGCAAGCTTCCTGTGCTTCTGTCCTGGCATCACAGCAGCCACTGCTGGCTCACACCCAGCTGCCTTTGCCAGTTGGTCTCGCTCAGCCTTCCACCTGAGACTTCCCATCTATCTTCCTAAGGCTGAATCTCTAAGATGCAAGACCAAGACATCTTCTGCAACCTCTCACCCTGAAACAAGCTTTTTGTGCCAATAAAAAATGATGCGTTTTCATAATATTCCTGACCTCATTTCAGGGAAAGAATTAGCTTTTTTAGGATCTGTTCTTTGGCTTCAGGAAGACATACAGCAGCCTCTGCTCTGTTCTTATGAAACAACTTGACTCCAATAAAAGATGCCAGGTAGAATGATAAAAACAATGTGTGAGTTCTCCAGGTCTCCTCCTTAGCCTTCTCAAAGGATTGAGGGACACTACAGCATTCCTTCTACCCCAGACCTACCTTGCTTTTCCATCAATACATTTTTCTGCATTGTTTAATTACATAAGACATTTTCTGCTGTCCAAAATACAAACTTTTTGAGCCAAAATTCAACTCATTTCATATCATGAAATCATACTTTGTATATTAAACACATAGAGAAAAATCTCTGAAATTTTTCCTACTTAGTGATTTATAGGATGCCTTTTATGACATTGTTACTATAAAGTTAGGATAAAAAGTAGGTTTAACATATAACAGTAATGGTGAAGTTTGAGGTCATTCTGATCTGTCACGAAAGTGAGTTTTAAAATCACGGACCAGTTGCTGGTTTTCTGTACATAAACTTCACTTTTGAGATTAACAATTGTATTGTTATAGCCATGGGATATCACAACCACACAGCAAGCAAGTGACTTTGTAATTTAGGTCAACCGCATTGAAGGATTTAAAGATTAATTGAGGACAGGCAGAACATTGTCTTTGGGTGCTTTTTTTTAAGACTGCAAGCAGAAATGTTGTGACATCAATCATCCAGAGGAACCCCACACGGGGGTACAATTTTTAAATGGCTAACAAATCTTTCAAAAGCCATGAACTCTTTTGTCACACTAGTGCTACCTAATGATTCAAATGTGTCCTGCATCAAAAAAATTAAAGACATGAATGAGAACTAGTATTCTAAGTCAAAACAAGTGAACTCACAGTATTTTTGTTTATAGTATCACCAAGACATGGTAGCAGTACATGCTTTTGTTTTAAAAGCCGTGCTCTATGTGGTGGGTTGACCTTTGCTGGGCACCAGGTGCTCAACAAGCCACTCCATCACTCCCCTTCTCAGCTGGAGAGAGGGGAGAAAATAAGACAGAAAACAATGCATAGGTCATGATAAGGCAGTTTATTAAACCAAAAGTGAAAGTTTGTGGGCACAAGAAAGGAAGAAAAAAAAAAAAAGAAGAATTTATTCTCTTCTTTCCCATCAGCAAGCGATGTCTGGCCAGCTCCTGGGAAGCTGCCCTTCTGTATGTGCAGCAGTTGCTCGAGAAGGCAAATAACAAAAGCTCTCCACTTCCAGCTCCCTTTACTTAACTTTTTTATTTGAGCAGACAGCATATGGTATGGAAAATCTATCACAGCAAATGATCCCAGCTGTGTCCCCTCCCCAGATCTTGCCCACCCCCAGCCTACTGTTCAGGGAGTGGGTGAAGAATGTTGGAGAGATATTGCTGATGCTGTGCCATCACTGCCCAGCAGTGGCTAAAACACTGGTGTGTCGTCAACACCTTTCTAGCTACTAATACCAAGCACAGCACTGTGTGGGCTGCTGTGGGGAAAATTAGCTCCATCTCAGCCAGACCAGATACACTCATTTGGAAATCATCTACACAAGGCATTTTACAGAGAGATTGTGAAGAATATTTGTAGTTGGAAGTGAAATCTTATATGTCTCTGTGATTCAGGTCACATCATCAGGGAAACATATCAACTGTAGACTTTGTTTTCAAGGCAAAAGCAACACTGTGTTCTAGACCCATTTATGAGGAAAAAACCCATCCAGTCCTAAAACAAACACATCCTCAGAGCCAATGAATTTCAATGTACTCTAGGAAAAGGAAAAAAATACACTTTTTTAAAGTCAGAAGAGTAAGCTTAAAATCTTCAGCTCCACCTGACACGATTTTGTCTCAAATATTTAAGTCTTTGATAACCTGATGATACTGGTGTATCATTCAAACAAACATTATATTTCTTTAAGGCTATTTTTTTCCTGGAAAAAAAATAGTCTTTTATGGTTTGTCCTTTGTCAAGATCAAAAGCAATTACAGAAGGAGACACCATATGTCCAAGAATCACAAGTCATTGTTGGGAAAAAATGGCATTTCTTCATGTTGAGTGACAGGTTGTAGGAGGCTGAATAACATGGTCAACCATTTACAGTTTGGTTGGCTGAAAGAGAGAATGACACTATTGGACAAAAAAAAAAAATCTATCTTTCCCATCACTTTTAATTAACTCAGAACACTTAATCAAATAGTGTGACTTAGCAGCATGGCTTGAAATTGATAGGAACATAGATGTTTAAAGTCTGGCTGAGTTTTTGTCATTCAGGTCCACATTTACTAGTTTACAACAGAAATTGACGATATTTAGGTTTTACTTCTAGTCATTTTAAAAACAGCAAGCCTAATTCTGCTGTTCTGTTGCCATGCCTCTGATATGAATAAGGCAGACCCAGAACAGCTCCCTGAGAATTCTTTTTTATGCATGCCCCTGAGATACTTCTTTTGCATGGCAGAGGATCAATACAAGCAACCCTAATGTGCTGTTGTGTAGTCCCAGTGGAGGTGATCAGTGAAAACATGTGAGACTGTCAATGTGTGAAGCTCTCTGGGACACCCTGGATAGCCAAGGGTCTGGGCATCTAGGACTCCTCCTCCACTTTACCTAATTTTTTACACAAACCATATCATAGTCCTATAGTCCGCAAGGATAGAGCAGTCATGTGCTGCTACTTCCCCAGAATATTCTTCCAGAAACTTGAGGAACTTTCAAAACCCAGAATAGGTACTTTTTAAGGCTAATCATAAAATCACAGAATGGTTTGGGTTGGAAGGGACCCTAGAGATCCAGTCCCCACCTAATGGGTAGGGACGCCTACCACTAGACCACGTTGCTCAGAGCCCTATCCTGTCCTTGAACGCTTCCAGGGATGGGGCATGCTCAACTTCTCAGCTCCAGTGTTCCACCACCATCATAATAAAGAATTTCTTCCTAATATCTAATATAAACGACACTCAGTTTGAGAATTAAAATTACCTGTTATAGTATCATTACATCACTTTTTAAGAAGTCCCTCTCCAGCCTTTCAGTAGTCCTCTTTAGGTACTGGAAGGTGCTATAAGGTCTTTCCAGAGCCTTCTCTTCTCCAGGCTGAAAATTACCTTGGATGATTTCTATTTTGAAGATTCATCTGTCATTTTTGAACCCATTTAAGGATTACCATTGGATTTTGGAAATAAAGCAGATGTCAATTCTATTCTGAAGATACAGCCTTGGGAGCAGTTTGCAAATGGCTCTGGGCTACTCTCTGGCATGCGCCAAGAGCCGCTACATTCTCCCAAATGTGAAACCATGGCCAGAACAGGAGCACATAAGGAACTCAGACTGCTTATTTTCTGACCTTGACTGCCAGTCCTGGAGCAAGCTGAATAGGTTTTTGAAAAATATGATCCAGAACACAAAATATGCAGAAATTTGATCTGACATGATCCTTATGCTTAATATTGTCAGTAACGGTATCGATAATGAAAAAAAAATCAGAAGATGATAATGTTTTGTTATTTTGAGCAGAGAAACTCTCAGAGGCTGAATAATACTGAAATGACCTGGGATTCCATGCCAATAAAGAAAAATTATGTTTTTCCCACCTGTACCAAATGGCCATGTGGATGAAAATGTTTTTTGTGCAACTCTCTCTAGAAGAAAAACATGGCTAGAAGAGACCACTTCCAAAAAAGTCTTCATATGTAACACCTTTTCTGTAATTCAATCAAAGCCAGGTCCTTGCTCAATAGTGTAGCATGTGCTCATTGTCATTGTTTAGTGTATTAATGGAAGTGCAGTAACCCATCCTTTTTACTGAAGCTTCATTTACATGGAAAGCTAACGTCATGTTTTGCTTTTACTGGAGGACTAATTCCTTAATGACACAGTGCCTTGTGCGTGCTCATCAGTGAAACAAGAGGAGGATTTTCCTGCTGTTTTATCCTTTATAAAACACAGAAAGAGTGGAATTCATCCTACCAAATGCATATGTCTACAATGAAGGTGTATACGTCTGAACTCACTCCCTTTTGTAGTCGCTGGAGAAAAATAACCACTTTGTGTATAATTAATCTTATCCTAAAGTCTAGAACAGATGAGGTGCCTCGTAAATGTATTTGGTTTTTTCTTCTCCGTGGAACCAAGTCTGAGAAGCCATCTATGATGTAGAAGTCTAAAGCTAGACAAATGGATTCCACCTAAGATGCCTAAAAGAAGTGAATAATAGTGGAAAGTACATCCACTTGTACATTCGCTTATTTTCAGTCTCATTTCAATGTATAAATTTCCAATGTATAGAAGCTAGACAAAAGCATGAGTTTAAGGTCTATCCACAGGAAACTCGTACTTTCCTTTCACCACTCAGTTTCTAAGTTCTGCACTGGATTTTGCAGACTAATCGGTGATATCATGGTACCCTAGCTCTTATTTACCATTGATCACTTTGAATGATAGCTAAAACACGCTGAGAGATCAGTTGTCTCATCCCTGTGTTACATTATTGACGAGATTGGGTAGTAAATACTTTTCTCTCACTCTGCCAATATTACAACAATGTCACCATTCTGCACGGTACTCTAGTAGTACAAACCCCCACAAGTATCACAGTGTCTGCATTGCACAATGTTAGGATAGTTCCCTCTCTGGGATTCTGCATTATGTAATTTGTGGTAATTTGTGCTGGAGACGGTGACAAGCCTGAATAAACCAAGTGATGCCCCATGACTAAGACAGATTTCTGTTATAAAATGCCTTAATTCAGTCAAGATCAAGATTATTGTATAGAAAGATTTGAAGCAATTTTCTTAGTATTTTGGAAGAGCCTTCATCACTAGGTCAGCTACTAGTATACAGCTTCTTTTAATCATTAGTTCTAATAGATTTCCTGGGCTAACTTGGGAAATGCTAATTTGTTAATCAATCATCAACTACCATTTCTCCACCAATAGATTTTTAAGTCAAATAATATTCTAAGATGTCTTACATTTGCATCTGTGAAGGAGTAACGTGTAGCTTGGTTAATCTTTTCAAGATCAAGGACTTGACTGGAATACAAAGATTGAAATTTATGAAAAATAATTGCTTATATATTATAAACAAGACTGAATTTGTTGATGCTGAGAATTTTGGTTTAGTAAGAAAGCATACTAGTAAATTCCAATGTAGTAGTCAAAACTATAACAACTAGTCTGATCAGTGGAGTTATAATTAAATTAAATATTAAATTTTCAGTCAAATGGCTTTCTGTTTTACTAGTATAATCTTTAAATAAATATTTTTCTTTTAGCTTAGCTTCCCGACTGAGACAAAGAGTGCTTTAGGACTTTACAAATAGTTCCCAAATGTTTTCATGCACCATACTGAAGTTTTTTTCAGTATGCTTTCTAATGTTTTTAAAATTTCCTCTACTGAGAAATAAATTCTCTAAATGTGATTATTTCAAGGACTCCAAGTGTAGTTACTACATTCAGCTGCAAAAATACTATGTTCTCTCTTCACATACAAGTTTTACCTAGCAAATATACTGACTTTATGACCACATATTAAATCTATGACCTAAGATGGATAAGATTCAGTGCTAAATATCTACATTAAAATTCTTGTTCATCTCTGCACATGTATTTGCATTTATATTTTCTATATCTGTTTCAGTTATCATTGTTAATTTTAATGTGTTTGAATGCTGATATTTTATATGTTGGGAAAAGAGTAAAGTTCAACTTCCTTTACAACTTTTGTTTTAAACAAAGATTTTCAACTATATTGATGTAAAATAATTTTTTGATGGCTTTCATACTATTTGTTCCGTAAATTTTTTTTGTAATCTGATGTGTTTCTTCCTCTTTTTCCTTTTCCTTTGATGCCTTTTTCTCTTCATTGCCCTCTTTTTGTTGTTGATGTTGACACAATTTATCTGCATCTATGTGAGAACACAGCTGTTTTGAAAATTTGGCCCCAGTTTGGGCACTGGTGTCTTTTGAAAGTCTGCCTTAAGGCACAACTGGGCCATTGCTAATTAGTCCTGCATGTAATTACTTATACAATTAAATACCAAAAAAAGTACAAGGGTCTACTTATTAAACATATCAACTATGAAATTTTCTTCTTATCAACTTCTTCCCTTACCTGGCTTAAATCCCAGCTTCTTGCTAAACAAAGATTGATTCCTGGTTATCATTCTCTGGTGCTCACACCCTGTACCCCTGGGCTGTTACCTGGCACATTGTCAGCAAAGCACCCACTGCTTTTGCAAATGGCTAATTGTTTGAGCCTTTAATCATTAACATTTCAGTCTCTCACATATGTGATGAAAGAGAAAGGAGATTATATGTAAATAAGGAACATCTGACTAAATCAGTATTTTTACTTAGCAGAAAGAAAGGGGGCATTTTAATTCCCTGGAAAGTTTGCTTTAAAAAAATCACATACTATCAAAACTGGATTTAGTGCGAAATATTATGAGACTGTGTGACATCCTTGGAATAATAAATTAGTTGCACATTCTGACTCCTGCCCTCACCTCCTCTCTGCCCCATAGATACTTACCTTTGACTGACTGTCATTTTGTACACTGACAAAAGGTATTAACTGAGGACTCTGCTCATCACAGATTGTTTGCAGAGTAAAATATACCTCTATTTTATGCAGAAGTGAATAGTGAAAAGGTTGTGCATTGTAGGTTTAGAGAGTCTAAAGAAGATTCTGCTCCACATTCTCAATTCTATAGAAAAATACCTCCATAGGTATCACAGTTCTGCTGTTTTTTCTGTAACTTTTAGTGATTCTGCTTTTTAGCACCTTTATGAGCCGTGGCTCTCAGACACTTTTTTACTTCACTAGAATCGTTACAGCTCTATGCACCAATAGTGCTTTTATCCTCTATGAGTGTACTATTTCTATAATACACATAAAGTTCCAAGTAGAAATCTAAAGCACCTATTGGCAATTTAACAATACTGAAGGTGCGCATTTATGAATAGACATTTTACTAACAATCTAGGATTCAATTGTATCTTGGTCACAAACTCTCAAAACGAAAAAGCATAGAATTGCAGCTGCTGCCAGAACAGAATATGAACAAAATTGGCAGTAGTTTGAATTCCTGATTCTGCTGTTAGCTTCCCTTTTGTTTTAAAAAAGACAAAGCATGGAACTAAACACTTCTCTGGATTACATTCTTGGTTCAGTCTTGCTTAATGGCACACTGAAAGCCCAGATGCACAGAACCACAGAATGGGTAAGTTTGGAAAGAACCACAGTGGGTTATCTGGTCCAGCCTCCCTGCTCAAGTGGGGTCATGCAAGAGCACATGGCACAGGATTTCGTGCAGACAGTTCTTGAATATCCCCAGCAAGGGAGACTCTGCAACGCCTCTGGGCAACCTGTTCCAGTGCACGCTCACCTGCAGAGTTAAGAAGTTCTTCCTGATGTTCAGGTGGAACTTCGTGTGCATCAGTTTATGCAGATTTTCTCTTGTCCTGTTGCTGGGCACCACTGAGAAGAGCCTGGCTCTATCCTCTTCACACCCTCCATTGAGATATTCACAGACATTGATGAGGTCGCCTCTCAGTTGTCTCTTCCTGAGGCTGAGCAGGTGTCAGCCTTTCCTCGTAGGAGAAATGCTCCAGTCCCTTAATCACCTTTGTTGACTGACAAAATTTAAACCAAAGCTGTGGGCCAGGATGAGTCCTTGCAAGAAGAAGGAGTGATTTCCAAGAGTGGTTTCCTATATATGTGATCCAACAGGTGGCAGTTCCTCCTTCACATTGTGAGCTGGGAGCTATGAGGAAAAAATTGTTAATACAGCAAAATGCCAATGCAACCTATCCTAAGGAAAAAAAATGTATTCTGCACCAATGAGTCCGTATAGATTTTAAACGTCTTCATGGACAAATAAATCAACATAACTGCCCAGTGTACTTCTATAACAAAATCAGGCTAGTGCAAAAAAATAAGCAAGTGAAAATATGTGACTTGACTTAGATACAAATTTAATAGAAAATTGTGTACCATTCCGGCATGCTTGCTTTCAGGGGGATTTTGTACAAGCTGCAGCATGAGAGGTTTTTGACTGTTCTGATTTGAGCTATTCAGAAATGCATTATAAGAAGTTGTTATTGTTTGCTTGTTTTCAGAGTTAGAAAATTGAAAGAAAACAATTTTTATAGAATCAAACCCTCTGTTGTTATTGTGTCTCTTGTACAGAATACTGGGCAGTAAACTCTGCTTTTTCTTATTCTGAAAGCCCGACACAAGGTAGGAAATAGCTGACATAGAGATGAATGACAAGATCTATAGGTTTGCTTTTGGTCTTGAGGTGATTCAAAGATTAGAAAATTGCATGGAAAGGATGTTTGTGACTCTTGCATCACATAGTTCTAACACATAGAATAAATTTAATAAGCCAGTAAGTTTCAGATGCAGCTCAGCAACACAGGCCATTTAGGAATGACTTTCCTAAATTTTTAATATATTAAGAGCATCATTGTTTCATGACCAGGCAAAAATCCCTAGAGTGGCGATCTAAAAGGTCTGGATTTGCTTTGGTTCACCATAAAGGTAAAGTAATATGTTTAAGTGCCTAATATTCTTACAATACTACACTGATAGTATAATAAGCATGAAATATAATAAGCATGAATGGTTAGAACCCAAAGCCAGAAAATTTAAAATTCAAAATTTAGCTTTAAATTTAAACCCTTAGCAATCAATCACTGGAACAGACAATCAAATGAGGCTAACAGATACTTTGTTCCTTCTTATAGTCAAGTCAAAAAGCCAGTCAAGAAGACAGATTTTGACTAAGATACAGCTTATGTTCAAGTTAAATTATTATGGCAATAGTGGAATTAAAGACTATACACAGAATATGCTTTTTCCAGCTTCTTCCAATGATAATCCTCATATTGCACCCAGTACAGTGCTCATTGTGCCATCAAAACCTGATGAAGGGGGGAGGGGGAATAAGGAATGATTGCTGTTAGTAGAAGTCAAAAAGGCTAGATTAGATCATGGTTTGCACTTAGGTGGAGTGGATGGATTTTGCTTCTGTTTGCTAAAGCAGATGAGTACATAAAATATCTGACTTTTGCATAACATCAGAGTTTTAAAATCATTTAGTATTTTAAATATTTGTGACTTCTGGTCATTCTTTTCCTGCAAATACACTAATGTCTCTGACCTTCTGCTTCTGCACTTTAATGCACTGTTAATTAAGACAGTATTGCACTTTATGCAGATATTCTTTTCAATTCCATTCATTTGAATCAAATTACATTTTTAATAGCATTAACTTGAAGGTCAATACTTTTTCTTTGGCATACACTTTTAAGTCTTTGATAATGGGATGTCAGTTTGCGGAGCCGGGAGGGGCAGCAAAAAAAGCTATTTGCAAATAATGCCATTTCCATTCCAAATTAGTTTAATTTATCAGCTGCATAATATAGCTCCTTTTTCAATACTTTACAATGCTGTTCTGTAGAGCCTGCTGAAATTTATCAGTGCCATGTGCCTGCAGGTGACTCAGGGCCAGGTTTGTGTGAAAAGAGGTGTCAAATATCACACCTGCTAGTGAGAAGTTAAATATTATCACAGTTTAAAGACCACATCCCAGAAGATAACCCTGCTTGCTCTCATAACCTGTTGACATTCCTTTCTGTGATCTTTTGCCACTTCATAAAGCCTCTGAGCTTTACACAGAGACGAAGGGTTTATCTTTCTGTAATTTTAAGATGTCTCATGAACAACTAGTCTTCCAGTCGTGAATCTGTAATCCACAGTAATTTAATCTTATTTATTCCACTAAAAAAGCCAGACAGTCATTTGAAAGGTAGTGCCTTTGAGCAATGCTTTTATTTTTATGCTGATATTTTGAGGACAATGTACTGTCATCCCTGTTCAAAGATACTCTTTTCATTTTGAGCCATCCAAGCCATTAGCGTAGCATCTGAAAGGTTCACTTTCCCTAAACAGAAAAATACAGTGGCCACAGCACAAACAACACCCCTTTTGATTATTGCTATGAAAACAAAAACATGCAAACCTTTATGTGTGCATATCTGTAGACACAGGTGTGTGCGTATGCTTTTAAAGGGAAAGGACCCCCGTCATCTCATATGAAGAACTGACAGTTCTGAGATTTTTGTGAAAAATACCCCAGAAAACAATGAAAAAGATCCTGCTGAGGAGAGAAATCATGAAGAAACCATGTGCACATTTCAGAAATAAAGTGGAATTTCATGGAGCTGTGCAAACCTTTTAGGGTGAACACTATTTTTGTTAGCATAGCCTAGTAGCCTGGCCAGTAAATGATGTGGGTCTGACTTTGCAATTAATTTTTGTTGTTGTTTGGCTTGGTGGTGGTTTTGTTTGGGTTTGTTGGTGTTGGGTCAGAGAGAGGAAGAAGAGAGTCACTAGAAAGGAAGAGAAATGTCATTTTTACAAAGATGTTGATGCTAATCTCTCAAGTGTGTATATGGGATTCTTACGACGAGAATCCGCACTCACGCTTTAGAAAGGGAGCTCACTATTTTGCCTGAATAGAACCCTGACCCTGTTTTAACCAGCTTGAGAGAATCTGCAGGGTCAAACATATGAAGTAATATTTTCCCAGCAACCATTTTTATATCTAGAGAGCTTTTCTACATTGCCATGGCAAGACAGGTCTTGTTTACAGGGGGAGTATGTCTAAGCATAGGTAAAGCTGTCAGAATAAAATAGCAACTGTGAAATGAGGCCTGACAAAAGATTTTATGATCACCTGGAGTGCATCAGCAATTCTAAAGATATTATCTGGAAAAGGAATGTCTGAAGATGGAGAGAATGTCTGAAGAGAGAGGAAGCATCTGGTATAATCCAAGATACAGTGCTGACCCTTTCTGGAAACACTACGTCCAGGTGCAGAAATGAATGATGTAGAATTATGCGGAAGGCAAAGGAAAAACAAAAAGACCCCACAAATTCGATAAAAGGGAGGTGCCTTAGGGTTAACAAAAAAAATTCTGTTCTGCAATCAGAGCCTAAAGGTAAGGCAAGACTCAGGGATATTCCGGTAGGTCAGGATCCTGATAGTAAAGGAAAGGTCCTTTCCAGAAAAGGGAATCGCAATGCCAACTTTCAACATCAACAGAAACAGACTAAACTTTTAATTGACTTTGTGTTTAGAAATGTTTGAAATGGTACAGGGTTTGTAGACGACAGGGTGCATGGCAAATAAGAGGAAATATGGAGAATAGAAATATTGGTAGGGTGGACGTTGGGGTGGAAACAAAGAGATTAATTAATCAGAGCAGCGCATGAGAGAATTATTAGATGTGCTGAAAGAACAGGTCAGAGATTGGTTGCTTTGTCTTAGGGGTATTGACCGCAGTGCCTCATTATTGCTGTTGTCGCCTAACTTCATGCAGCCAAGTTTAAGCATTTTGGCCTCAGCTTTTACAATCATAAGTCAGGAGTAAAATCCAGAAAACTTTGAAAGTGATTGCAGTAAGGTCAGGATCCATCTCAATAAACTAATCTTGTAATTATTTCTAACACTAAGCACAGCATCCTCAAGAGCACTCACCACTTCCTGTGTATGGCCAAAGACAGAGAAAGGGGAGCTGGGCTAGGTGGACTTATGGATCAGAGGTAACATAGCTCCTCATAACCTCTTACATTCAATGCCTTAGGCAGAAAAGAACCCATGGCATATACAGCCAAGAGTCTGTCATTAGTGTATTTAAAATCAAATTGAGTAATCATATTAATCTAAATCTAGCCGTTAAAGAAAAAATATAATAAAACATATTAAGAATAGTTTGATAAAGAAAAAACATAAATAATAGTAACAATGTAGTTAAAATTGGAATACACATGTTGAGTTTTTACCCCCTCCTGATGTTGTGCTCATCCTTCCACTGCTCCAGTGGGCTGTAAAGCCAGTATCTCCATAGTGCTGGAGATGGTGTTACAATGACATGTCAACCTCTGATGTCTCATCAGGAGGCATATGGTGGTGCTAGTTTCTTCTTTCGCCTCCATCTGGGATTCACTTAGGGAAATTCTTATACATTTGACAGCACGCTTTTACACCCTTGTTCTTCATTGATCTGTAGCTGCATATTGCATCTGCATTTACTACATGTGGTAATTTTATGTATTAGATGTTTTCTTCTTTTTTATTTTGTTACCTGTAAAATCAATTTTGCCCATCTTCAGGTAAGCATTTGCTCAGCTGACCATTGTTGAGTTGTTTATAAGCATGGAGTCTTCTGTACCAAGTCTGTACTCCATCTGTTACCATTCCATGCCTGCACTCCCCTCATGCCACACATATCCTATGGCCTCACTTCTCAAAGCTTCTGCTATCTTACAAAAGCTTCTGTCATGTCCACATTACTTGCTATTTCTTTATTTTAGAGGTGGCAACATACAAAGATAAACAGAACGAAAACAAACTCGCCTTAGATACCTGGTCAAATATAAAAAGTGGTGTTGGATTTAAATCCAGTAAAACAAAGCTTCAGGCGGGTCAAGAAAAGCTCAGTAAGAGTGGACCTGACAGATTTGTCCCAAGGCCTTGCAAACTCTGTACAGTGTTTATTGCTTTTTACTAGCGAAGGCAAGGCCTTGTTACAGATTGACGTAGTTATGAAGTTAAATGGAAAGTTGCATTTATTCCTGTTAGAATTTCTTCATGCTTTCTTCTTCTGGAATCTATAGCTTTCCCAGCTGCAAAGCAGAGGAAGTAGAAATATGCAGCAGCTGAGACTTATTTCTGAACTTGATCTAGTTTATAGTATTATATTGGAATGTAGACTCAGATCTTTTGTCCAAGATCCATAAAGAGCACAAACTCTTCTTATCACTCTTACCTATGGCTCTCCTTAACAGAAATACTTTGTTGCCTCTTCAACCCCTCTTTTGCCTTTTATCCATAAAGGCGTATCTTGTTTCCACAAAATGCCCCAGGTAACACAAGAATAGAATATTTCATATCAACATCCTTTATTGTGAGGTTGCTTCTTTCTGCTGTGTTAGGAGCCAGAAAAATCTGTCTTTCTCTGCTTTTCTTACTAAAGATCAGGTATTTCACAGCTCTGATCAATTTCAGTTTAAACTGCAACCATTAGGGAAGGGCACCAAACACTTCTCTATTTCATGTCTTCAGTTTCTTTAGATCTTATGCAGAAATGATGATTTCAGCATATGGACTGGGAAATGTAAACTAACAGTTTATTCTCCATTTATTCCTAATGCACAATGTTCCTGAGAACAGATGTTTTTCACTATTCTTTCTCTGGAGTCAATGACCTTTCTTCTAATCCTTTTCTGCAACTCGTTCTGGATTTAAAAAACTTTGAAGTTGCTGCCTCACCAACTCAAAGCTTCAAGCACTATAAAATGCTACTGCTGTAACACAGCATTAATGTTGATAGTGGAGTTGATGATAAAACAGATTATTTTTCTCCTGACAAGTAGTTTCAGACAGAAACCTTTTGTTTGGTTGGATGGTTGTGTTTTTCAGATAAGTGACTCTTTACATCAATATTTTCCCTGACTATAATTAGAAGTGATATTTTCTTAAGGTGAATATTGATTTGAATAAGACTGTCTTCTTAAATGGAAAATCTTCACAGTATGGCATTGAGTTGATACATTTTGCTTCTTTATTTATGCCAGAGCATCTCTGTGTGTCGGGTTGGTGTGGCAATATTTTGGTATGGGGGGACTACAGGGGTGGCTTTTGTGAGAAAAAACAGAACCAATGCCTGCCAGCATTGTGAGCCCATGGGGTACCCGCATTGGGGCAGTCTGTTCCTGAAGGACTGCACTTTGGGAGAGCAGTTTGTGAGGAACTGCAGCCCATAGGAAGGGCTCAGGTTGATGTCTGTGGAGAACTGTCTCCCATGGGAGGGACCCCATGCTGGAGCAGGGGAAGCGTGGGAAGAATCCTCCCCCTGTGGAGGAAGGAGCAGCAGAGAAAATGTATGCTGGACTGACCACAGACCCTATTACCCATTCCCCTGTACTGCTGAGGATGGAGAAGTTAGAGAGAAAATGATGCATGAAGCTGAGTCTGGAAAGATGGGAGGGTTGGGAGGAAGATGTTTTCTAAGATTTGATTTTAGTCTTCATTACCCTACTCAGATCTCATTGGTAATAAATTAAACTTTTGTCCCCAAGTCAAGTCTGTTTTGCCTGTGATGGTAATTGCTGAGTGTTCTCTCCCTGTCTTTATCTTGACCCAGGAACTTTTGGTTGCATTCTCTCTCTCCTGTCCAACTGACTTGGACAGGGATAGTGGCCTTGGTGGGCACCTGGTATCTAGCCGGGGTCAACCCACCACAGTATGACACATTCCATCAAATTTGTGAGAATCTGAACCATCATCCGGAAGGCAGTTTCTGAGGGCATTATTATTTTAATTCTCTGAGTCTCTTCCCACAGCAGATGCTATCAGTAAGCCACAAGAGACACCTAATTTTTAATATAAGTGGGATTTTTTTTTTTTTTAATCTCAGGCTATATTACCAGAATTTTAAGTATGGATGCTTTCATCTTCCTAGGTAAAATGTATGATGGCAAGACTGAATAATTACTGACAAAGTTGTGTTCGTCTTCTACCTAAATGAATTGAATAACAGGAAATAAACATACAAACCCGCCAACCAATCAAAAAGACAACGCTTTAATTCAGAATAGTAACTCAAAACTTCCTTGAATTTAAAGACTCGTAATTAAATACATTAGGTGATCCCAAATCTGTACTCCAATTTTTTTTAATTTTTGATTTGCTATATTTAACTTACCAAAACCATAGATGAGTACACCTCAGAAGCCTGCACCATTTAATAACCTTTAACATAAAGCTTCAACATCTGCCATAGAAAGATGCAGCTTTAGAGCTCTTGTCTACTTAATATCCACAGATAGTGTAATTTCAAGCAGTATATTATGTGCAGTTTTGGTGAGATGGAAAAACATAGTATTACAATAAATTTTTACCCATAGCTTAAAATAATCTATTATGTAGCAAAGACTATATGATAAGAGATTCGATTTGCAAATGTTTAAGTGTAAAAAAGAAAAGCATTTAGGCCTTTATTTGTTTGGGTTTTATTAGAAAATTCTTATTTGAAACTAGTGGGTTTTGGCTGAGATTTGTTTTGGAATACAAAAGCAATGATGTACACCATTTTAGCAAGTGGACTTCCTACTGCGTAGGCTAGCCTAAAGGTTTCAAAATCCCTGAATAATTAACAAGTACTTACAGGAAGTAGCTCTACAAGGAGTTGATTCACTAAAGGAGGTTTGGTCAGTCTTAATAAAGGCAGGGACCTTGAGGGGTGATTGCAAGTCAAGTAGAACGCTGAAACAAGGACAGAAAGGGAAATAGCAGACCCGAGTTGATTGCCATCCCCTACTGAACCTTGCAGGAGAGAGACCCCATCTGGTTCTGCCTATCCCAGTATCAATCCTGCTGTAAGTACTTCATCAAAATACTTTCAACTGTATTCCTCTGTGGAAAGAAACTGCTTCATCAAAGCTGGGAGTAAAGCTCAAAATACTATATGAATGTTAATTGGTCTTAGGTTTCAATATTTCTTCTCAGCTAAATTGCTAAGTGGTCTGAGTTTTTTTAATATCCAAGCTCAGGTTTTAAATCCAGTACTCATGCTTGTTGATTCAGTTGTTCAATGTGACACAACTCAAGATTATACTTAGCAAGAACTACATGTATTGTAAGCAAGTCTGCAATGTATGTCTGTGTCTCCTCGTTTCCCTCAGATAAAGAAAATGCCCTGTTCTTTGTGCTCAAGGCATTCTGGCTGTTTCAAGATCCTGACAGTGTAACTTACTTTGCCTGACCTTTGTAATGCTTGTTTGGTTGACACATCTTGGCAAAACGTCTATGCACTGTGGAAATTTGCACCTATATCAGCAACTTGTGGCTGACCAAATTTTGAAAAATAAGATAGCCCTGAGATTAACTTATTTACATTCCCTTATGAATTAGGCTACAAACTGGAAGCTAAATGAAAGCAAACATCTCCATTTTTCTGTCCATTCTCTTCTATAAGTTTCAGTAATGCACAGCAATGAGTGATTTACTTGATTAACTTGTCAAATAGGTAGAAAAAATGGCTAGTTAGCTATACTTAATATGTTGATAAAGGTAGACATCTCTTCTGTGAAAGAACTACAGTTATTTGTAAAATGATTAATTCTGATATACTTCTAATGTCATGTATATACAGAAGTAATAGAGCTATTAAAGAAAATGGTGTGAAGAAAAGACCTTGACCCAAATTCATCCCTGGAGTAGTTTCAACAATTAGAGAAGAGTCATGCTAGGAATAAAGCCCTCGTTTTAAATCTCGGGGACTTTTAAAGGCAGTAGAGAAGACAGTGAAATTACAGATGTTATTTAAATAACGGTGTGATTCAAGACATATGCAAACATATGCTCAAGTGTTCAGTTAATGTGATGGAGCTCAAGACCCTGCACAGAACAAGGACTTTAATGACTATGAGTACTTGGCAGTTTATTGAGGTGGTACCCAGTACTGTGGTGAATATCAGACAAGGAAATGGTCATCTGGGCGTGTTTGGGAGCAAACTAAAAATACTATAACTCTGAAATAACTTGTAACAGAGAGGGTCGTATATTACAGATGCAATCCCAAAGAAGATACCATTTAAAATGCTTCAGAAATACTTTGTGCATTTTCTCTTTGGCTGGTCTTGCCTGCAGGCAGGATACGAGGTTTTCAGGAAGCATTAGAGGCTGAAAGATTCTTGTAGGGACTGACAATGTGTAAAGTAAAAAACAGTAAGGGACTTTTGTGAGGGACAAATTGGAGACTGCAAGGTACAGCAATTCACAGGGCAGCTTGTCTTTCAGTGTTTGCATGAGGAAAAGCATAGGTCAAGGAGGAGGTAGCTCTCACGCTTTCTGATGGAGTGAAGATCTCTTGTAGATATTTTAACTGGACATACCTTCTGCTAGATATTTGCTTAGTCCTGATGAGCACGTGTGGGAGCTGTGGTTTGCTTTGTATCTCCCCTACAGCGTGGCAACAGCAACCACCTGGCAGTGGAGGCTTGTCCTCTGCTGAACAGTGCCCACCGGTTCCCAGGGCTGGCCACTCTGGTGCTGAGTGCCCCAAAGAAGCTTGTTTAATCTACCCTTTGTTTGGGTTGGCAAACATGACTCCTTCCCTCCACTTGCTGCAGAAGGTGGGTCCCATCCAAAAAACACAGCAGTTGGCACATTGCTCATGCATCATCCTCTTGCTGGAAAAACACTGCATTTTGTTGGTCTGACCTTTTTTTTCCTCCTTTAAAAATTGTTTTGAATTTCTGCTGTATCTGTGCCTTGCTGATATCACAAGCTTCATACTTAACATCTCACACACCCTATTTCAGCCCTCAGGCTGGAGAAATCCCTCCCAGGACAAGGTCAATTCCCCAGTCACTAAACATACCTCTTAAAGGCATACAGTTCATGGAAGAGGTTACATTTCTCATCTACAGAGGGATACCACTTCCTAAAGAATTTTGCCAGTGGTCTCAAACTAGTGCACAAAAAATAGATTTGTATGAACTCAGGTCAAATAAGAGGAAAAGAGTGCTGGAACAAACTAAGACTATGACAAAATCCACTAACGATGGGAATCTCAGTTTCAGAAGCAGATGTAAGAAATTTCATATGCATACAGCTGGAAAATAGCTGGAAGAGCTGGTGTTTTATCTTGAGCCCTGGTAGGCATTGAACAGCTTAATCCTTCAATTCTCAGAGATTTTTTCCTCATAATTATCAAGTAACAGTGCCAGTGCCATGACCACTTACTGCACTGAGGTTCAATGTTATCAGAGGAACTACATAAGAGTAGACTGTGCAATTATCTATTCATACAGAGGGAACACTGGAAGAAGAAATACAGACCATGTATTCCAGAGAGAAATGTTGGATGGGCAGATAAAACAATTTGCAGCTGATGAGATCTACTGGTATAATTGATTTTTGTGTCAAACTAAACATATCAGGAATCTAACCAAGTTTAGGTGAAGGTTTTTCTGTATATAGAGTTTTTTAGAGATTATTCATATTAGAAAGTCACATGCAAAACTCTGTTGCTTGCTCTCCATTGGACATACCAGAAATAGGATTTTCTATTTATTCTGTAAGAAAGAAATTCCAAAGAATGAAGAAAGTCCAGCAGAATTTCTGCTTTTGATGATCTATTTTATGAAAAATTGCTCAGTTGGAACCTGCAAAAACATACATCGATATAGACAAAGAAGTTACACAGGTTCAAAAATAGTCATATCTCCTATAAGATATAATAATCTGCTATTCAGAAATACAAACAAATCCAAAACCCAACCCGAAGTGAAACCTATAGTCACTGCTACAGAGAAAGAATGACAGAAGCCTCTCTCCATGAATGTCTGTCACTTGAAGTCGAAGATGTGTAAAAAATGCTGCCCAGGCACAGCAGGCATGTCAGAAGTGACCATTAAAAAGATCTCAGATAATGAAGTATTCTCTTCCCCTTGACAGCAATTATGAACATGAATGAATGACCTGGCCGATATTACTTGGTTTGAAAGAGTTCAGAACTGCCTGCTGAGCTATTACTTATTAGTGGATGTCATGGACAAAACCAGAATCACAATGCATCAGCCCTGTTCATGATAGAGTTCTACTGAGACAATTTAAAATGTATTTGCCTCCAAATACCCCAGATATTTCCATTTTAACATATTATGTGCAGCTTTTTTATAAGTAGTGAATAGCCTATTGATCACAGTTATTTGATGACACACTAGAAGTAGTAATACAAATCTCGAGTTACCTCTAATAAAAAAGTGAACTATTCTGGCTACTCCACACACAGGAGAAAAAAAAAATATAAGTATTTTATTAAAATTCCTATTCACTCTTCTCCTACAAGCCTTTAGCCTCTTCTTGTGCTGAAGAGAAAAGAGAAACACAGCATTTCATGGAATGATATAAAAAAAAATGGGAAAAGATTTGATGTCAAATGGCAAAGCTTGTGGATTTATGTGTACAATTTCCCATTTGAAATTCTATTTAGTCATCTTTTGTTCATTCTGGAAAGAACTACATAAAATGTGTTGCCTTTATTTGTCTTTCACTGAAACAATTAAACACTTGCATTATAGAATGAAAAGGAAAAAGTACAATTCATTTTCACTTCTCAGAGAAAGTTGAAGATTTAAATCTATGGACTGTCTCTTAAATAGGCCGCATGTTTAAAATATGGCTCTTGCATATTTTGGACAAAATTTATGTGTCAATATACTATTCCCCAAAACAGATAGAAGACCGTTCTGCAGAAAGAAATGGCTGGTGGTAGAAATGTCCAATAAATATCTAGGAACTGAAAATAGTAGGAACATTTTTTATGTGTTACGCAGGACATTTTATGAGGGAAAGTTTTTGTAAGATATACAGAATTACACACTATTTGCCCCTTACTGTTAATGGAAGCTGCTCATATCACTCCCTGCATGTTTCACTGAAAGTACTTTGCTCCCCCAGGTCTAGCAGTTAAAACAAATTTGGTATTATAGACTTTCAACTGATTTAGGACGGCGAGATAAATGGATGTTCAGCACACAGGCATTGCAAGTCACATTGGATGTCTGATCCTAAAACCCACTGAAGTCTGTGGGAAGCTTTCCAGTGCTTTAAATGGGCTTCAGATCAGGCTCCCAGGGGGTGTACTTGGCAAAGCCACAGTTAAAACATCTGACTGTTTGTATTACAAGCGTCCACTTTCACAGGGCTATAATCTCAGTCATAAATATTCACTCTGGATTCAGCTCTTGCCATATTCTGTGGACCAGTTTTCAAAAGTGGGTTTGATAGTTCATAAATTATTATCTGCACAGGTTGCATTCTTTTAATGGGAATACACATATGGCTCCACAGAGGCTATTTATTCATGTATATATATGTGTGTGTGTTTGAGTGCTTGCATACTGAATGCAGAAACACATGCTGAACAACTCAGCGCAGTGAGGAGATGTTTGCCTCCGCAGTAGCCTTGGAGCCTCTCCCCATTTTTTTGTTACATTAAAACTTTGACCACCCCTGCGTGACAGTGGCCCCCCACTCCAGCTCTCCTCTGATACTGAGACCTGGGAAGAAATTTCGCCCCTGCAGAAACCTGTTTAAGTATGCCTCAGAGTGAGCTCCACAGGCTCCCTCTGTAGGCAAAGGAGAGCAAGTCAATGCAGTCTATCACACCTAGAGTGAATCGTCCAAGCCTGAGATACCAGACAGAAAACTGCTCCCTAGCCTCCACAGATGTATGGACTAGAGCTTCACTTGTAATGGTGAAGTGGATTGATTCTGGCTGGATGTCAGATGACCTGCAAAGCTGCATCATCCCTTCCCTCCTCAGCTGGACAGGGGAGAGAAAATATAATGAGGGGCTCATGGGTCAAAATAAGGACAGAGAGAGATCGTTCGCCAGTTACCACTTACCAATAAAATCAAAGTAGGATAATAAAAAACCAAAAAACCCCAACAACAACAACAAAAAAAAACCAAACCAAAAAGCCCACCCTCCCACGCCTCTCTTTTTCCCAGGATCAACTTCATTCCCAGTTTTCTCTACCTTCTCCCTCAGCAGTGCAGGTGGAGGGGGAATAGAGGCTGTCAAAAGTTCATCACACGTTGTCTCTGCTGCTCCTTCCTCCTCTAGGGCAGGTCTCTTCACACTCTTCTCCTGCTCCAGTGTGGGGTCTTCCACGGGCTGCAGGTGGATCTCTGCTCTGGCACCTGGAGCACCTACTCTTGCCCTTTCTGCCCTGACCTTGGTGTGTGAAGAGTTTTAGCTCTCCCATGTTCTCTCTCCCAGCTGCCGCTGCCCATTTTTTTCTTAAATCTGTTATCCAAGAGGTACTACCATTGTCACTGATGGCCTTGGCCAGTAACAGGTCCATCTCAGGGCTGGCTGGAATTTTCTCCATAGGACATGGGGGAAGCTCCTGGCATATTCTCACAGAAGCCACCCCTATAACCCCACGCTCCCCTCCAGCCCTTCCCTCTCGTCCCAAAACCTTGCTATGCAAAGCCAATACACTATAATGGGATCTTAGAAAATTAGTTCACAGCTTTAATTTATGTGTTTTAATCTTGAATGGACTTCCAGCTGTGATGGTTGCCTCTGTGGCCAGAAAACTGGCTGGAGCTATTCATGCTCATTGTAAAGAGGAGCAAAGAACTGAAAAACAGTGCAGCTAATAACTTTTTATCCTGTTCTCCACTGCCCACATTTTTGTGAATTCCTACTGTCCCATCCTCTTCACTTCACAGGGATCATGTCTAGGGAGACCTGAGGTGTTGTTGTTGCTTCAGTTCTAACATCCGTTTCCTAAAGCAACTGATTTGGATGATGGTGTCCTAAATTCATAATCCTCCAGACTCACAGCAAGAGTAATGATCTGTTAAATCTGAGAATGAGATATTCATCTCTGATACCCTGTGTTGTGCCAGAGCTCTCAATCTTCTGAGTCTTGGATTATGATTTCTCAGAGCAGAGCTCCAGCAACACACAGCAACCAGAAACAACCACCCCAACCTTGGCTCCTCCCAGGGCTAGATTTATAGGGCTTGTGCCTGCCCTGCAGCTACAGCTGTTTGTAGGAGGTTAATGAGCACTTTAGGTTGAGGTGGCCTGAACTCTATTTGAATAACAATCGAGTTCAGGTGTTAAGTCCGGTCCTGAGTGAGAGCTTGGCTAGTGCACACCATCAGGGTTTAAATACATATTACTACACTGTGTCAAGAGCGGACACCGACTATGCAACAGTACCTTGACTTTGAGGGGGCACTTGGGTCTCAGAGGGAGTAGAAGAATTGCTCAATTTCTGCAGAGCAAGCTGTGCCATCTGCTAATGTCACCTCTCTAAGCTGCACATAGCTTCCTACCTCTTTAAGAGTCTTCTCTAAACTGGAGTGGGCATACAGGAGCAGTGACTGCCTGCTGAGTGGTGAACAGCTGCCCAAGGGTGTGCTGTCCCTCAGGGGCAGACCAGGACAAGTATGCTCTTGGGAAGCATTGGGTCACCTCAGCTGTCCACAAAGGCCCAGGATCACTTAGCAGATTGACTGTGCAAAATGTGGTGAGGTGTCCACACAGAGCCTGGGTAGCTCAGCAGCTGGGAGCAAGTAGCAGGCTGCCATAGCAAAGGTGTGGTAGATCCGTGCCAGATACCAGCCTGCAGCTCTGGAACACTGCCATCGTCCTGTCCCTCTAGACAGAGCTTGCCTTGTGTTCTCCTGCATTGGATTGCCAGGATGAGCTGAAGGGGAAATGTAGTAAATTAAGCCTGGCTGTGAGAGACCTACATAGCTCAGGAGATATGGTCATTGTGAAAACAGAAGTATCATTGGACCCAGCTGCAGCCTTAATTTATTCCCTCGGTCAAGAATGGAAGACTCGGGTTTCTTTCTCACATTTTTTTAAGAGAACTAACCTTCTTCCAAAATGCTTTGGCACCAGCTGTTTTATTGTTTCAGTGGCATATTGACTTGTTCTACTCTTTATCAAGTACCAGTACCCATATGAACACTTTCCAGATACATCCTTCAAGTTCGTTTTCACTTTCATGTCTCACTAACTCCGTCCCTGGGATTAAACCACCGTCTTGTCTCCTCAGTCAATTCTGGGAACACACATTAGCACAAAATTGCATGACCTATGCTTTTGTCACCTAGGTGGTTAAATGAGGTACGTGTTAGTTTAATTGCAAATCTTTGAGGGAACAGACTTGAAGTACACACCTTGGGGTGTGTAAATTCTCAAGGTTTTATGCTCTTTATAGCCTTTCAGTGGGGTCTGTGACAACGACTTTGGATTGACTGACAGTAGTATGCACTGTACAGCAAAGTTAAAATTGTTGCAAAAGTATTTTATTGTTTTACTTTAAAACTGATTGCTGGGTAAAGTGTAAATATTTAATGTAAACATACTTTGATTCTCAGATGCATATGGCAGTTGAAATCTAAAAGTTTGAAGAGGCTAAATATCCCTTATGGAAAGTAGGCTCAAAGTTGTGGAGGTCAGGGTTTGGTTTATTGTTTTGCTTTACTTTGGTTTTGGCCTTTTATATGAAGGAAAAAAATGTCTTCAATGATAGTTCTCTACACAAAATTAGAGGCAGAAAGCACACTTATATGATTTCAGAGGCCTCATGCTTTAATGCAATAGATGATATTGTACTCTGCGTGATTAAGCAAAAACAACGCTAAGTGACTTTAGTGCTTATATAGTGCTATCTATTCTGCATCAGCCAATGATTTAATCAACTGTGACTATAGCCAGACAGTAAACATATGTTACTCCTCCCCCAAGAAGCAGTAGATCTACCCTTGTTTGTTGATTCAAGCATAGTGTACACTCCAACATTATTAGCCAGTCACCCATGCTTTTAAACACAGAGAAGATCTATTTGCTTGCAGAGAGAACTGCAAATACTTACAGGGTAGGGAAGAGACTTGAAGAAGAAAGGTGGCAATTACCCACCTGAGAATGAGAATTATTTTCAGCCCGTAACTATACTGTTAGCTTTTTACAGGAACACTTTTGGCAAGAAAGCAGTGCCTTGTTTTGCTCCCGGAAGCACAGCCTGCTGAAAACTACACTGTGGAGCAATAAAGCCATTGATACACTGATGCTGTAACATCATTTTCTGGGAAGTGACTTGCTTGAGGGCATGTTTCACAGCATGGCACTACAAAGCTGTGGTTACTTTTGGTGATATGAGTATTACATATAAATGCACTCAGCATGCAACAAACTAACCACAAAGAAGATAGACAGGTTTGTTCTCCAGTATTTTTCTGTTTTTCTTTCTTAGTGTTTCTCCAACGCGCAGAGGTGCTTGACGCTGCCTTTATTGCACAATTTGTATTCCTTTCTCACCCGCTTCTAAATACAGTGTCACTTAATTAGTGGCTGTGCCATAAACAGGGACTAAGGGTAGGATTCTCCAGGGCTTGTACAGCTAACTCACAATGATTATAGGTTATATGCCTACAGCGTATGCCATGTCCTGCATTTAAATCCAGCACTTCTGGAACTCAAGGCCATGCTAAAAGTGGTGGGGTTCTTATGTCACACCAAACACTGGGAGCACCCAATCTGTCCTCTCTTCTGCAGTACTTTTTGTAGTGGTGGCCTCACCCTCTTGTTCATTGAAGCAAAAGAGGGAGGCTTTTCTCACAATTTCCCTGAGAAACAAGGACAGGAAACTGCCAAAACTGATTCTGCATTTGTATCAGACTCACAAGGCTTGTTAAATTGCAGTTGCTGCATCATTTCAAAGATGTGTTACCGTTTTCCCTCTTTTGACCTCAGTGGGCCTGTCAAAGCTAGGATCTGCATTTGTCAGAGACTGGAAGAGCAGTCATAGTCTTGTACCTGTGAAATGTGAACCTCAGTATCTACCCTCAAAGGTACTCAGTCCTGCACTGTGATCTTTCTTTTGGCTGCTCAGAGGAAAGGTGAGGCTGCAGCTCCGTTACCCAAGTGTCATCCTAACAAGTGGTCTTTATAAGTGTCATATACCAGGAGAATTTCCTTGGCTGATATTTTTGTTTAGTCTGTAGGGTGAGGTTTTTCAGCCTCACTTCAATCCCTATGGATGTAAGTGAGCAAATCCTCCTGAAAACCATCTCCAAAGGTACTAAGAACAAGAAGATGATTGAGAGTAGAACAGCACGTATTTACAAAGGGGAAATCATGCTTGACTAATCTAATAGCCTTTTGTGATGAAATTATTATCTTAGTGAATGAAGATGAAATTATTATCTTAGTGAATGAAGGGAGAGCCATGGATATTGTTTATCTTAAATTCAGGAATGATTTCAATATTGGGCACTGCTTAGCATCCTTCTAGACAAATTGATGAAGTACAGACTAAACACATGCACAGTGAAGGGGACTGAAAATAACTGCTGACCTCAGAATGTTGTAAACCAACAGTACAAAGTCCGGCTTGAAGCCAGTCACTGGTGGTGTACCCTAGGGGTCAGTACTGTGAAGAATACATTGTAGAATATTTATAAGTCATCTGAGTGATGGGACAGAACACTCCCTCAGAAGGTTTGCAGGTGATGCAAAATTGCAGGGTGGACTGGCTGATATGCTGGATGACTGTCCTGCCATTTTGAGGAACCTTGAAGGGCTGGAGAAATGGGACAGCAGGAATCTCGTGAAGTTCATCACTGGGAAACAAAAAGCCCTGTACTCGGGGAGGAATCCTCTGATGCACCAGATCACACTGTGGGGCACCTGACTGGAAACCAGGTTTATGAGAAAGGGCATGATGGTCCTGGTGGTGGACACCAAGCCAGCAGTGCCAACTGCAGCTGGGACTATATGAGGAAGAGTGTTGCCAGCAGTTCAAGGGAGGTGATCTTTTCCTTCTGCTCAGCCCCATTGGGGCACAATATAGAGTGCTGAGTCCATTCCCGGGGTCCTGAGTACAAGAGGGATACAGAGATACTGAAACAGGTCCAAAGATGTTTCAAGATGGGCACAAAGATGATTCAAGCGTGGAGCATCTGATACAAGATTGCTCCTATTCTTTGGCCTGGAGAAGTTTTCACTACCAAGAACTGTAATTGTTGTGTAATATAAGCAATATTTATTTCTTTCAGGTTTGTGCTAAAACCCTGCCTTGCACATTACCAGAAAACCCCCTCCAAATAAAAAAATAAAAAAAACCCCAAAAACCAACCAACCAACTAACCCCCCCC